>CM055959.1:101047747-101221630 GCA_029490685.1 Schizonepeta tenuifolia
TAGGAATTCCGGTCATTAAGGATCTTAGGCCTTTAGATAAGGATTCCGTGGACATAAAGATCGTCTAAATCGGGCGTAAAGAAGAAGTTATGGCCAAAATAGTTTTTAGCACAAGCCCCTAGGGGTACCCCTAGGGCCTGGCCCGAAAATTGGAACTTTTTGTTCGGTAACGATGGACAGGAATTCCGATCATGAGGGGTATTTGCCCTTTGGATAAGGATTCTGTAGACATAAAGATCGACGAATTGGGCGAGAAACGAAGAAGTTATGGCCAAAATAGTTTTGCCAAGCCCCTAGGGGTACCCTAGGGCCTGGCCCAAAAATTGGAACTTTTTGTTCGGCACGATGGACAGAAATTTGATCATGAGGGGTATTAGCCCTTTGGATAAGGATTCTGTAGACATAAAGATCGACCGAATCGGGCGAGAAACGAAGAAGTTTATGGCCAAAATAGTTTTTTGCTTGGGTGCCGTTTTGCGTAGTTCCACTAATTATGCCATAACTTCTTGGTTATTTGTCCGATTTGGCCGATTCAAGCGGCGTTGGAAACCCTATTCCAAGGGCTATCCCCCTAAAAGTCAAAATCACTTTTCTATTATTTTGCTTTACGAGAACTTCGTGAGAATCCAAACAAGCAAAAAAGTGACTATTTTGGGGTGTATTCGGCCTATTTAACCGCAATCTGGGCCTTCGAACTACGCAAGATCACTTGAAATGCCATTAATACATGTGTATGTGCTAATGTGCGAAAAAATCAACATTTCGTTTCTGATAATTTTTCAGCCCCCGAGCCCCTAGGGGTACCCCTAGGGCCCGGCCCGATAATTGAAGTTCTTTGTTCGGTACGATGGACAGGAATTCCGATCATTAAGGATCTTAGGCCTTTAGATAAGGATTCCGTGGACATAAAGATCGTCTGAATCGGCGAGTAACGAAGAAGTTATGGCCAAAATAGTTTTTAGCCCAAGCCCCTAGGGTACCCCTAGGGCCTGCCAAAAATTGAAACTTTTTGTTCGGCACGATGGACAGAATTCCGATCATGAGGGGTATTAGCCCTTTGGATAAGGATTCTGTAGACATAAAGATCGACCGAATCGGGCTAGAAACGAAGAAGTTATGGCCAAAATAGTTTTTGCGTCGGGTGCCGTTTTGCGCAGTTCCACTAATTTTGCCATACTTCTTGGTTATTTGTCCGATTTGGCCGATTCAAGCGGCGTTGGAAACCTTATTCCAAGGGCTATCCCCCAAAAAGTCAAAATCCACTTTTCCTATTATTTGCTTTACGAGAACTTCGTGAGATCCAAAACAAGCTAAAAAGTGACTATTTTTGGGGTGTATTCGGCCTATTTACCCGCAATCTGGGCCTTCGAACTACGCAAGATCACTTTGAATTGCCATTAATACATGTGTATGTGCTAATGTGCGAAAAAATCAACATTTTGTTTCCGATAATTTTTCAACCCCCGAGCCCCTAGGGGGTACCCCTAGGCCCGGCCAGATAATTTGAAGTTCTTTGTTTGTATGATGGACAGGAATTCCGATCATTAAGGATCTTAGGCCTTTAGATAAGGATTACGTGGACATAAAGATCGACCGAATCGGGCGAAGTGACGAAGAATATATGGCCAAATAGTTTTTAGCCCATGTCTTTTAGGGGTACCCCTAGGGCCTGGCCCAAAATTGGAACTTTCTTGTTCGGCACGATGGACAGTAATTCCGATCATGAGGTGAATAATTAGCCCTTTGGATAAAGATTATGTAGACATAAAGATAGACCGAATCGGGCGAGAAACGAAGAAGTTATGGCCAAAATAGTTTTTGCGTTGGGGTGCCGTTTTGCGCAGTTCCACTAATTTTGCCATAACTTCTTGGTAATTGTCCGATTTGGCCGATTCAAGCGGCGTTGGAAACCTTATTCCAAGGGATATCCCCCAAAAAGTCAAAATCCACTTTTCCTATTATTTTGCTTTACGAGAACTTCGTGATAGTCCAAAACACGCGAAAAAAGGACTATTTTGGGGCGTATTCGGCCTATTTACCCGCAATCTGGGCCTTTCGAACTACGCAAAGCTCACTTTAAAATGCCATTAATACATGTGTATGTGCTAATGTGCGAAAAAATCAACATTTGCGTTTCCGATAATTTTTCAGCCCCCGAGCCCCTAGGGGTACCCTAAGGCCCCGCCCGAAAATTGAAGTTCTTTGTTCGGTACGATGGACAGTGAATTCCGATCATTAAGGATCTTAGGCCTTTAGATAAGGATTCCGTGGACATAAAGATCGTCTGAATCGGTCGCGAGTAACGAAGACAGTTATGGCTAACATAGTTTTTAGCCCAAGCCCCTAGAGGTACCCCTAGGACCTGGCCCAAAAATTGGAACTTTTTGTTCGGCACGATGGACAGGAATTCCAATCATGAGGGGTAATAGCCCTTTGGATAAGGATCTGTAGACATAAACGGTCGACCGAATCGGGCGAGAAACGAAGAAGTTATGGCCAAAATAGTTTTTGCGTCGGGTGTCCGTTTTGCGCAAGTTCCACTAATTTGCCATAACTTCTTGGTTATTTGTCCGATTTGGCCGATTCAAGCGGCGTTGGAAACCTTATTCCAGGGGCTATCTCCTTAAAAGTCAGAATCCACTTTTCCTATTATTTTGCTTACGAGAACTCCCTGTGATAGTCTAAAACAAGCGAAAAAAGTGACTATTTTGGGGCGTATTCGGCCTATTTACCCACAATCTGGGCCTTCGAACTACGTAGCTCACGTTAAAATGCCATTAATACATGTGTATGTGTTAATGTGCGAAAAAATCAACATTTCGATTCGGATAATTTTCAGCCCCCGATCCCCTAGGGGTACCCTTAGGGCCCGGCCCGAAATTGAAGTTCTTTGTTCGGTACGATGGACAGGAATTCCGATCATTAAGGAATCTTAGGCCTTTAGATAAGGATTCCCGTGGACATAAAGATCGTCTAAATCGGGCGAGTAACGAAGAAGTTATGGTCAAAATAGTTTTTTAGCCCAAACCCCTAGGGTACCCCTAGGGCCTGGCCCGAAAATTGGAACTTTTTGTTCGGCACGATGGACAGGAATTCCGATCATGAGGGGTATTAGCCCTTTGGATAAGGATTCTGTAGACATAAAGATCGACCGAATTGGGCGAGAAACGAAGAAGTTATGGCCAAAATAGTTTTTGCGTCGGGTGCCGTTTTGCGCAGTTACACTAATTTTGCAATAACTTCTTGGTTATTTGTCCGATTTGGCTGATTCAAGCGGCGTTGGAAACCTTATTCCAAGGGCTATCCCCCTAAAAGTCAAAATTCACTTTTCCTATTATTTTGCTTTACGAGAACTTCGTGAGAGTCAAAAACAAGCGAAAAAGTGATTATTTTGGGGTGTATTCGGCCTATTTACCCGCAATCTGGGCCTTCGAACTACGTAAGCTCACTTTAAATTCCATTAATACATGTGTAAGTTCTAATTTGCGAAAAAATCAACATTTCATTTCCAATAATTTTTCAGCCCCCGAGCCCCTAGGGGTACCCCTAGGGCCCGGCCCCAAAATTGAAGTTCTTTATTCGATACGATGGACAAGAATTCCGATCATTAAGATCTTAGGCCTTTAGATAAGGATTCCGTGGACATAAAGATCGTCTGAATCGGGCGAGTAACGAAGAAGTTATGGCCAAAATAGTTTTTAGCCCAAGCCCCTAAGGGTACCCCTAGGGCCTGGCCCAAAAATTGGAACTTTTTGATCTGCACGATGGATAGGAATTCCAATCATGAGGGGTATTAGCCCTTTGGATAAGGATTCTTTAGACATAAAGATCGACCGAATCGGGCGAAAAACGAAGAAGTTATGGCCAAAATAGTTTTTGCGTCGGGTGCCGTTTTGCGCAGTTCCACTAATTTTGCCATAACTTCTTGGTTATTTGTCCGATTTGGCCGATTCAAGCGGCGTTGGAAACCTTATTCCAAGGGCTATCCCTCTAAAAGTCAAAATCCACTTTTCCTATTATTTTGCTTTACGAGAACTTCGTGAGAGTCCAAAACAAGCGAAAAATTGACTATTTTGGGGCGTATTCGGCCTATTTACCCGCAATCTGGGCCTTCGAACTACGCAAGCTCACTTTAAAATGCCATTAATACATGTGTATGTGCTAATGTGCGATAAAATCAACATTTCTTTTCCGATAATTTTTTAGCCCCCGAGCCCCTAGGGGTACCATTATGCCCGGCCCGAAAAAAGAAGTTCTTTGTTCGGTACGATGGACAGGAATTTCGATCATTAATTATCTTAGGCCTTTAGATAAGGATTCCGTGGACATAAAGATCGACTGAATCGGCCGAGTAACGAAGAAGTTATGGCCAAAATAGTTTTTAGCCCAAGCCCCTAGGGGTACCACTAGGGCCTGGCCCAAAAATTAGAACTTTTTGTTCGGCACGATGGACAGGAATTCCGATCATGAGGGGTATTAGCCCTTTGGATAAGGATTCTATAGACATAAAGATCGACCGAATTCGGCGAGAAACGAAGAAGTTATGGCCAAAATAGTTTTTGCGTCGGGTGCCGTTTTGCGCAGTTCCACTAATTTTGCCATTACTTCTTGGTTAATTGTCCGATTTGGCCGATTCAAATGGCGTTGGAAACCTTATTCCAAGGGATATCCCCCAAAAAGTCAAAATCCACTTTTCCTATTAATTTGCTTTACGAGAACTTCGTGAGAGTCCAAAACACGCGAAAAAGTGACTATTTTGGGGCGTATTCGGCCTATTTACCCGCAATCTTGGCCTTCGAACTACGCAAGCTCACTTTAAATTGCCATTAATACATGTGTATGTGCTAATGTGCGAAAAAATCAACATTTTGTTTCCGATAATTTTTCAACCCCCGAGCCCCTAGGGGGTACCCCTAGGCCCGGCCAGATAATTGAAGTTCTTTGTTTGGTATAATGGACAGGAATTCCGATCATTAAGGATCTTAGGCCTTTAGATAAGGATTACGTGGACATAAAGATCGACCGAATCGGGCGAGTGACGAAGAATATATGGCCAAAATAGTTTTTAGCCCATGTCTTTAGGGGTACCCCTAGGGCCTGGCCCAAAAATTGGAACTTTTTGTTCGGCACGATGGACAGTAATTCCGATCATGAGGTGAATTAGCCCTTTGGATAAAGATTATGTAGACATAAAGATCGACCGAATCGGGCGAGAAACGAAGAAGTTATGGCCAAAATAGTTTTTGCGTTGGGTGCCGTTTTGCGCAGTTCCACTAATTTTGCCATAACTTCTTGGTTAATTGTCCGATTTGGCCGATTCAAGCGGCGTTGGAAACCTTATTCCAAGGGATATCCCCCAAAAAGTCAAAATCCACTTTTCCTATTATTTTGCTTTACGAGAACTTCGTGATAGTCCAAAACACGCGAAAAAGTGACTATTTTGGGGCGTATTCGGCCTATTTACCCGCAATCTGGGCCTTCGAACTACGCAAGCTCACTTTAAAATGCCATTAATACATGTGTATGTGCTAATGTGCGAAAAAATCAACATTTCGTTTCCGATAATTTTTCAGCCCCCGAGCCCCTAGGGGTACCCTAGGGCCCCGCCCGAAAATTGAAGTTCTTTGTTCGGTACGATGGACAGGAATTCCGATCATTAAGGATCTTAGGCCTTTAGATAAGGATTCCGTGGACATAAAGATCGTCTGAATCGGGCGAGTAACGAAGAAGTTATGGCTAACATAGTTTTTAGCCCAAGCCCCTAGAGGTACCCCTAGGACCTGGCCCAAAAATTGGAACTTTTTGTTCGGCACGATGGACAGGAATTCCAATCATGAGGGGTAATAGCCCTTTGGATAAGGATTCTGTAGACATAACGGTCGACCGAATCGGGCGAGAAACGAAGAAGTTATGGCCAAAATAGTTTTTGCGTCGGGTGCCGTTTTGCGCAGTTCCACTAATTTTGCCATAACTTCTTGGTTATTTGTCCGATTTGGCCGATTCAAGCGGCGTTGGAAACCTTATTCCAGGGGATATCCCCCAAAAAGTTAAAATCCACTTTTCCTATTATTTTGCTTTACGAGGAACTCCGTGATAGTCTAAAACAAGCGAAAAAGTGACTATTTTGGGGCGTAATTCGGCCTATTTACCCACAATCTGGGCCTTCCGAAACTACGTAAGCTCACGTTAAAATGCCATTAATACATGTGTATGTGTTAATGTGCGAAAAAAATCAACATTTCGATTCGGATAATTTTTCAGCCCCCGATCCCCTAGGGGGTACCCTTAGGGCCCGGCCCGAAAATTGAAGTTCTTTGTTCGGTACGATGGACAGAAATTCCGATCATTAAGGATCTTAGGCCTTTAGATAAGGATTCCGGTGGACATAAAGATCGTCTAAATCGGGCGAGTAACGAAGAAGTTATGGTCAAAATAGTTTTTAGCCCAAACCCCTAGGGGTACCCCTAGGGCCTGGCCCGAAAAATTGGAACTTTTTGTTCGGCACGATGGACAGGAATTCCGATCATGAGGGGTATTAGCACTTTGGATAAGGATTCTGTAGACATAAGATCGACCGAATTGGGCGAGAAACGAAGAAGTTATGGCCAAAATAGTTTTTTGCGTCGGGTGCCGTTTTGCGCAGTTACACTAATTTTGCAATAACTTCTTGGTTATTTGTCCGATTTGGCTGATTCAAGCGGCGTTGGAAACCTTATTCCAAGGGCTATCCCCTAAAAGTCAAAAATTCACTTTTCCTATTATTTTGCTTTACGAGAACTTCGGTGAGAGTCAAAAACAAGCGAAAAAGTGATTATTTTGGGGTGTATTCGGCCTATTTACCCGCAATCTGGGCCTTCGAACTACGTAAGCTCACTTTAAAATTCCATTAATCCATGTGTAAGTTCTAATTTGGCGAAAAAAATCAACATTTCATTTCCAATAATTTTTCAGCCCCCGAGCCCTAGGGGTACCCCTAGGGCCCGGCCCCAAAATTGAAGTTCTTTATTCGATACGATGGACAAGAATTCCGATCATTAAGGATCTTAGGCCTTTAGATAAGGATTCCGTGGACATAAAGATCGTCTGAATCGGGCGAGTAACGAAGAAGTTATGGCCAAAATAGTTTTAGCCCAAGCCCCTAAGGGTACCCCTAGGGCCTGGCCCAAAAATTGGAACTTTTGATCTGCACGATGGATAGGAAATTCCAATCATGAGGGGTATTAGCCCTTTCGATAAGGATTCTTTAGACATAAAGATCGACCGGAATCGGGCGAAAAAACGAAGAAGTTATGGCCAAAATAGTTTTTGCGTCGGGTGCCGTTTTTGCGCAGTTCCACTAATTTTGCCATAACTTCTTGGTTTATTTGTCCGATTTGGCCGATTCAAGCGGCGTTGGGAAACCTTATTCCAAGGGCTATCCCTCTAAAAGTCAAAATCCACTTTTCCTATTATTTTGCTTTACGAGAACTTCGTGAGAGTCCAAACAAGCGAAAAATTGACTATTTGGGGCGTATTCGGCCTATTTACCCGCAATCTGGGCCTTCGAACTACGCAAAGCTCACTTTAAAATGCCATTAATACATGTGTATGTGCTAATGTGGCGATAAAATCAAACATTTCTTTTCCGATAATTTTTTAGCCCCCGAGCCCCTAGGGGTAACAATTAGGCCCGGCCCGAAAAAAGAAGTTCTTTGTTCGGTACGATGGACAGGAATTTTCGATCATTAATTATCTTAGGCCTTTAGATAAGGATTCCGTGGACATAAAGATCGACTGAATCGGGCGAGTACGAAGAAGTTATGGCCAAAATAGTTTTTAGCCCAAGCCCCTAGGAGTACCCCTAGGGCCTGGCCCAAAAATTGGAACTTTTTGTTCTGCACGATGGATAGGAATTCTAATCATGAGGGGTATTAGCCCTTTGGATAAGGATTCTTTAGACATAAAGATCGACCGAATCGGGTGAAAAACGAAGAAGTTATGGCCAAAATAGTTTTTTGCGTCGGGTGCCGTTTTGCGCAGTTCCACTAATTTTGCCATAACTTCTTGGTTATTTGTCCGATTTGGCCGATTCAAGCGGCGGTGGAAACCTTATTCCAAGGGCTATCCCCCTAAAAGTCAAAATCCACTTTTCCTATTATTTTGCTTTACGAGAACTTCGTGAGAGTCCAAAACAAGCGAAAAAGTGACTATTTTGGGGCGTATTCGGCCTATTTACCCGCAATCTGGGCCTTCGAACTACGCAAGCTCACTTTAAAATGCCATTAATACATGTGTATGTGCTAATGTGCGAAAAAATCAACATTTCGTTTCCGATAATTTTTCAGCCCCCGAGCCCCTAGGCATACCCCTAGGGCCCGGCCCGATAATTGAAGTTCTTTGTTCGGTACGATGGACAGGAATTCCGATCATTAAGGATCTATGCCATTAGATAAGGATTCTGTGGACATAAAGATCGACCGAATCGGGCGAGTGACGAAGAAGTTATGGCCAAAATAGTTTTTATAGCCCAAGCCCCTAGGGCCTGGCCCGAAAATTGGAACTTTTTGTTTGGCACGACTGGACAAGAATTCCGATCATGAGGGGTATTAGCCCTTTGGATAAGGATTCTGTAGACATAAAGATCGACCGAATTGGGCGAGAAACGAAGAAGTTATGGCCAAAATAGTTTTTTTGCGTCGGGTGCCGTTTTGCGCAGTTCCACTAATTTTGCCATAACTTCTTGGTTAATTGTCCGAATTGGCCGATTCAAGCAGCGTTGGAAACCTTATTCCATGGATATCCCCCAAAAAGTCAAAATCCACTTTTTCCTATTATTTTGCTTCACGAGAACTTCGTGATAGTCCAAAACACGCGAAAAAATTGACTATTTTGGGACGTATTCGGCCTATTTAACCCGCATTCTGGGCCTTCGAACTACGCAAGCTCACATTAAAATGCCATTAATACATGTATATGTGCTAATGTGCGAAAAAATCAACATTTCGTTTCCGATAATTTTTCAGCCCCCGAGCCCCTAGGGGTACCCCTAGGCCCGGCCCCGAAAATTGAAGTTCTTTATTCGGTACGATGGATAGGAATTCCGATAATTAATTATCTTAGGCCTTTAGATAAGGATTCCGTGGACATGAAGATCGACCGAATCGGGCGAGTAACGAAGAAGTTATGGCCAAAAATAGTTTTTAGCCCAAGCCCCTAGGGGTACCCTTAGGGCCTGGTCCAAAAATTGGAACTTTTTGTTCGGCACGATGGACAGGAATTCCGATCATGAGGGGTACTAGCCCTTTGGATAAGGATTCTGTAGACATAAAGATCGACCGAAATCGGGCGAGAAACAAAAAAGTTATGGCCAAAATAGTTTTTGCGTCGGGTGCCGTTTTGCGCAGTTCCACTAATTTTGCCATAACTTCTTGGTTATTTGTCCGATTTGGCCGATTCAAGCGGCGTTGGAAACCTTATTCCAAGGGATATCCCCCAAAAAGTTAAAATCCACTTTTCCTATTATTTTGCTTTACGAGAACTTCGTGATTGTCTAAAACAAGCGAAAAAGTGACTATTTTGGGGCGTATTCGGCCTATTTACCCGCAATCTGGGCCTTCGAACTACGCAAGCTCACTTTAAAATGCCATTAATACATGTGTATGTGCTAATGTGCGAAAAAATCAACATTCTTTTCCGATAATTTTTTAGCCCCCGAGCCCCTAGGGGTAACATTAGGCCCGGCCCGAAAAAAGAAGTTCTTTGTTCGGTACGATGGACAGGAATTTCGATCATTAATTATCTTAGGCCTTTAGATAAGGATTCCGTGGACATAAAGATCGACTGAATCGGGCGAGTAACGAAGAAGTTATGGCCAAAATAGTTTTTAGCCCAAGCCCCTAGGAGTACCCCTAGGGCCTGGCCCAAAAATTGGAACTTTTTGTTCTGCACGATGGATAGGAATTCTAATCATGAGGGGTATTAGCCCTTTGGATAAGGATTCTTTAGACATAAAGATCGACCGAATCGGGTGAAAAACGAAGAAGTTATGGCCAAAATAGTTTTTGCGTCGGGTGCCGTTTTGCGCAGTTCCACTAATTTTGCCATAACTTCTTGGTTATTTGTCCGATTTGGCCGATTCAAGCGGCGTTGGAAACCTTATTCCAAGGGCTATCCCCCTAAAAGTCAAAATCCACTTTTCCTATTATTTTGCTTTACGAGAACTTCGTGAGAGTCCAAAACAAGCGAAAAAGTGACTATTTTGGGGCGTATTCGGCCTATTTACCCGCAATCTGGGCCTTCGAACTACGCAAGCTCACTTTAAAATGCCATTAATACATGTGTATGTGCTAATGTGCGAAAAAATCAACATTTCGTTTCCGATAATTTTTCAGCCCCCGAGCCCCTAGGCATACCCCTAGGGCCCGGCCCGATAATTGAAGTTCTTTGTTCGGTACGATGGACAGGAATTCCGATCATTAAGGATCTTAGGCCATTAGATAAGGATTCTGTGGACATAAAGATCGACCGAATCGGGCGAGTGACGAAGAAGTTATGGCCAAAATAGTTTTTAGCCCAAGCCCCTAGGGCCTGGCCCGAAAATTGGAACTTTTTGTTTGGCACGATGGACAAGAATTCCGATCATGAGGGGTATTAGCCCTTTGGATAAGGATTCTGTAGACATAAAGATCGACCGAATTGGGCGAGAAACGAAGAAGTTATGGCCAAAATAGTTTTTTTTGCGTCGGGTGCCGTTTTGCGCAGTTCCACTAATTTTGCCATAACTTCTTGGTTAATTGTCCGAATTGGCCGATTCAAGCAGCGTTGGAAACCTTATTCCATGGGATATCCCCCAAAAAGTCAAAATCCACTTTTCCTATTATTTTGCTTCACGAGAACTTCGTGATAGTCCAAAACACGCGAAAAATTGACTATTTTGGGACGTATTCGGCCTATTTACCCGCATTCTGGGCCTTCGAACTACGCAAGCTCACATTAAAATGCCATTAATACATGTATATGTGCTAATGTGCGAAAAAATCAACATTTCGTTTCCGATAATTTTTCAGCCCCCGAGCCCCTAGGGGTACCCCTAGGCCCGGCCCGAAAATTGAAGTTCTTTATTCGGTACGATGGATAGGAATTCCGATAATTAATTATCTTAGGCCTTTAGATAAGGATTCCGTGGACATGAAGATCGACCGAATCGGGCGAGTAACGAAGAAGTTATGGCCAAAATAGTTTTTAGCCCAAGCCCCTAGGGGTACCCTTAGGGCCTGGTCCAAAAATTGGAACTTTTTGTTCGGCACGATGGACAGGAATTCCGATCATGAGGGGTACTAGCCCTTTGGATAAGGATTCTGTAGACATAAAGATCGACCGAATCGGGCGAGAAACAAAAAGTTATGGCCAAAATAGTTTTTGCGTCGGGTGCCGTTTTGCGCAGTTCCACTAATTTTGCCATAACTTCTTGGTTATTTGTCCGATTTGGCCGATTCAAGCGGCGTTGGAAACCTTATTCCAAGGGATATCCCCCAAAAAGTTAAAATCCACTTTTCCTATTATTTTGCTTTACGAGAACTTCGTGATTGTCTAAAACAAGCGAAAAAGTGACTATTTTGGGGCGTATTCGGCCTATTTACCCGCAATCTGGGCCTTCGAACTACGCAAGCTCACTTTAAAATGCCATTAATACATGTGTATGTGCTAATGTGCGAAAAAATCAACATTTCTTTTCCGATAATTTTTTAGCCCCCGAGCCCCTAGGGGTAACATTAGGCCCGGCCCGAAAAAAGAAGTTCTTTGTTCGGTACGATGGACAGGAATTTCGATCATTAATTATCTTAGGCCTTTAGATAAGGATTCCGTGGACATAAAGATCGACTGAATCGGGCGAGTAACGAAGAAGTTATGGCCAAAATAGTTTTTAGCCCAAGCCCCTAGGAGTACCCCTAGGGCCTGGCCCAAAAATTGGAACTTTTTGTTCTGCACGATGGATAGGAATTCTAATCATGAGGGGTATTAGCCCTTTGGATAAGGATTCTTTAGACATAAAGATCGACCGAATCGGGTGAAAAACGAAGAAGTTATGGCCAAAATAGTTTTTGCGTCGGGTGCCGTTTTGCGCAGTTCCACTAATTTTGCCATAACTTCTTGGTTATTTGTCCGATTTGGCCGATTCAAGCGGCGTTGGAAACCTTATTCCAAGGGCTATCCCCCTAAAAGTCAAAATCCACTTTTCCTATTATTTTGCTTTACGAGAACTTCGTGAGAGTCCAAAACAAGCGAAAAAGTGACTATTTTGGGGCGTATTCGGCCTATTTACCCGCAATCTGGGCCTTCGAACTACGCAAGCTCACTTTAAAATGCCATTAATACATGTGTATGTGCTAATGTGCGAAAAAATCAACATTTCGTTTCCGATAATTTTTCAGCCCCCGAGCCCCTAGGCATACCCCTAGGGCCCGGCCCGATAATTGAAGTTCTTTGTTTGGTATGATGGACAGGAATTCCGATCATTAAGGATCTTAGGCCTTTAGATAAGGATTCCGTGGACATAAAGATCGACCGAATCGGGCGAGTAACGAAGAAGTTATGGCCAAAATAGTTTTTAGCCTAAGCCCCTAGGGGACCCCTAGGGCCTGGCCCAAAAATTGAAACATTTTGTTCGGCACGATGGACAGGAATTCCGATCATGAGGGGTATTAGCCCTTTGGATAAGGATTCTGTAGACATAAAGATCGGCCGAATCGGGCGAGAAACGAAGAAGTTATGGCCAAAATAGTTTTTGCGTCGGGTGTCGTTTTGCGCAGTTCCACTAATTTTGCCATTACTTCTTGGTTAATTGTCCGATTTGGCCGATTCAAACGGCGTTGGAAACCTTATTCCAAGGGATATCCCCCAAAAAGTCAAAATCCACTTTTCCTATTATTTTGCTTTACGAGAACTTCGTGAGAGTCCAAAACAAGTGAAAAAGTGACTATTTTGGGGCGTATTCGGCCTATTTACCCGCAATCTGGGCCTTCGAACTACGCAAGCTCACTTTAAAATGCAATTAATACATTTGTATGTGCTAATGTGCGAAAAAATCAACATTTCGTTTCTGATAATTTTTCAGCCCCCGAGCCCCTAGGGGTACCCCTAGGGCCCGGCCCGATAATTGAAGTTCTTTGTTTGGTATGATGGACAGGAATTCCGATCATTAAGGATCTTAGGTTTTTAGATAAGGATTACGTGGACATAAAGATCGACCGAATCGGGCGAGTGACGAAGAAGTTATGGCCAAAATAGTTTTTAGCCAAAGCCTTTAGGGGTACCCCTAGGGCCTGGCCCAACAATTGGAACTTTTTGTTCGGCACGATGGACAGGAATTCCGATCATGAGGTGAATTAGCCCTTTGGATATAGATTATGTAGACATAAAGATCGACCGAATCGCGCGAGAACGAAGAAGTTATGGCCAAAATAGTTTTTGCGTCGGGTGCCGATTTGTGCAGTTCCACTAATTTTGCCATAACTTCTTGGTTATTTGTTCGATTTGGCCGATTTAAGCGGCATTGGAAACCTTATTCCAAGGGCTATCCCCCTAAAAGTCAAAATCCACTTTTCCTATTATTTTGCTTTACGAGAACTTCGTGAGAGTCCAAAACAAGCGAAAAAGTTACTATTTTGGGGCGTATTCGGCCTATTTACCCGCAATCTGGGCCTTCGAACTACGCAAGCTCACTTTAAAATGCCATTAATACATGTGTATGTGCTAATGTGTGAAAAAATCAACATTTCGTTTCCGATAATTTTTCAGCCCCCGAGCCCCTGGGGTACCCCTAGGGCCCGGCCCAAAAATTGAAGTTCTTTGTTCGGTACGATGCACAGGAATTCCGATCATTAAGGAACTTAGGCCTTTATATAAGGATTCCGTGGACATAAAGATCGACCGAATCGGTCGAGTAACGAAGAAGTTATGGCCAAAATAGTTTTTAGCCCAAGCCCCTAGGGGTACCCCTAGGGATTGGAACTTTTTGTGCGGAACGATGGACAGGAATTCCGATCATGAGGGATATTAGCCCTTTGGATAAGGATTCTGTAGACATAAAGATCGACCGAATCGGGCGAGAAATAAAGAAGTTATGGCCAAAATAGTTTTTGCATCAGGTGCCACTTTGCGCAGTTCCACTATTTTTGCCATAACTTCTTGGTTATTTGTCCGATTTGGCCGATTCAAACGGCGTTGGAAACTTTATTCCAAGGGATATCCCCCAAAAAGTCAAAATCCACTTTTCCTATTATTTTGCATTACAAGAACTTCGTGAGAGTCCAAAACACGCGAAAAAAGTGACTATTTTGGGGCGTATTCGGCCTATTTACCCGCAATATGGGCCTTCTAACTTCGCAGGCTCACTTTAAAATGCCATTAATACATGTGTATGTGCTAATGTGTGAAAAAATCAACATTTCGTTTCCGATAATTTTTCAGCCCCCGAGCCCCTAGGGGTACATGTAGGCCCGGCCCGAAAATTGAAGTTCTTTGTTCGGTACGATGGACAGGAATTTCGATCATTAATTATCTTAGGCCTTTAGATAAGGATTCCGTAGACATAAAGATCGACTGAATCGGGCGAGTAACGAAGAAGTTATGGCCAAAATAGTTTTTAGCCCAAGCCCCTAGGGGTACCCCTAGGACCTGGCCTAAAAATTGAAACTTTTTGTTCGGCACGATGGACAGGAATTCCGATCATGAGGGGTATTAGCCCTTTGGATAAGGATTCTGTAGACATAAAGATCAACCGAATAGGGCGAGAAACGAAGAAGTTATGGCCAAAATAGTTTTTGCGTCGGGTGCCGTTTTGCGCAGTTCCACTATTTTTGCCATAACTTCTTGGTTATTTGTCCGATTTGGCCGATTCAAGCGGCGTTGGAAACCTTATTCCAAGGGATATCTCTCAAAAAGTCAAAATCCACTTTTCCTATTACTTTGCTTTACGAGAACTTCGTGAGAGTCCAAAACACACAAAAAAAATGACTATTTTGGGGCGTATTCGGCCTATTTACCCGCAATCTGGGCCTTCGAACTACGCAAGTTCACTTTAAAATGCCATTAATACATGTGTATGTGCTAATGTGCGAAAAAATCAACATTTCGTTTCCGATAATTTTTCAGCCCCCGAGCCCCTAGGGGTACTCCCTAGGCCCGGCCCGAAAATTAAAGTTCTTTGTTCGGTACGATGGACAGGAATTCCGATCATTAATTATCTTAGGCCTTTAGATAAGGATTCCGTGGACATAAAGATCGACCGAATCAGGCGAGTAACGAACAAGTTATGGCCAAAATAGTTTTTAGCCCAAGCCCCTAGGGGTACCCCTAGGGCCTGGCCCAAAAATTGGAACTTTTTGTTTGGCACAATGGACACGAATTCCGATCATGAAGGGTATTAGCCCTTTGGATAAGGATTATTTAGACATAAAGATCGACCGAATCGGGCAAGAAACGAAGAAGTTATGGCCAAAATAGTTTTTGCGTCGGGTGCCGTTTTGCGCAGTTCCACTAATTTTGCCATTACTTCTTGGTTAATTGTCCGATTTGGCCGATTCAAACGGCGTTAGAAACCTTATTCCAAGGGATATCCCCCAAAAAGTCAAAATCCACTTTTCCTATTAATTGTTTTTACGAGAACTTCGTGAGAGTCCAAAACACGCGAAAAAGTGACTATTTTGGGGCGTATTCGGCCTATTTACCCGCAATCTGGGCCTTCGAACTACGCAAGCTCACTTTAAAATGCCATTAATACATGTGTATGTGCTAATGTGTGAAAAAATCAACATTTCGTTTCCGATAATTTTTCAGCCCTCGAGCCCCTAGGGGTACCCCTAGAGCCCGGCCCAAAAATTAAAGTTCTTTGTTCGGTACGATGGACAGGAATTCTGATCATTAATTATCTTAGGCCTTTAGATAAGGATTCCATGGACATAAAGATCGATCGAATCAGGCGAGTAACGAAGAAGTTATGGCCAAAATAGTTTTTTGCCCAAGCCCCTAGGGGTACCCCTAGGGCCTGGCCCAAAAATTGGAATTTTTTGTTCGGAACGATGGACAGGAATTCCGATCATGAGGGGTATTAGCCCTTTGGATAAGGATTCTGTAGACATAAAGATCGACCGAATCGGGCGAGAAACGAAGAAGTTATGGCCAAAATAGTTTTTGCGTCGGGTGCCGTTTTGCGCAGTTCCACTATTTTTGCCATAACTTCTTGGTTATTGTCCGATTTGGCCGATTCAAGCGGCGTTGGAAACCTTATTCCAAGGGCTATCCCCTAAAAAGTCAAAATCCACTTTTCCCATTATTTTGCTTTACGAGAACTTCGTGAGAGTCCATAACACGCGAAAAAGTTACTATTTTGGGGCGTATTCGGCCTATTTACCCGCAATCTGGGCATTCGAACTACGCAAGCTCACTTTAAAATGCCATTAATACATGTGTATGTGCTAATGTGCGAAAAAATCAACATTTCGTTTCCGATAATTTTTCAGCCCCCAAGCCCCTAGGGGTACCCCTAGGGCCCGGCCCGAAAATTGAAGTTCTTTGTTCGGTACGATGGACAGGAATTCCGATCATTAATTATCTAAGTCCTTTAGATAAGGATTTCGTGGACATAAAGATCGACCAAATCGGGCGAGTAACGAAGAAGTTATGGCCAAAATAGTTTTTAGCCCAAGCCCCTAGGGGTACCCCTAGGGCCTGGCCCGAAAATTGGAACTTTTTGTTCGGCACAAGGGACAGAGAATTCCGATCATGAGGGGTATTAGCCCTTTGGATAAGGATTCTGTAGACATAAAGATCGACCGAATCGGGCGAGAAACGAAGAAGTTATTGCCAAAATAGTTTTTGCGTCGGGTGCCGTTTTGCGCAGTTCCACTAATTTTGCCATAACTTCTTGGTTATTTGTTCGATTTGGCCGATTCAAGCGGCGTTGGAAACCTTATTCCAAGGGCTATCCCCCTAAAAGTCATAATCCACTTTTCCTATTATTTTTCTTTACGAGAACTTCGTGAGAGTCCAAAACAAGCGAAAAAGTGACTATTTTGGGGCGTATTCGGCCTATTTACCCGCAATCTGGGCCTTCGAACTACGCAAGCTCACTTTAAAATGCCATTAATACATGTGTATGTGCTAATGTGCGAAAAAATCAACATTTCGTTTCTGATAATTTTTCAGCCCCCGAGCCGCTAGGGGTACCCCTAAGGCCCGACCCGATAATTGAAGTTCTTTGTTTGGTATGATGGACAGGAATTCCGATCATTAAGGATCTTAGGTTTTTAGATAAGGATTACGTGGACATAAAGATCGACCGAATCGGGCGAGTGAAGAAGAAGTTATGGCCAAAATAGTTTTTAGCCCAAGACTTTAGGGGTACCCCTAGGGCCTGGCCCAAAAATTGGAATTTTTGTTCGGCACGATGGACAGGAATTCCGATCATGAGGTGAATTAGCCCTTTGAATAAAGATTATGTAGACATAAAGATCGACCGAATCGCGCGAGAAACGAAGAAGTTATGGCCAAAATAGTTTTTGCGTCGGGTGCCGTTTTGCGCAGTTCCACTAATTTTGCCATAACTTCTTGGTTAATTGTCCGATTTGGCTGATTCAAGCGGCGTTGGAAACCTTATTCCAAGGGATATCCCCCAAAAAGTCAAAATCCACTTTTCCTTTTATTTTGCTTTACGAGAACTTCGCAATAGTCCAAAACACGCGAAAATGTGACTATTTTGGGGCGTATTCGGCCTATTTAGCCGCAATCTGGGCCTTCGAACTACGCAAGCTCACTTAAAAATGCCATTAATACATTTGTATGTGCTAATGTGCGAAAAAATCAACATTTCGTTTCCGATAATTTTTCAGCCCCCAAGCCCCTAGGGGTACGCCCTAGGGCCCGGCCCGAAAATTGAAGTTCTTTGTTCGGTACGATGCACAGGAATTCCGATCATTAAGGAACTTAGGCCTTTAGATAAGGATTCCGTGGACATAAAGATCGACCGAATCGGTCGAGTAACGAAGAAGTTATGGCCAAAATAGTTTTTAGCCCAAGCCCCTAGAGGTACCCCTAGGGATTGGAACTTTTTGTGCGGCACGATGGACAGGAATTCCGATCATGAGGGGTATTAGCCCTTTGGATAAGGATTCTGTAGACATAAAGATCGACCGAATCGGGCGAGAAATGAATAAGTTATGGCCAAAATAGTTTTTGCATCAGGTGCCGTTTTGCGCAGTTCCACTATTTTTGCCATAACTTCTTGATTATTTGTCCGATTTGGCCGATTCAAACGGCGTTGGAAACCTTATTCCAATGGATATCCCCCAAAAAGTCAAAATCCACTTTTCCTATTATTTTGCTTTACAAGAACTTCGTGAGAATCCAAAACACGCGAAAAAGTGACTATTTTAGGGCGTATTCGGCCTATTTACCCGCAATATGGGCCTACGAACTTCGCAAGCTCACTTTAAAATGCCATTAATACATGTGTATGTGCTAATGTGCGAAAAAATCAACATTTCGTTTCCGATAATTTTTTAGCCCCCGAGCCCCTAGGGGTACCCCTAGGCCCGGCCCGAAAATTGAAGTTCTTTGTTCGGTACGATGGACAGGAATTTCGATCATTAATTATCTTAGGCCTTTAGATAAGGATTCCGTGGACATAAAGATCGACTGAATCGGGCGAGTAACGAAGAAGTTATGGCCAAAATAGTTTTTAGCCCAAGCCCCTAGGGGTACCCCTAGGGCCTGGCCCAAAAATTGAAACTTTTTGTTCGGCACGATGGACAGGAATTCCGATCATGAGGGGTATTAGCCCTTTGGATAAGGATTCTGTAGACATAAAGATCGACCGAATCGGGCGAGAAACGAAGAAGTTATGGCCAAAATAGTTTTTGCGTCGGGTGCCGTTTGGCGCAGTTCCACTATTTTTGCCATAACTTCTTGGTTATTTGTCCGATTTGGCCGATTCAAGCGGCGTTGGAAACCTTATTCCAAGGGATATCCCTCAAAAAGTCAAAATCCACTTTTCCTATTACTTTGCTTTACGAGAACTTCGTGAGAGTCCAAAACACGCAAAAAAAATGACTATTTTGGGGCGTATTTGTCCTATTTACCCGCAAGCTGGGCCTTCGAACTACGCAAGCTCACTTTAAAATGCCATTAATACATGTGTATGTGCTAATATGCGATAAAATAAACATTTCGTTTCCGATAATTTTTCAACCCCCGAGCCCCTAGGGGTACTCCCTAGGCCCGGCCCGAAAATTAAAGTTCTTTGTTCGGTACGATGGACAGGAATTCCGATCATTAATTATCTTAGGCCTTTAGATAAGGATTCCGTGGACATAAAGATCGACCGAATCGGGCGAGTAACGAAGAAGTTATGGCCAAAATAGTTTTTAGCCCAAGCCCCTAGGGGTACCCCTAGGGCCTGGCCCAAAAATTGGAACCTTTTGTTCGTCACGATGGACAGAAATTCTGATCATGAAGGGTATTAGCCCTTTGCATAAGGATTCTGTAGACATAAAGATCGACCGAATCGGGCGAGAAACGAAGAAGTTATGGCCAAAATAGTTTTTGCGTCGGGTGCCGTTTTGCACAGTTCCACTAATTTTGCCATTACTTCTTGGTTAATTGTCCGATTTGGCCGATTCAAACGGTGTTGGAAACCTTATTCAAAGGGATATCCCCCAAAAAGTCAAAATCCACTTTTCCTATTAATTGTTTTTACGAGAACTTCGTGAGAGTCCAAAACACGCGAAAAAGTGACTATTTTGGGGCGTATTCGGCCTATTTACCCGCAATCTGGGCCTTCGAACTACGCAAGCTCACTTTAAAATGCCATTAATACATGTGTATGTGCTAATGTGCGAAAAAATCAACATTTCGTTTCCGATAATTTTTCAGCCCCCGAGCCCCTAGGGGTACCCCTAGAGCCCGGCCCGAAAATTAAAGTTCTTTGTTCGGTACGATGGACAGGAATTCTGATCATTAATTATCTTAGGCCTTTAGATAAGGATTCCGTGGACATAAAGATCGATCGAATCAGGCGAGTAACGAAGAAGTTATGGCCAAAATAGTTTTTTGCCCAAGCCCCTAGGGGTACCCCTAGGGCCTGGCCCAAAAATTGGAATTTTTTGTTCGGCATGATGGACAGGAATTCCGATCATGAGGGGTATTAGCCCTTTGGATAAGGATTCTGTAGACATAAAGATCGACCGAATCGGGCGAGAAACGAAGAAGTTATGGCCAAAATAGTTTTTGCGTCGGGTGTCGTTTTGCGCAGTTCCACTATTTTTGCCATAACTTCTTGGTTATTTGTCCGATTTGGCCGATTCTAGCGGCGTTGGAAACCTTATTCCAAGGGCTATCCCCCAAAAAGTCAAAACCCACTTTTCCTATTATTTTGCTTTACAAGAACTTCGTGAGAGTCCAAAACACGCGAAAAAGTGACTATTTTGGGGCGTATTCGGCCTATTTACCCGCAATCTGGGCATTCGAACTACGCAAGCTCACTTTAAAATGCCATTAATACATGTGTATGTGCTAATGTGCGAAAAAATCATCATTTCGTTTCCGATAATTTTTCAGCCCCCAAGCCCCTAGGGGGTACCCCTAGGGCCCGGCCCGAAAATTGAAGTTCTTTGTTCGGTACGATGGATAGGAATTCCAATCATTAATTATCTAAGGCCTTTAGATAAGGATTCCGTGGACATAAAGATCGACCGAATCGGGCGAGTAACGAAGAAGTTATGCCCAAAATAGTTTTTAGCCCTTGCCCCTAGGGCCTGGCCCAAAAATTGAAACTTTCTGTTTGGCACGATGGACAGGAATTCCGATCATGAGGGGTATTAGCCATTTGGATAAGGATTTTGTAGACATAAAGATCGACCAAATCGGGAGAGAAACGAAGAAGTTATGGCCAAAATAGTTTTTTGCGTCGGGTGCCGTTTTGCGCAGTTCCACTATTTTGGCCATAACTTCTTGGTTATTTGTCCGATTTGGCCGATTCAAGAGGCGTTGGAAACCTTATTCCAAGGGATATCCTCCAAAAACTCAAAATCCACTTTTCCTATTATTTTTCTTTACGAGAACTTCGTGAAAGTCCAACACACGCGAAAAAATGACTATTTTGGGGCGTATTCGGCCTATTTACCCGCAATCTGGGCCTTCGAACTACGCAAGCTCACTTTAAAATGCCATTAATACATGTGTATGTGCTAATGTGCGAAAAAATCAACATTTCGTTTCCGATAATTTTTCAGCCCCCGAGCCCCTAGGGGTACCCCTAGGGCCCGGCCCGAAAATTGAAGTTCTTTGTTCGGTACGATAGACGGGAATTCCAATCACTAAGGATCTTAGGCCTTTAGATAAGGATTCCGTGGACATAAAGATCGAACGAATCGGGCGAGTAACGAAGAAGTTATGGCCAAAATAGTTTTTAGCCCTAGCCCCTAGGGGTACCCCTAGGGCCTGGCCCAAAAATTGGAATTTTTTGTTCGGCACGATGGACAGGAATTCCAATCATGAGGGGTATTAGCCTTTTGGATAAGGATTCTGTAGACATAAAGATCGACCGAATCGGGCGAGAAACGAAGAAGTTATGGCCAAAATAGTTTTTGCGTCGGGTGCCGTTTTGCGCAGTTCCACTATTTTTGCCATAACTTCTTGGTTATTTGTCCGATTTGGCCGATTCAAGCGGCGTTTGAAACCTTATTCCAAGGGCTATCCCTAAAAAAGTCAAAATCCACTTTTCCTGTTATTTTGCTTTACGAGAAATTCGTGAGAGTCCAAAACAAGCGAAAAAGTGACTATTTTGGGGCGTATTCGGCCGATTTACCCGCGATCTGGGCCTTCGAACTACGCAAGCTCACTTTAAAATGCCATTAATACATGTGTATGTGCTAATGTGCGAAAAAATCAACATTTCGTTTCGGATGATTTTTCAGCCCCCGAGCCCCTAGGGGTACTCCTAGGACCCGGCCCGAAAATTGAAACTCCTTGTTCGGTACGATGGACACGAATTCCGATCATTAGGGATCTTAGGCCTTTAGATATGGGTTCTGTGGACATAAAGATCGACCGAATTGGGCGAATAACGAAGAAGTTATGGCCAAAATAGTTTTTAGCCCAAGCCCCTAGGGGTACCCCAAGGGTCCGGCCCAAAAATTGGAACTTTTTGTTCGGCACGATGGACAGGAATTCTGATCATGAGGGGTATTAGGCCTTTGGATCAGGATTCCGTAGACATAAAGATCGACCGAATCGGGCGAGTAACGAAGAAGTTATGGCCAAAATAGTTTTTAGCCCAGGCCCCTAAGGGTACCACTAGGGCCCGGTCCAAAAATTGGAGCTCTTTGTTCAGCAGGATGGATAGGAATTTCAATCATGAGGGATCTCATGCCTTTATATTATGACTCCATGGACATAAAGATCGACCGAATCGGACGAGAAACGAAGAAGTTATGGCCAAAAAAGTTTTTGCGTCGGGTGCCGTTTTGCGCAGTTCCAATATTTTTGCCATAACTTCTTGGTTATTTGTCCGATTTGGCCGATTCAAGCGGCGTTGGAAATGTTATTCCAAGGACTATCCTTCAAAAAGTCAAAATCCATTTTTCCTATTTTTTTGCTTTACAAGAACTTCGTGAGAGTCCAAAACAAGCGAAAAAGTGACTATTTTAGGGCGTATTCGGCCAATTTACCCGCGATTTGGGCCTTCGAACTACGCAAGCTCACTTTAAAATGCCATTAATACATGTGTATGTGCTAATGTGCGAAAAAATCAACATTTCGTTTCGGATGATATTTCAGCCCCTGAGCCCCTAGGGGTACCCCTAGGACCCGGCCCGAAAATTGAAGCTCCTTGTTCGGTACGATGGCATGAATTCCGATCATTAGGGATCTTAGGCCTTTAGATATGGGTTCTGTGGACATAAAGATCGACCGAATCGGGCGAGTAACGAAGAAGTTATGGCCAAAATAGTTTTTAGCCCAAGCCCCTAGTACCCCTAGAGCCCGGCCCAAAAATTGGAACTTTTTGTTCGCCACGATGGACAAGAATTCTGATCATGAGGGGTATTAGGCCTTTGGATCAGGATTCCTTAGACATAAAGATCGACCGAATCGGGCGAGTAACGAAGAAGTTATGGCCAAAATAGTTTTTAGCCCAGGCCCCTAAGGGTACCATTAGGGTCCGGTCCAAAAATTGGAGCTCTTTGTTCAGCAGGATGGATAGGAATTTCAATCATGAGGGATCTCAGGCCTTTATATAATGATTCCATGGACATAATGATCGACCTAATCGGACGAGAAACGAAGAAGTGATGGCCAAAATAGTTTTTGCGTCGGGTGCCGTTTTGCGCAGTTCCACTATTTTTGCCATAACTTTTGGTTATTTGTCCGATTTGGCCGATTCAAGCGGCGTTGGAAACCTTATTCCAAGGGCTATCCCCCAAAAAGTCAAAATCCATTTTTCCTATTATTTTGCTTTACGAGAACTTCGTCAGAGTCCAAAACAAGCGAAAAAGTGACTATTTTAGGGCATATTCGGCCGATTTACCCGCGATCTGTGCCTTCGAACTACGCAAGCTCACTTTAAAATGCCATTAATACATGTGTATGTGCTAATGTGCGAAAAAATCAACATTTCGTTTCAGATGATTTTTCAGCCCCCGAGCCCCTAGGGGTACCCCTAGGACCCGGCCCGAAAATTGAAGCTCCTTGTTCGGTACGATGGACACGAATTCCGATCATTAAGGATCTTAGGCCTTTAGATAAGGGTTCCGTGGACATAAAGATCGACCGAATTGGGCGAATAACGAAGAAGTTATGGCCATAATAGTTTTTAGCCCAAGCCCCTAGGGGTACCCCTAGAGCCCGGCCCAAAAATTGGAACTTTTTGTTCTGCACGATAGATAGGAATTCTGAACATGAGGGGTATAGGCCTTTGGATCAGGATTCCGTAGACATAAAGATCAACCGAATCGGGCGAGTAACGAAGAAGTTATGGCCAAAATAGTGTTTAGCCCAGGCCCCTAAGGGTACCACTAGGGCCCGGTCCAAAAATTGGAGCTCTTTGTTCAGCAGGATGGATAGGAATTTCAATCATGAGGGATCTCATGCCTTTATATAATGACTCCATGGACATAAAGATCGACCGAATCGGACGAGAAACGAAGAAGTTATGGCCAAAAAAGTTTTTGCGTCAAGTGCCGTTTTGCGCAGTTCCACTATTTTTGCCATAACTTCTTGGTTATTTGTCCGATTTGGCCGATTCAAGCGGCGTTGGAAACCTTATTCCAAGGGCTATCCCCCAATAAGTCAAAATCCATTTTTCCTATTTTTTTGCTTTACGAGAACTTCGTGAGAGTCCAAAACAAGCGAAAAAGTGACTATTTTATAGCGTATTCGGCCGATTTACCCGCGATCTGGGCCTTCGAACTACGCAAGCTCACTTTAAAATGCCATTAATACATGTGTATGTGCTAATGTGCGAAAAAATCAATATTTCGTTTGGGATGATTTTTCAGCCCCCGAGCCCCTAAGGGTACCCCTAGGACCTGGCCCGAAAATTGAAGCTCCTTGTTCGGTACGATGGCATGAATTCCGATCATTAGGGATCTTAGGCCTTTAGATAAGGGTTCCGTGGACATAAAGATCGACCGAATCGGGCGAGTAACGAAGAAGTTATGGCCAAAATAGTTTTTAGCCCAAGCCCCTAGGGGTACCCTTAGAGCCCGGCCCAAAAAATGGAACTTTTTGTTCGGCACGATGGACAGGAATTCTGATCAATAGGGGTATTAAGCCTTTGTATCAGGATTCTGTGGACATAAAGATCGACCGAATCGGGCGAGTAACGAAGAAGTTATGGCCAAAATAGTTTTTAGCCCGGGCCCGGTCCAAAAATTGGAGCTCTTTGTTCAGCAGGATGGATAGGAATTTCAATCATGAGGGATCTCATGCCTTTATATAATGACTCCATGGACATAAAGATCGACCGAATCGGACGAGAAACGAAGAAGTTATGGCCAAAATAGTTTTTGCGTCGGGTGCCGTTTTGCGCAGTTCCACTATTTTTGCCATAACTTCTTGGTTATTTGTCCGATTTGGCCGATTCAAGCGACGTTGGAAACCTTATTCCAAGGGCTATCCCCCAAAAAGTCAAAATCCATTTTTCCTATTATTTTGCTTTACGAGAACTTCATGAGAGTCCAAAACAAGCGAAAAAGTGACTATTTTAGGGCGTATTCGGCCGATTTACCCGCGATCTGGGCCTTCGAACTACGCAAGCACACTTTAAAATGCCATTAATACATGTGTATGTGATAATGTGTGAAAAAATCAACATTTCGTTTCGGATGATTTTTCTGCCCCCGAGCCCCTAGGGGTACCCCTAGGACCGGCCCGAAAATTGAAGCTCCTTGTTCGGTACGATGGACAGGAATTCCGATCATTAGGGGTCTTAGGCCTTTAGATAAGAATTCCGTGAACATAAAGATCGACCGAATCGGGCGAGTAACGATGAAGTTATGGCCAAAATAGTTTTTAGCCCAAGCCCCTAGGGGTACCCCTAGGGCCCGGCCCAAAAATTGGAACTTTTTGTTCGGCACGATGGACAGGAATTCCGATCATGAGAGGTATTAGGCCTTTGGATCAGGATTCTGTGGACATAAAGATCGACCGAATCGGGCGAGTAACGAAGAAGTTATTGCCAAAATAGTTTTTAGCCCAAGCCCCTAGGGGTACCACTAGGGCGTGGTCCAAAAATTGGAGCTCTTTGTTCAGCACGATGGATAGGAATTTCAATCATGAGGGGTCTCAGGCCTTTATATAATGACTCCATGGACATAAAGATCGACCGAATCGGGCGAGAAACGAAGAAGTTATGGCCAAAATAGTTTTTGCGTCGGGTGTCGTTTTGCGCAGTTCCACTATTTTTGCCATAACTTCTAGGTTATTTGTCCGATTTGGCCGATTCAAGCGACGTTGGAAACCTTATTCCAAGGGCTATCCCCCAAAAAGTCAAAATCCACTTTTCCTATTATTTTGCTTTACGATAACTTTGTGAGAGTCCAAAACAAGCGAAAAAGTGACTATTTTGGGGCGTATTCGGCCTATTTAACCATGATCTGGGCCTTCGAACTACGCAAGCTCACTTTAAAATGCCATTAATACATGTGTATGTGCTAATGTGGGAAAAAATCAACATTTCGTTTCGGATAATTTTTCAACCCCCGAGCCCCTAGGGGTACCCCTAGTGCCCGGCCCAAAAAATGAAGCTCTTGGTTCTGCACGGTGGACAGGAATTCCGATCATGAGAGGTATTAGGCCTTTAGATAAGGATTTCGTGGACATAAAGATCGACCGAATCGGGCTAGTAACGAAGAAGTTATGGCCAAAATAGTTTTTAGCCCAGGCCCCTAGGGGTACCCCTAGGGCCCGGAACAAAAATTGGATCTCTTTGTTTGGCACGATGGATAGGAATTCCAATCATGAAGGGTCTTAGGCCTTTAGATAAGGATTTAGTAGACATAAAGATCCACCGAGTCGGGCGATAAATGAATAAGTTATGGCCAAAATAGTGTTTGCGTCACTTTCCGTTTTGCGCAGTTCCACAATTTTTGTCATAACTTCTTGGTTATTTGTCCGATTTAGCCGATTCAAATGGCATTGAAACCTTATTCCAAAGGCTATCCCCAAAAAGTAAAAATTCACTTTTCCTATTATTTTCCTTTATGAGACCTTTGTGAGAGTCCAAAACAAGCAAAAATATGACTATTTTAGTGCGTATTCGGCCGATTTACCCGCGATCTGGGACTTCGAATTACGCAAGCTTACTTTAAAAGGCTATAAATACATGTGTATGTGCTAATGTGCGAAAAAAATCAACATTTCGTTTCGGATGATTTTTCGGCCCCCGAGCCCCTAGTACCCCTAGGGCCCGGCCCAAAAATTGAAGCTCTTTGTTCGGAACGATGGACAGGAATTTCGATTATAAGGGGTCTTAGGCCTTTAGATAAGGATTCCGTGGACATAAATATCGACCGAATCGGGCAAGTAACGAAGAAGTTATGGCCAAAATAGGTTTTAGCCCAGGCCCCTAGGGTACCCTACCACGGCCCTGCCCAAAAATTGGAGATCTTTATTCGGCAAGATGGATAGGAATTCCAATCATGAGGTGTCTTAGGCCTTTAGATAAGGATTCCGTGGACATAAAGAAACGAAGAAGTTATGGCCAAAATAGTTTTTGCGTCGGGTCTCGTTTTGCGCAGTTCCACTATTTTTGCCATAACTTCTAGGTTATTTTTCTGATTTGGCCGATTCAAGCGCAGTTGGAAACCTTATTCCAAGGGCAATCTCCCAAAAAGTAAAAATCCACTTTTTCTATTATTTTGATTTACAAGAACTTCGTGAGAGTCCAAAACAAGCGAAAAAGTGACTATTTTGGGGCGTATTCGGCCGATTTACCCGCGATCTGGGCCTTCGAACTATGCAAGCTCACTTTAAAATGCCATAAATAAATGTATATGTGCTAATCTGCGAAAAAATCAACATTTCATTTCGGATGATTTTTCAGCCCCCGAGCCCCTAGGGGTACCTCTAGGGCCTGGCCCGAAAATTGAAGCTCTTTGTTCGGTACGATGGACAGGAATTCCGATCATTATGGATCTTAGGCCTTTAGATAAGGATTCCGTGGACATAAAAATCGTCCGAATCGGGCGAGAAACGAAGAAGTTATGGCCAAAATAATTTTTGCGTCAGGTCCCGTTTCGGGCGAGAAATTATGGCCAAAAATCGACCGAATCGGGCGAGACCCGACGCAAAAACTATTTTGGCCATAACTTCTTCGTTATGCCCAGTTCGGTCGATCTTTATGTCCAAGAATCCTTATCTAAAGACCTAATACCCTCATGATTGGAATTCCTATTCATCGTGCCAAACAAAGAGATCCAATTTTTGGGTCGGGCCCTAGGAGCCTGGGCTAAAAACTATTTTGGCCATAACTTCTTCCTTACTCGCCCGATTCGGTTGATCTTTATGTCCACGGAATCCTTATCCAAATGTCTAAAACCCCGCATGATCGGAATTCCTGTCCATCGTGCCGAACAAAAAGTTCCAATTTTTGTGTCGGGCCCTAGGGGCACCCCTAGTGACTTGGGCTTAAAACTATTTTGGCCATAACTTCTTCGTTACTTAGACGATTCGATCGATCTTTATGTCCACGGAATCCTTATCTAAAGGCCTAATACCCCTAATGATCGGAATTTATGTCCTTTGTGCCAAACAAAGAGCTTCAATTTTCAGGCCGGGCCCTAAGATACCCCTAGGGGCTCGGGGGCTGAAAAATCATTCGAAACAAAATGTAGATATTTTCGCACATTAGCACATACACATGTATTTATGGCGTTTTAAAGTGAACTTGCGTAGTTCGAAGGCCCCGATCGCTGGTAAATCGGCCGAATACGCCCCAAAATATTCACTTTTTCGCTTGTTTTGGACTCTCACGACGTTCTCGTAAAGCAAAATAATAGGAAAAGTGGATTTTTGACTTTTGGGGGATAGCCCTTGGAATAAGATTTCCAACGCCGTTTGATTTGGCCAAATAGGACAAATAGCCTAGAAGTTATGGCAAAAATAGTGGAACTGCACAAAACGGGACCCGACGCAAAAACTATTCTAGTCATAACTTCTTCGTTACTCGCCGGATTGGGTCGATCTTTATGTCCACGGAATCCTTATCTAAAGGCCTAAGACCCCTCATGATCGGAATTCCTGACCATAGTGCCGAACAAAGAGCTTCAATTTTCGGGTCGGGCCCTAGGGGGATCGTGGGCAGAAAAATCATCCGAAACGAAATGCAGATTTTTTCACACATTAGCACATACACATGTATTTATGGCGTTTAAAAGTGAGCTTGCGTTGTTCGAAGGCCCCAATCGCGGGTAAATCGGCCAAATACGCCCCAAAATATTCACTTTTTCGCTTGTTTTGGACTCTCACGAAGTTCTCGTAAAGGAAAATAATAGGAAAAGTGGATTTTGACTTTTTGGGGGATAGCCCTTGGAATAAGGCTTCCAACACCGCTTGATTCGGCCAAATCGGACAAATAGCCTAGAAGTTATGGCAAAAATAGTGGAAGTGCGCAAAACGGGACCCGACGCAAAAACTATTTTGGCCATAACTTCTTCGTTACTCGCCCGATTCGGTCGATCTTTATGTCCACGGAATCCTTATATAAAGACCTAAGACCCCTCATAATTGGAATTCCTATCCATCATGTCAAATAAAGAGCTCCAATATTTGGGTCGGGCCCTAGGGGTACCCCTAGGGGCCTGGGCTAAAAACTATTTTGGCCATAACTTCATCCGTACTCGCCCGATTCGGTCGACCTTTATGTACACGGAATCCTTATTTAAAGGTCTAAGACCCTTAATGATCGGAATTCCTGTCCATAGTACCGAACAAAGAGCTTCAATTTTCGGGTCGGGCCCTAGGGGTACCCAGGGGCTCGGGGGCTGTAAAATCATCCGCACATTAGCACATACACATGTATTTATGGCATTTTTAAGTAAGATTGCGTAGTTCGAAGGCTCCGATCGTGGGTAAATCGGCCGAATACGCCCCAAAATATTTACTTTTTCGCTTGTTTTGGACTCTCACGAAGTTCTCGTAAAGCAAAATAATAGGAAAAGTGGATTTTAACTTTTTGGGGGATAGCCCTTGGAATAAGGTTTTGAACGCCGCCTGATTAGGCCAAATCAGACTAATTGCCTAGGAGTTATGGCAAAAATAGTGGAACTGCGCAAAACGGGACCCGACGCAAAAACTGTTTTGGCCATAACTTCTTCGTTACTCGCCCGATTCAGTCGATCTTTATGTCCACAGAATCCTTATCTCAAGGCCTAAGATCCCTCGTGATCAGAATTTATGTCCATCGTTCCAAACAAAGAGGTCCAATTTTTGGGCCGGAACCTAGGGGTACCCCTAGGGGCCTGGGCTAAAAACTATTTTGGCCATAACTTATTCGTTACTTGCCCGATTCGGTCGATCTTTATGTCCATAGAATCCTTATCTAAAGGCCTAAGACCCATCATGATCAAAATTCCTGTCCATTGTGCCGAACAAAGAGCTTCAATTTTCGGGTCGGCCCTAGGGGTACCCTAGGGGCTCGGGGGCTAAAAAAGCATCCGAAATAAAATGGAGATTTTTTCGCACATTAGCACATACACATGTATTTATAGCATTTTAAAGTATGATTGCGTAGTTCGAAGGCCCCAATCGCGGGTAAATCAGCCGAATACGCCCCAAAATATTCACTTTTTCACTTGTTTTGGACTCTCACGAAGTTCTCGTAAAGTAAAATAATAGGAAAAGTGGATATTGAATTTTTAGGGGATAGCCCTTGGAATAAGGTTTCCAACGCCGCTTGATTCGGCCAAATCGGACTAATAGCCTAGGAGTTATGGCAAAAATAGTGGAACTGCGTAAAACGAGACACGGCGCAAAAACTATTTTGGCCATAACTAATTAAATATATATTCATTTATATACTTTCTTAAGTTTATTTTAGATTATATGCTTAAATTTTAAATATGTATTAAACGTGTTAATGTATATTGCACTAAGTCTAATCTCTTTGAGTGGTGTAAGGCAAGTCATAGTCTTTCTTTTTTTCCTCTATCTTTCGCTACTTTACTTTGTCTCTCTATTTCATTGTTCTTACTATAGTTCTTCATCACCTTCCTTCACAAAATTCCAACTAGCCATTCTTCATCTCATTTCTCTATAGATTTGAGTATTCGATTCGAATTCGTAAAATTATTCAAGTATTCGAATTCAAATCAAATTTAAGATTCGACCACGATTCGAATTCGATTCAGTTTGATAAATAGCTTTTACAGATTTGATCCGATTAGAATGATATTCGATTTGATTCGATTCGATTGCACCTCTAGTCACCATGTAGGTAATGACTTATATACTATACAAGTTAGGATCATTACTATACCACCGCGTAGGGTAAGACTACTGCACTACCAAACACTCTTTTATTTCTAAAATTATGGAACCTTTTACATAGTCATTTACTTTTCTATTATATACTCCCTCCATCCTACTCAATTTGTTTCACTTCCCTTAAATGGGATGTTCCACTCAACTTGCCACATACTAAATAAAAAAGCATTTAACCCTTCAAAAATGGTAAGACATACCCACTTTCTATCTTTTTACCCTAATTTTTAATCTCTGTGTCCAATAGTAAAGTGACAAATTGAGTGGGATGGAGGGAGTATATTACTCACTCTGTTCCGTTGATAATCTTGACTTAAAAGAGGATCAAAATTGGCCTTTTCTTTTTTTTAAATGAGATGCAATACACTATGTAACGAGATGCACCACACAGTGTAAATGCATCAGCGGCAGAAGAGATTAATAAAAGGCGGTGATGGCGGTGTCCGACAGTGTTGGTGGTGATGGTAGTGTCCGGTAGCGATGGCAGGCGGCGACAGTGAGGGTGTTTCATGCGGTAATCACAAAGCATACAACAAGTCAGTCCCAATTATTCACGACGAAGATTAATGACAATAATTGATCATTGGTTGCAAGTTGCAACAAGCTTTGCCAACTCTTCTTGATTTCAAATTATAGACGAATCTGTTTTAATTTCTAACTTTATTAGTCATAAAAATGCAAGATTAATTTTGATTAATTTACCTTGCTATTTAATTAGTCATAGAAATGCAAGATTAGGCGAGTCAAAGATTAATTGACGCAAATCATTCTTTGTTATATTGAGAATGTATTATAATATTGTTCATTTATTTCAACTTGTTTTTGTTCACTTTTACCCTTTTGGCTAATATGATGCTGTATATCAATTTTACAAAAAAAAAAATCGTGATATGATACTGTATATCAATTTTATACAAAAAAAAAAAAAAAAAATCGTACTATCTCTTAAAATCACAAAACATGGATATTCTTTGAGGTACGGCAAATAATACACCCATCAATCAGTACAACACGTAAAAAAAATGCCATGGAATTTTTAATAATTCAGCAATTTTATTCAGGTTATTAACAAAAAAAATTGAAGAATAATTTTTAAATTAAAACCATAATATGCACAAATTAAAGATATATCAACCATCGAATATACCACATATACATAACTACACTAAAAACGATTTTAAAAAAATAAAAAAACTACACTAAAAACGTCGATGAATGGAAAGAAACCAAGAAGGAAAACCAAACACACATATACACATACAGAGGAGAGAGAGAGAGAGAGAGGAGCCAGGGAAGAGGCAGTGCATGGAAAGGGCAACAAAACCGCGTATGGTCTTGAAAGGTCCATCCCGTGCACTGTCTCGTCCCCATCTCCTCCGTTTTCCTCTGCATTTTTCTTACTCTTTTTTTCTTTAAACACAAAACCAACACATACTACTAAATACCATTTCTCTTCTTCATATTGAACGAGGAGGAAAGAAGAAAGAGAACAAAAATGTCCTAGTCTAGTCTTGCAAGAATAATCGATTTGGCCTCTATTTATACAACAATTATTTATCAATTTACTTATATTGTGTGGGCGAATTTTTGGTGAGCGTACTCTACAATAAATTTAAGTACTAGTAGTACTTTACTTCTCAAATCTAATATTAATAGTACAAGTGACAAGCATAATAGTAGTACATATCCACCTAACTTTAATGTTTGCTAGCAACACATGTGGTGGTACTTCATGTTAGTAGTTCGTACTTTAAAATCTACTATCACCTTGCAATTATACAAGTACTAGTCAAAGTTGGATCCTCTCGTTAATAAAATTATTAATTAATTTTTTTTTTATATATTTGCAATCTTATTATTTTCAACAAGTTACAAAAAATGAACTCGCCCATTATTTGGAAATAGGCGAAATGATCTACTATTTCTTAGAAAACGAATTGAGTCAAGTTTCTTCAAACCAAATCAAGAAATGAATGCAAAACTAACATGCTCTGAATCAATTCTATTCCTCTTATTAAGATTTTGCAGGAAAAACTAGTGACAGTATGATCAAGAACAGCTAAAAAGAAAACCTAGATTGTGCTGGCTGCTGCAGAAAGCAAGAGAATATACCTAACACTCCATCAAAAACTCTTTACAAGTTGACTTGTTGTGACCCGTGCCTTTGCATCTACTGCACTGGAGTTGGCGCCTCCCGACGTCCTGCGAGCTAACCCGCTTCGTCGTAGGCCGACCGGGTGGGCGACGGGTCGGAGGAGGGGTTACTGTCACTGCAAACTGAGAAGTGCCGTTCTGCCAGTTACCGTCTATGCTACAAATAGGATTCACTGCCTGTGTGTATGTTATTCTGTAGCTGTCAGTTGTGAAGTATCTCGAGCAGTAATCGTACGGATCACGTCGAAGACACCCAATAACCGCGATTGCATGGCAGCAAGGCAGCCCCGTTAGCCGCCACCCCTTACAAGTACAGTCACAGTTATCGACATCAACAGCTTCGACGGTGTCTCCACGAACCTCAAACCTGTTACCGCTTGGTAATGAGACATGAAGTGTCCTCACTTTGAGGCTTTCCTGCTCCAGCTTTTCCTCCATCGATGGACTCAGCCTCGTTGGCCACTCTACGGATTGCATCTGTCGCGAATAAATGAGCTCCATTATCCTGTTACGTATTGCATCAACCATCTGAGTTATGGGCAGTTCGTGTGCATCGGATGCCCAGCTGTAGAACTGCTCCCCGAAATCTGATGTCATGTGGTTGTATCGTGCACCTTGGAAGAATGCATTCGCCCAATGAACGGGATCGCTCTGCACCACCCAGTTATACGCTTCGACTGAAATATTCTTTATGCTTTCCACGTGCCTCTGGAAGCCTTCAGGTGTCGGGGCGTGAGCTGCAGCCCGAAGATCTTCAACCATGAGTTTCTTTACTTCATGAGAGAATTGCCCGTTCAAATCTCGAAGAAGTTGATCTGATAGATAGCGTAGACAAAACGCGTGATAAACATCCTCGTTCTGAAAAATTTCAGCAATCGATTCTCTCAATCCTTTCTCCCTATCTGCGACAATAGTTAATCCACGACACATAGGTAGGGCAGTCTTGAGTTGTTGCAAGAACCAGTGCCAGTTTTCATCCGATTCCATGTCTACAATGGCAAACGCAACGGGAAAGAACCCATCATCCCCATCTGCAGCAGTAGCAGCCAACAACGAGCCTTGATATTTTGACTTGAGAAATATACTGTCCAGGAAAAGCAGAGGACGGCAACCTTGTTCAAAGCCATATAAACAAGCGTGAAAAGAAACAAACAGACGATGAAAACTTGAATCCTCTTTAGTGGTGAACGTGGCTAAGCTTCCCGGATTCGTTTCCATTATCTTCTCACAAAATAGTGGCAACTGACTATATGCCTCTTTATAAGAACCCTGAAGCTGCTCCTTAGCAATTTCCTTGCCTCTCCACGCCTGAAAGTAATTTAGCTGCACCCCATATTCCTGTTTTATGTCGTTAACAATGTCCTTCGGTTTGTAGTTGGGGAAAACCTTTAGCTTCTCCTTAATGATACTAGCCACCCAACTTCTCGTTGCTTGATAGCCGGTGGCCAGCACCGAGCCTTCACATGTATGTGTTGGATTCATTTTCTTGATACAGATCAACGGGGTGGTCGACAGCCTGGAAGCGTGGATCCTCCACGGACAGCCCTCGGCCTTGCACTTAACCGTCACACGATGGCTATCGTTCTTCTTGTACTTAAAAGCAAACTGATGCGCGATGGCGTATTTACGCAAGGCCTCACGAAACTCATGCACACTATTGAATCTCTGGCCCACACCGGTGATATTGTTCTGCCACTGTTGTGCAGCTTTAGTATGTTTTTCATCATATGAACCGGAGAAAGAAATCGGTAACGGCATATCACTCGCTATAGGCATTTCGCTGGATAAAGGCATTTGAATTTCAGTTGGGACATCAGTTTGGGCATCGTCATGGTTAGTATCACCAACAACATCGAAAGCAGCACTAAGCAGAAGATCCGGCTTGTTTATGTCGCCCACGATATTGTCCACCATACTCGGGGAAGCATCAATTGGAACCTCAGCTTCCGACAATGTAGTTCGACTAGACCTGCAGATACAATTTTTCCCGCTTCATGCTAGCTCATATGAATTCTAATAATCGTTTAATAAAATGTCTACCTACTGCCTGGCATGTGGGATACATCAGGAGCAACGATTTCTTCAGTCATAACATATATCTCGGCAGTGTCGGAGTCGTTATGAAACTTGATCATGCGCTTGAGGTCTTTATCATTTGAAATGCTGATAAGGGTCTTCTTATTTCCAGGAAGGAAATATTTGATGGCCAAGGAAATGAGATTGCAACTAAACATCTCAGCTACCTCCGACTTGAAATCTTTAAACTTCATTTTATCATCAATCTCCATAGCATGAGCATCACCTCCTCTATAAGATAATATACCCTCTGCATTCGACTCAAATTCACCACCTGACTGACAGATGGCTATAATTCTCTTCCCAGCCATGGTTACGAGACTGTTTTTTAATGGAACGAATATTAGATATGGCACAAACCTCGTAAACACTGATCAATACAAGAAAATATAAGCACAGATCAATGAGATAGAAACACAACAGCAGCTAACATGAAATCAATCCTTTATGTCAATTATCAATAACATAAGGGCCAAATTTACATTTCAAATCATGGATGAATGATTCATCTAGAGACGACGTTGAATTTACATTTACCAACCATGTTCGAGAACACAAATTGCAGAAGATTGAGAAACGAAAGCAGCCAAAAACATATTAACAGTTCGAAGGAGCTAAGTTTAGCATTAAAATCGTATATAATTCCTACTGTGCATATAACATTCAGCAACATTCTACAAATTAAGACTAATTTTTTTACTAATTTTTCATTTAGTCACTAAAATTGACAAGACAGCACTTGAGCAACAACCACCCAATTCAAAATGAACATAAAAAAAAAAAGTTAACACACCAGTCAAGAACTAAAAAAACAAAAAACCGAGATATGAATAATGAAGAGAAATTCAGTGTTCTGCACATTACCCCAGCAATTAAATACAGCAACCAGTTACATGAAACGGTAATCGCCCAGCATGAAGCCAAAGCAGTCCCTTCACAAAATCGGAAAAGATTAAAATCCACAATGTCAAACCTCTGAGTATTTTTCAAGCAATTTCGTAACCAATAAACAGAAAATCAATGAAAATCGAGGCTTTACTGAAAAAACCAACAAACCCTAGAAAAACAAAGACGGGATTGAAACGGCAAGAAATTACCTTTTTTTACGAATATAGGTCGCCCACCTTAAATATTGCTCTTCTAAGCGATCTGGGATGAAATTAGTAAAAGGGTTTCCAAAATTGGCCAAATTTGGGAGTAAAAGCGCACCAAAAGGGGCGGGGGAGATGCGAATGTTTGCAGCAAGAAAACGTATGAGTGGGAGATAGAGGAAGGTTGAAAGGTACAGTTGGAAAGGGAGGGAGGGAGGGGGAGAGAGAGAGAGGGAGAGAGAGAGAGTGGGGGTTTGAAAGGACTTATGATGATTGTGTATAGATATAGATAGATTTTTGGGATGGGATGGGATGGGATGGGATGGGATGCAAAACAAAAGAATTGGGAAGAAAGATTGAAGGAAAATAATTTGTGGATATGAGAAAGATGTTCCAATTGTGGAAACATTACTATGAATCTGGCAGACGACGTGGCTACCCTTAACTTCCAAATGTAGGAGTCTTTGCAATTTTTTACTTTTTTAGGTCATTTAATTTTTTATCATAAGGTTTAATCGATAAATAATCCAACATAATTAATGATAAGACTTAATTAATAAATAATTAGTATAATTCATCGACGAAAAATCATTATTTAATAAAATAAATGAAATTTAATATAAAATAACACAAAAGGATATTGTTTGTTATTTATTTCTTTTTATTTTAAGTTTTCAAATTAAAAATTATTTTAATTCACCTCAATTTTTATAGATAATTTTCAAACTCTCTTAATTTTTTCTCAAAATCGATGTGGACCAAAGATATATTTGGCTCTCAAGGAGATTGTCTCACGTCGCTTTCATATGAGTACTGTAGATTCTTTTAACATCAAATATTTATTGATTTAGAGAAGATTTTTTTTTTTTTCTTTTTTTAATACTATCTATAGGATAAATGTGATGTTAAATATCTCACATATGAGATTAACATAAAATTAGAAAAGAAATTAGTTGAACTACCAGTTCAGACTCGACCCGTCTAGTCCGATTATTTTATATTGAAAATAGTGTTTGAAGCTTTTATTTTGGAATTGTAAGGCTGTGAGCAGCGGCGATCGTGGTGATTGCACTCGCTCACATGCCACGTCATAGCGAGCTCGCACGCTCGCTAGGGTTGCAACGGTGAGCTCGCTATATATATATATATATATATGTATGTATATATATATATTTTTGTTTTATTTTGATTTTTACTTTTTTTTATTTTTATTTTTACTTTTTTATTTTATTATTGAACAATAAAATACTAATAAATTATATTAACTTCCATAAATAAATTAAAACAAGCATAATTATAAAAAAAAAACCCTAATACAATGACATAAATAAATAAATAAAAACGCTAATAAGAAATACATTGACATAATTAAAAAAAAAAAAAAAAAAAAAAAAAAAAAAAAAAAACCCTAAACACTGAAAAAATCGGGCCTATCCTTCACGAGCTGCCAAACCGTCAAATGCTTGAACGTCTCGCCGTTCATGAATGCCTTCATTGAGCGTCGAGTTCAGCATCATCTCCTCAGTGATGCCGGCCGAAACTTGAGCACGGGTACTCCGGTACATCGCTTGGAATAACCCGCAACTGCTCTTGACTCGGTGACAGTGGTGACGCAACTGCGTCGAGTTGCACTCTGCCGAGTATTGTAGGTGATTCGCGTTGTAGCGACTCGCCACTCTCGTCCAAACGGCTCTGTTGCCGCCGCCGCCATTTTGGACGTATAACCACACCCACGCCAATTCCAAAGTTTCGCCATCGGTGTAGGGATGTGGTGCCATCGTCGGGAAGATCGTCGGAGATCGCCGATTGAGAGAGATTGAAAGAGAGGGAGAAGGAGAGGTGTGATATTTGAGGGTGGTGAATAGGGTATTTTATAGGGGGAAAAATGAGGATTAAAAAAATAATAATAGTAATAATTTTTTGAATTTTAATCGTTGCGATATAATTTTTTGAATTTTAACCGTTGCGATCGCCAACGCTCGCCTCGCGATCGTTGTGCGATCGCCACGTGTCCGCTAAAGTTGCCAGCGCGCGCTGCGAGCAGCGAGCGCGTGCTCGCGAGCACCACGCTCGGCAGCGGTTGAGCGCTTGATCGATGACGCTCGTTAGGAGTGCGCGCACACTCGCACGCGCGCCGCTGCAGAGAACCTAAGTATTTCGAGCGAAACTATAGTAAGTTTGACAAATCTAATACTATAATACTGGCAAAATGACTCTCTCCTACCGTTGGGTAGCGTTCTTTTCTTATCACTACCTAGCTTATTGAAAACCGAACAACTACTGAAATTATATCTAGAATCAAGGACAAAAATAGAAATTTGACACCATTGATCTGTAGATAAAACCTGTTCAACTTTTTATAGATCTCGACATCAAATAAGAAATTGGACATCATTAATTTTAGTTATTCAAGGGCTATCATTGGTTCGTTTTGAATCGATTTTCCTAAATTGAAATGACTCGAGCCAAAAGCCCAACTGAAATTTTAGTTTGATGTCAAATCATAAAATAAAAAGAAAAAAAATCAATCAGGTTCGAATCCCTCCCCCCCCCCCCCCCCCCCGATTATATGATTTGATCCTTTATTAGTGGTTAGAATAATTTGATTAAACATTCGTAGCTACTGTCTCAAACCATTACTAGTAAACAAAATAATCATTTTTTTAGATACATCATGTTGACTAACTTAGTGACTTAAAGATGGATAATATTTGTATATTACTTGTTACTAGTTATGATTAATAATTCTCTATTTTATCAATGTAAATTAAAACGACATTGTTTTAAAATTAATTCTACAGGAAAGGATGAAGCCTTCATATACGGTTACTGCAGCTGAAAGCTTCATCATTTCCTCTAGAAATAATAAAAATAACAATTAATTTTGTTATAGATTAATTATCAATAAGGCATAGAAACACCCTCCACAATATAACTAAACATAATTTGCACAATTGATAATAAGACACAGCATACTACTAAGAAAGTATACATTGCTAAGCCTTTAAACATCAGTTTAACATCGTCCATTTCTGCTGTCTGCCATCTATGCTATATTGCAAACCCGATTATGTATAATCCTGTTGTAAAATTGGTGCAGCTGACGTAATCAAATAGACGAGATCAAGGGATTTAACACATCCCCTAATCCAGAGGAACGTCTTGTAAAGGTAACGGTGTATCTAGATGGATTACAAATTTACCGATTCAAGTAGACTCAGCGATCCAATTAGATGTTTCTGCGCTCTCAATCAAAGTAACAGGATATCAGCAGCTAGAAGAGTCAGAAATTCTCTATTCTTCGTCACTGTCATTTCCGAAAACTGAAGCAACAGCCACCTTAGGCTTCTTGTTCTTTGCAGAGTTACTAATAGAGGTCTGCATCATTAAACATCAAGGCCTATTATGACTGGACAGCAATATATACTAACGTCGTTATGATACTCAAAGACAGAACCAAGAAACTGTGAATATTTAAAGTCAACGAATGAAAGTAACAGCCGCATCAGAGCATAAAAACGAACTCTATGATAGAAGTACACACATAATATAATTTTTGTCATTATAACATCATCTATGATATCCAAACTGGGAATATTATATGGTATCCAAACTTTGAATATTTGGACACGATAAGCAGACAATATTTTTTAACACATAATATACACATATAACATCATCTCCCTGCATTCTTGGATGAGGTTTGGATACCATAAGAAGACAATATTGAAAGAAATTTATCATTATAGACTAACCATGATGGAATAAATGCATCTATTATAGATTTGATCATTCTAATTTGTCAAATAAAAAAAAAATCCGATGAAAGTATAATACTACATTTTGAACTAGTTTTATATCGCACATTTTGATCAAACTACAGTAACAATAAGTATTCTAATATCATCTATTGATGTGGGATTACTCCGCAAAATATCAATAAAATTTTTGCATTAGTATACAAGTATAGCTTGTTCTGGAGTCATTTAACTTTACCATGAAATGGAAGATAAAAGCACAAGTAATATGGAAAGCTCTAAACAATAAAGCAGCAGCTGAAGGGATAACAAAGCTAACATTTATAATACACTTTAAACAAATGAGAGAAAGAAACTAGTGAGTACCTTGGTTGCACTGCCCTTTGCAGAAAATCCGAACTTCAAAACTTTCCGCTGATCTTGGTCTGCAACTGCAGTAGCACTACTTGGTGCAGGAGGAGCTGGAACAGTTCCAGCTTCCTCCTGATTCTGCATCTGCTGCAGTTGCTTATGGGTATCAGCCCTGTTAAGGAGTAGATTAAAATCTTCAATCAAAACACAAGTAACCTCTTTATGTTCATTAAGTTTTGATTAATAGCTAAAACAGGTTCTGGTTGATAGCAAGGACGTACATCTGCTTAAACTTAGCCATCTCCCTCTCTTGACGTTGTTGTTCTCTTTTAAGTCTATCATCACGACTGCTGCTTCCATGCATATCTCTCATTTCTTTGAACCTCTGAAAGTTCGAAAACTAAGTAAGACTAAGTTCTGTAGCTAAGAAAACAACAAATGACAGAACCAGAAAGTAAGCATGCATCAAATGAGAAAATAAACCTTTCTGTGGTTGTGATCGTAGGAGCTTAGGTGAGCTTCAAACTCCATTGCCAATTTATATTGCTTGTTGCAGAGATCACAATAGAACACCTTCCGAATTTCTTTCACCTCACTTTGAATTTTTTGCTCGCGCTCTGCTATAACCTGGATTTTAATAATGTGCAGAAAGCAGGCAGTAGAAGCCACCAGGTAATAAAAACTCGACGAAATTCTCAAGATCTTCCATAGTTGAAGTTCCCTTTATGATATACTATTCCCATCAAGATCTTCCATAGTTAGATGTACGTTTCAGAAAGAGTAAAACCATTAACTCCATAATACCTGGAGTTGAAAATAATATGCTTTCTGACCTCTACAACAAGTTTAAAATGCATACCTCTCTCTTCTTTACAAGTTCCTCGGTCGCTTCAACTTCAATATCCAGCTTTTTACGCTGGATGTTTTCTTCTGCTGTAAAATAATCATCTTCTTCTTGTTTTCCAAGACCTAATCTAGCATCCCTTATTCCTGATTTTATCGGCTCAAGTATCCCTAAAATGTAACAGCAAGACACCAATTCTTATGAGATCATGAAATGTGCCAAAGTCACACATCGACAAGCAAAGGTAGTTTCATAGTTACACTGACCTTGTTCATCCTTTCCAAGCCCCTTTCCTTTCCATCCCATCTTCTGCAGAAGCCTAAATCCGACATTCGATGATGTCAGCTGTGTATCTAGAGATGCTTGCTCCACGTTATCCAAATCCACATTCTCGGTCACTCTATGACCAATGGGCAATCGGAAATCCTTGGCAAGATCCTCGAGAACAGTAGCCTCGTATGCCTATGACAAGAAACATAAGACATGTCACTGCAGCAATATATGTGTTACTTGACATACAGCTTATAATACAACAGAAATATTAAGCATTAGCCCACATTTAGAATGACCACATATAAAAAAAAGGAGGCATAAATAAGTTAAATTAACAAGACTTTACCTCATCATCTTTTTGTTGTCTTCTGATGTGCATATCCTGTTTACCACTATACCATGATCTACTATCCATCCGTTCAAGGCTCCACTGGAAACAATTAAAACCAAAAACACCAACAAACAAATAAACTTAAGAATTATTTATCCAGAGATTCAACGACACCAAATGCATCCTTCTCACATCCAACAGTAAATATAGCATCATACAGAAGCTCATTCGATCAAGCTATCTTCGCAAAAAATTAGAAAATCAAAACCCTAATGCATCATATATCAATTTACTGTTGCAAATCACATTGAACAGCTTAGTACCAACTATGCATCCATGGTAAATTTTTCAATCTTTTATCAGTTTTCCACTAAGGGACTAAAATTTGTGAGACAAACATTCAGCAACAACCATCAAATCTGTAAACGAGAAAATGCAATACACCTAAATTTCCATTTGAATCGTGGAAGACATGTTGTGAGTTTACAACCTAACCGACAGATGGTTCAACTTTCTTTCCAATTGGTTAAGTCACTATGTTATGGCCAAAGCATTATATATCGACAAATCTGACAAACCAAAAATATAACACTGTGGGATAAAGAAAACTTCAGCAGATAGAAAAAAGCAGAGCAGCCCAAATCAAATAAGAAAACCTTAACTATCACTTGATAAACCATAACCTTCATTTGGTCATCCATAAGTGCTAATATTAGTTTTAGAATCGAAGAGAGACAAACTCATCTAGTAATTATATGGGGAGCAGGAACTGGGAAAGATATTATGCAAATCACTAGCATAAACTATGCACCCATGGAATTCTTCAATCTTATACAGTTTTTGACTAAGGGTCTAAAATTTGTGCGACAAACCTTCAGCAATAACCATCACATCTGTAAACGAGAAAATGCAATATAGCTAACAGAAAAGCATAATCAGAGTTTAAGGAGCACAAATCCAAAAAACACAAATGTATGACGAAGACAAATACAGGCTTCTGACCACTCCTCCAGATATTCAATCCACAAATCAGTAACAGCTAACGATAATAGTCACCATTAAGTTAAACAACTTCCTCCTTAAGATCAGAAAAAACTAACAATTCAAAATGTCAAAGCCCCAATCTATTTTCAAGCAATTTCGTAACAAATATGTATGCCAAAAGAAACCTACTAAAGCGTACGGGTAAGCTAAGCATAAACAAGAAGAAATTCAACAAAAATCGAGTTTTGGACTGACCAAAACCAGTGGCACTAGAACTACATAAAGGCGATTAAATTCGCAAGAAAATTACCTTTTGATAAATAGTGGATGGTCGGCTGAAAGATTGCTCTTCTGGTCGATCTGAGATGAGAAATTTAACAAAAGGTTTTCAAACAATTGCCTCAATTTGGGAATAAAAACCCTAATTAGATTTGTGGGAAGAATTGCCTCAATCAACTTGTGTGTGTGTAATGTGTTTTTTTTTTTGTACCTCGCCTTGCCATATGACAATAAGATCTTAGTAGTATTATATATTTTTATTTTCTGAGAAAAGCTTTTAAGTCCTATGGCTAACTGCAACGCAGCTCGAGTGGTGCGTGTTCAAGGATCTCGAGACCGCCGCTCGTGGAGACCACCGCATTGAAGGCCATCGCGGCTCGAGATCGGATCTAGCAGTGCGTGAAGCGCACGCGCTCGGCCGAAATAAAAAAAAAAAAAAAAAAAGAAAAAAAGGTTAAATTGTCCCTTCAAAAAAATAGACTCTTTTAATTATTTCGTTATATGTTTCGAAAATACTACAACTACTATTGAAGAGTTAATAATCGATAAAAAAAAAAAAAAAAAAGTAGTGTGTATAGCTTGTGATACAAATAAATATTCAACAATAATTTCATTTTGAGGTAAATACTTAACAAATAGGCTTGGCATATTTTGTCAGCAATTATAGCATAGCCTAAATTAGAAAACACAAATCAAGGAAATCAAATCATTTCATATAAGGGAATCAAATCATTACAGTATAGGAATATATTTGTTTCTTTATATGATAGTTTAGTGTATGCTATATATTGTACTCTTGTATGTAGAAGAAATAACAAGAAATAAAAATCTTCTACGAATTCTCTTCTTCTTCACGAATTCTCTTCTTCTTCTTCTTCCATGTCGACTTCTTCTCCGAAACAACATGGTATCAGAGCGGGTAAAACCTCCGCTTAAAACCTGCAAAACCAATCAATAATCTACCCAAAACACGTAAATCATGTCAGATTCCGAAACATCAAACACATCAAATACTACTCCAACAAATTTTCCAATGGAATTTGCTGCACAATTTGCAGAATTCCTCAAACAAAGCCTCAGAATTCCAGATTCATCATCGGCCCATAAACCACCAAACCACGACCAACCTGAATCATTTGGAGAGATCTCCATCAAGGCAAAACTCAATGGGGAAAATTACCCCTTATGGGTTAATCTCATGAAACGAGCCATTGCAGGAAAGGGTTTGACATCTCACATTAATGGAGTTTCAAAACCCCCTGCAATCAACGATCCCGGCTATACAAGATGGGAGCAACGGGATAACTGCGTGTTCAATTGGATGATCAACAATATCGAAACCGGACTTGTGAACGAGGTATCACAGTATGCAACTGCCGTTGATTTATGGGAAGGATTGGCAATCACTTATGGAAGTGGATCGGATCCATTCCAAATATATGATCTGCACCGGCAAGCCATGACAATCAAACAGGAGTCTATGACACTAGAAGGGTTATGGACCAAAATGCAAGACTTATGGATTTCAATCGATACCCGAGATCCAAGCTCAACAGACATAGAGGGATATCAGAAAAGGGAATAACGTCATCGTCTCTATCAATTTCTAAGTGCATTAGATGACAAATATGCAAATATCAAGAGGGAGATTATGGACAAGGATCCATTACCCACTGTTCGCAGAGCATATGGCCTGGTACGAAGGCAAGCCACAAACGAGGGCATCCTCAAGCCCTCGGATTCTCCAACGGAAGGAATTGGGTCTGGACTTGCCGTAGTCAACCACAGCCGACCACCACCGCCAAGCCGACCGCCACCGCCATCCAATCGACCACCACAGCAAGGAAATCACAACTGGAACAACAAAAAAGGGGAAATCGACAAGAGCAAGCTCGTGTGTACACACTGTGGGGGTAAGAAACATACGAAAGAGGGGTATTTCTTACTCATCGGATTCCCCGAATGGTGGGACGAAATGAAGAAATCAAGAGCTTCATCCAGGAATCGGAATCAACAGTGGTCAGCGGCGGGACAGGCGACAATAGCAGTCAGCGGCGGCGCGTCAACGGTGGCTGCCGGAGGGCCATGGAATCCAAACGGACAGGCTGGAACAGGGCCGTGGTCAGACGGTGGAACTCGAGCCGCCAACGCCGGGACAGACGGTGCAACACGAGCCGCCTACACCGGAGCTCCAGTGGGCAACAGTGGACCGCCGTCGTCACAGTACCTCAACGAGGAGAGAGGAGGAGGAGTGCACATCGGGTGAGCCGCCTACACCGGAGATCCAGTGGGCAACAATGGACCACCGTCGTCACAGTACCTCAACGAGGAGAAAGGAGGAGGAGCGCACATCGGACCACCGATGTCACAGATCCTCAACGAGAAGAGAGGAGGCGGAGAGCCTAATTGTCTAGCAGCTAGGGTTGATAATGGAGGTAATGAGGGGTTATGTATATTTAACCCCTCACACTCTTATATATCCCATATATTCCGTTCTCATATATCCCGTTCCGTTTCCCCTGCCTCAGCATTATCCTCTATTAATTCCGATATACCCGATAAAGACTTTTGTTGGATTTTTGATTGTGGAGCAACAGATACTATGTCCTTTGATGCCTCAGATTTTATGGAGATTTTCCCAACCCGGAAAAAATACATTAGAGTTGCTAGTGGCACTTTAGCATCTGTGGAAGGAGCTGGAACTATAAAATTGTCCCCAGACTTATGTCTACCAAACTGTTTATATATCCCGTCTTTATCTCATAAATTGGTGTCTGTTAGTCAATTAACAAGAGAATTACATTGTAACTTACTAATGCAGCCTGGTTTCTGCGTTGTACAGGATATGAGGACGGGGAAGATAGTTGGGCGTGGCACTGAACATCGAGGACTCTACTATGTGGATGGGATAACTCAAAAGGGTGATGCGATGCTGACTCAAGGATTGACTGAGGACCAGACTTGGCTTTGGCATCGACGGTTAGGACACCCATCCATAGGATATCTACGGTTAATTTATCTGAATCTTGCTACTCCACACCCTTTGCATTGTGAAACATGTTATTTGGCCAAAAGCCATCGTCACTCATTCAAACTCAATAATACTCGTGTGAATTCAGTTTTTTCTTTACTGCACTCTGACATTTGGGGTCCAGCTCCGATTACTAGTGATAATGGGTTTAGATATTTTTTGTTATTTGTTGATGACTGTTCTAGAATGACATGGGTATATTTCTTGAAATCAAAAGGGGAAGTCTTTGAAAAATTTACCCATTTTTATAATCTAGTACAAACACAATACAAAAAATCTATCCAAATCCTTCGATCTGATAATGGGGGGGAGTATGTTAATTCCAAAATGCAAAACTTCTTCACTGACAAGGGTCTTATCCACCAAACCACTTGTCCATACACACCTGAACAAAATGGGGTAGCTGAACGAAAGAATAGGATCATTTTAGAGATCACCAGAGCTCTCATCATCGACTCCCGAGTCCCTACCTCTTTCTGGCCTGAAGCAGTGGCTACCTCGGTTTACCTCCTGAATCGGCTACCAACTCACATTTTAAACTTCAAACCACCTCTTGAGTTCCTAGCAGCCCACTCTGATATACCCTCATCTCTCACACTTGAACCCAGAGTCTTTGGATGCACTGTCTATGTTCATATTCCTAAACACAATCGTTCAAAATTCTCACCCAATGCTGTTAAGTGTGTTTTCTTGGGGTATGGAAAAAATCAGAAGGGGTATAGGTGTTACGACCTTGTGACTAATCACCTTCATACTACCTTAAACTGTGACTTTGTCGAAACCGAGTATTTCTTCCACCAACAAGGGAGTCAGGGGGAGAAGCCAGTCATCGACTCCCTAAGTTGGCTCCATACATCATCCACTGTCCCTACCATTGTCCCTACCACCACCGTGCCATTGCCATCTGTGCCAGACGTTGGTCCAACAGAGAAGGTTAGCACACCCGCCGAGATACCTACAGCACAGTTGCAGTACGAGATGGTCAGCGACTCTCCACTATCAACTCCATCCTCTTCCAGTACTGAGGTGAGTAATTTGAATAATTCTCAAGTTAATACTAACATTGAGGAAACCAGGGGTGGAAACACTGATACAGACACTGGAGTAGATACAAGTCAAGATAATGGACATGCTGAGTCAGTAGGTGCTACAGATCAGTACACTTTGCCTCCACGTAGTACAAGGGGAAAACCACCCAAGCGTTACTCTCCAGACTGGCAAGGACGAAAGACTAGGTACTCAGTTGTTAACCTTGTTCAGGGACAATTCACAGAAATGGCACGGGCTTTTGCAGCAGCTTTGTATGAAGAGGAGGATGTACCCCAGACAGCAGAAGAAGCGAAACAATATAAACATTGGAGGGAGGCCATGAAGAGAGAGATGGATGCCCTAATTAAAAATGAGACGTGGGAAAAATGTGTGTTGCCAGCAGGAAAGAGGCCAGTAGGGTGCAGATGGGTATTCACAATAAAAAGGCGATCGGATGGTTCAATCGAGAGGTACAAAGCTAGGTTAGTGGCAAAAGGATATACTCAGACCTACGGGATAGACTATGAAGAAACATTCTCTCCAGTGGCCAAGATGAGTACAGTAAGAACACTTCTTTCAGTAGCAGCATGCAAGGATTGGCCTTTACATCAGTTGGACGTAACTAATGCCTTTCTACATGGAGAATTGGAGAAGAATGCAGAAATATATATGGAAGTTCCTCCAGGTTATTCAGAAGAATTCGAGACAGGATAGGTGTGCAGACTTAAAAAGACACTCTATGGATTGAAACAATCACCTAGAGTTTGGTTCGGAAGATTCTGTATGGCTATGTCAAAAAATGGTTATAAATAGAGTAATTCTGATCATACATTGTTCGTGAAAAGGAGAGAAGGGAAGGTGACATGTTTGATCATCTACATTGACGACATGATTATCACAGGGGATGATGTCGAGGAGATAGAAAAACTGAAGGAGAACTTGTTCCAGGAATTCGAAATGAAAGACCTTGGTTCTCTGAAATACTTTCTGGGAATTGAGATTTTAAGGTCTAAAAAGGGAATTTTTCTGAGACAAAGGAAGTATATCCTTGATCTACTTGCAGAAATTGGGCTACTTGAGTGTAAGCCAGCAGAAACACCGATTATGACTAATCATGGATTGACCATGGTAGAAGGAGCCGATTTGACAGATCAAGGAAAATATCAGCGTCTAGTGGGAAAACTCATCTACCTCTCTCATACACGGCCTGACATCGCATATGCAGTTGGAATAGTAAGTCAGTTTATGCATAAACCTCAGAATGAGCATATGGGGGCAGCTTTGAGAATTGTTCGATACTTGAAAGGAACCAGTGAGTATGGGATTCTGTTTAGAAGACAAGAAGATTTGGAAGTTGACGGGTATACAGATGCAGATTGGGCTAGTAACCCAAATGATCGGAAATCCACTGCCGGATATTTCACCTTCGTCGGAGGAAACCTAGTCACATGGAGGAGCAAAAAACAAAAGGTAGTAGCCCTATCAAGCGCAGAGGCAGAATTCAGAGGAGTTAAAAATGGGATCAATGAAATCCTATGGCTTCGGAGATTGCTCACAGAAATCGGTTTTCCACCAAAAAGGGGAAGCCGGCTTTTTTGTGACAACAAAGCTGCAATCAGTATATCAGGAAATCCCGTACAACACGATCGTACCAAACACGTGGAGGTTGATCGACACTTCATCAAAGAGAAGCTGGATAGTGGGGTCATTGAACTTCCTTTCATACGATCGGAAGAACAGTTGGCCGACATATTGACAAAGGCCGTCAACATAAAAATCTTTAGGGAAGTTCTGGACAAGTTAAGTATCGGAAATGCCGTTACTTAACTTGAGGGGGAGTGTCAGCAATTATAGCATAGCCTAAATTAGAAAACACAAATCAAGGAAATCAAATCATTTCATATAAGGGAATCAAATCATTACAGTATAGGAATATATTTGTTTCCTTATATGATAGTTTAGTGTATGCTATATATTGTACTCTTGTATGTAGAAGAAATAACAAGAAATAAAAATCTTCTACGAATTCTCTTCTTCTTCTTCCATGTCGACTTCTTCTCTGTCGACTTCTTCTCCGAAACAACATATTTTGCGTTGTGTCATTATCGTGTCGACCTGATAATGATCTAATATGTTAAGATTAATTTGAAATACGGTTTGTTAAGAATATGTTCTACCTGATACGAACACTATATGAATTGGTTAAGTCTGAACACGACATGAATCGGTCAAATCTGAACACGACACAATCATGAATATTAAACGATTCTATAGTATTAATATGATACGACTATTAATTTTACAAGACACTATAAGCTATATAAACAATAAAACATTAAAATGAAACTTAAAACCCTAGAAAGAAATTGAAGAGCATTATAATTATTAACTAATGATATCAAACTACTTTTGGTTTACTAGTTTTATGATACAACATCCGGATATCATTAATGATATGAAAATGTTTTTGGAGTCAAAGAAAGGCAATGAAAGACCCACTTATTGGATCGACGACAATAATAATAGTGATAGTAATATATAATAAAAACCATCTTGAAAATGACAAAATATCTCAAGATCAAATTCAACCAAAATTTTATAAATCAAGTCGATTTTATCAAGTTTTATCATTCCGATAGTAGTTACATGGTCATTGCGTTTAATTACCTAGTACGTGTCTACACTTCATGAGAAAACAAAGTCTTCCAAATTACTTATTTTAGTGAGATATTAACAAACCCACTTCACTTGAGATTCTTAATTACTTTAACCAAATCATACAACTTTTTTTTTCTAAACAACCAAATCATTTAACTTTGAGAACTTGATCAGAGCTGTCAAAATTACTTTAAGCCTTCTAATAAGTTTGACTAGCTAATGGTAGTAGCCCACTAATTCAACAACCAAAGTAGGAAAATTTCACAAATATTGGAATGTACCTCTTTTTTTTTTTTTCAGAATTATGTAATGGCACAAATATAGAAAATACAACCCATTAATACAATGGACAATTTTTGTCTATTTTTCCTACATTTTTAATAACTAGTTTAAATGCCATATCATTTATGAAGAGCAATCGAGCATTTGTTATATTTAGGATAAAATTGAAAGAATCATAGTATTCAATTAAATCAAAAATTAAGCTTGCAGTTGTTTAATATGCTTTACAAGAAAACTAATTTGCTCAAAACAAGCAACACCTAAAGTCAATTGTATTCCTATGGAACCTTGGACAACCTCATAGTCTGATGATTTAAACACTTTCATCAAATAATTAATGGAATAATCTAATATTTAATTAAGTTATGCGAAGACAGCAGCTATGAGTTTAATAGTTTATATTAAAACCTAAAAATTCTTAAAGCAAATGTGGAATATGAGTTTCCGTAGTTGTAAGTACAATTAACTTGGACTAAGACAAAAAAATTTGGCTCTTATTCTGAGTTAATGATTTTTAATTAGGAATCCCAAAAGGTAGACAGCTTGCAAGCAGTGTAAGAACTAATAAATCAAACAAAATCATGCTTTAAATTCTTTTCTTTATTTGTATAATTACTGCAATTCTAAAACAATTCCCGTTATCGCGTGAGAAGCCAATCCCATTGTTTTTTAAAACTTGAGAAAAGCCCTTTAAAGCTTCTTTTGACTCGTTTTGCTATAACTTTTTGTTTTTTGATAGATTATTTTGTAGATATATTTGTAATTTAATAATATGACTTGATATTTCTTTTCTTCAATTTAGTAGTTTAATCATATTCAAAGAATAATAACATTGTTATTTGTCGTTTTCCTCAAAAAAAAACATTGTTATTTGTTGTATTGGCAAAGTTTGTGGTACAACTAGAAGCCATCCCCAATTTCCATACTCAACTCATTACAAATATAGGTAGATATATAGTTATTTCTCTTCCAAATCTTAGCATTTTGAAGCTTCCAATTCCATAGCCTTCCACTTAATATTCATGAGGTCGAAAACCTTGACTAATACCATATTTTCAACTTCCACAAAAAAATTAGAGATTTTTCAATATAATTTCAAGGTCATACCATTTTTATAACTTTAGCCCATTTTGTATATTATATACTTACATCTATACAAATCGAGAAAATTATGTAAAAATGTTAATTAAGTAAGTTGGATACACTGTGGCCAATCACATAATCTAAATTATGTAATATAGGGTTTGCAAAAGGAAATATATCCTAATTGGGGAATCATAAACCCTAAAAGGGAAATGTGTCTATTTCCGATTTTACGATTAATTTTCCTTTTTTTTAACGCATGTGGTCGGCCACAGTGTGACCGAATAGAATTTCCCAAATGGTAAACCAGTTTAAACAATCATGCAGTAAAATGTAACCTTTGTATATGGTACAACTGATAGACTTTTTAGTACTATTCCATACTTAAATTTGGTGAATAAAATCTACTACTCATGAATAAATCATGCCGTTGCCTTTCTATCTACCAAAAGGCTTCAAAGCAAAAGATGCGTGCTTTGGAAAATGCTTCACCTAATTTACCAAACAACTTTTAATTTTATGTATTAATTTACCAAACATTACATGATCTAGGATTATCATAAACAGATACATCATTCTAATATTGAAGACATCATCATAAAGAGGTGTTTTTACATAAGTAAATTTTGTAGCATCATCAAGGTTGATTTTGTTTTTTGCTAACACATGCACAATGGACTGGTTTTCACATTAACTCATGCTTATATATCTAGACCTATATTATAAGAAAGCATTATTGTTACGAGAAAAAAAAATTCTATAATCTTTTTTATTTGAAAGTAATAATGCAATATGGTGGTAGATAAATTTTTTCTATCATAAATATTAGAATGACATTTAAAAGTCTTCAATAAAACTAGTAGTAAAGTATAATTTATGTATTTTTGTTATATCTTTATCACTTAAAAAAAATTATATTTTAACATCGGACCTCGTCGTCGAAAAATTTCAGTTTTAGCACTTCTACGTATATATTTGTGTGTCCCAAGCAGATTCTGGTCAAAATATTGAAGCAGCGGTCGACATAGCAAGTTCTTTTTGCAATAGTATTTACTACCAAAAACCAATATCTTACTTCCTTTCATGAAATCACAGCCATCAATCAGATCAATGGCCCTGCATCTCTCTAGATTCTCTCTCCCCCCCAAAATCTACTATATATATACACACTCATTCATTCAACTTACAACATCAAAACTCATTTTCTCTCTATCTCTCTCTTCCACCCACCTAGCTTGTTGTTCCTTGCAACAGAAGTAATAAAAAAAAATGGCAGGAACCAAGAAAAAGTCCTCCTCCTTCTCTCTCTTCAGCTTCTTCAAAGGCAGGGCGTCACGGGGAAGAAGAGGAGAGTATGAGAATGAGTACGTGAAGGCTTACAAGGTGTATCCGAGCGATGAAGACAGAGGGCGGTGGGTGGCTGAGCCCAGAATTGATGAGAAAGCTTCTGCTTATATCTCTCTCACTACTGATAAATGGGGAAAGATCGACTCCGACTAGTCTTCATTTCAATTATTTCCACCTACATTTCAATCTGTATTTAACTTTTTAAATTCATGTTTGTTAGTGGTATGTAACGCTTGATTTCATCGAATTGCAAATAACTGAATGAATAAGATGAAGATTTATTCATCTCGATCGCCTTGTGTTGTGTTTGTGTTTGTGTTGTGTTGCTTTCTTGTGTTCGGTTTTTGATTTGTTTGGGAAATTTTGTACTTTTATATTTCAAGTCATGAATTAATGCAAGAAAAAGATTGATGTGGAAAAAAGTTGTAACGTACGTATAATTTGGCATCCACAGAGATGATATAGCATTCCGAGAAGGCATATCGGAGCTTCGGTCTCGAGTTGCCCTCTCGGATTTGCTTTTAGAGCCGAGAGCTTGTTGTGATTATTTTGTGAGAGAATTTTATGTTGTAACTGAACTTTGTATAGAGATTGGAGTAATCCTTGTACTCCATCTTTTTTTTTAATTATAATTTGGGTTTTTTGATAAAATAAAAATAAAAAACTACATGTTTGAGTATTATTTTTTTAGCTGAGAATGGCATGAATTTAATTTACAAGTGATTTTTTAATGTTAGTATTAAACTTTATGTAGCAATATCATAATAATAATAGCATAGAGTAAATTATATTACGTATATATGTACATATGCATGGATGTAGTTTTAGTGTGGAATTAAGTTGAGGTGATCAGAAATTGGCGCTGCAATGATTGTACGACATGTTGTTTGATGTTGTACTTTTACTAGTGGTAAGGATCAAGATACTTGGGATCAAAGAATTTTGCAGTCCCTTTTATTTTGGAATCCATAGAATTATTAATGGGGAGGATGATGGGTGGATTTTGTAGTACCAAAAATATTTCATGTTCCTAATACTTTACTTTTATGCTCATAGGGGTCTAGGTCTTGTTGTTTCTTTACCAGTATTGCTAACATGTCTTGTTTCTTTGCCAATAATGCATGAATTTGACACGAGACGAGAGTAATCTGCAGTTCTTATCTTCATGATGTGTATTAGTCTGCAATCCATACATAAAGCGAAACCGTAATAGAAAAATTTGACGCGAAATCCATTCGACGTAAATTTTGTTGCCTAATAAAATCCCCCTACATATTATTGGATTTGGATGTGAAATAGACATTTAGTGAGCACTTAACTGATAAACCAAACAAATCAATATAAAATCCTAAGTTGAGTTACATCGGCATTCAACCTTCAAAATTCCTTCCTCGTTTCATATTATGATTAATGAAATCAAACTATCAATTTTTAGTATTATTACTGGTTCAATGATACATGTATTGCCCCTTGCATAATATATCCCTAGCTTAAAAAAAAGGAAATTAAGGGTGTGTACGTGGGACTAATTATATATAGACCGAGTCAGCAACACTAACAATTGTTTTGTCCTAAGGGTTCGACATGCTAGTTATCAAACAAATGATTTAGCTACGTTCAGACTGTCTCGTTCGTACAATTACCCCAATTAACATGAGAGAGAGAGAGAGAGGAGAGAGAGAGAGAGAGAGAGAGAATTGCTATGTATGTAGGTTGAAGAGGCTTTAAAAGATACTTGGGACTTTATGATGAACAGCTGTAGTGTGAAATGAAGGATAACCATCCATCAATATTTCAATTCTTTCCCTTTTCTTTAAGCATTTTTTTCCCCTTCACCAAATTTCACTTTCTCCTATTCCACTTTGCATTATTTTTGGAGTCATCTCTTTCAAGAATTCAATGTCACAGGTTCTGTTCCCAGAATTTAAAGCATTAAAAAGCTCACTAGTCCTCTAACCCTAAAAAAGAAGGTGCAGAATCAAGTGAATTCAAGAAAATAATTATCCAAAATATCCAAAGTTATTCGTTCTATTCCAAAATGCCATAACAATAATATCGCAAATTCCGGTGGGTTGTACTTGAGTTAATCCAATTGAAATAACTATAGTCATGATTAATAATTAAACGATGAATCTTAAAACTCCGGTGGTTTGTACACGAAGCACTCTCGTGGATCAAGAACAAGGCATGCACCAGGTGGAGTTCCGTTCTGACAACAAACTGGTGGTTTGTACATAAAGCACTCTCGTGGATCTTGAAATAACTATAGTTGATACTTTTGGTTTGAGAGACATAGATAGGTCTGAGTACAGATCTATCATTCAATCTTGTCCCGGTTTGGCATAAATATGTCAGACGTGAATCCAGTGTAGTGGCTCATATACTAGTTGGAATTTCTAAGGGTTTTCCCTCTACGTATGTTTGGGATATTGATGAACCTCCAATTAACTGTGAAGGGTCTTCTCGGTGCATCATGCGTTTGTGAGCAATAATATTGAGCTAGCTTTACCTTAAAAAAAAAGGTAATTCACTTTAGAGGAATTTATATATATACTTGTAGCTTTGAAAAAATTCATTAATTTTCAATATTTACCACCTGATCAGCTACGTTGTTTAGTAACTTTTGATTTAATTATATATTGATATACATAAAAATCAGTTCGTAATTTAATTTTAATGTTTGTTAATCACATCTCAATACATATTGGTTTGGTGGTCCTTTCTATTTAATTTCTCACATGAATTCTGCTTGAACTAATATATTCGTTTCCAGGAAAAGTGAAAAGCGAAAAGGGAATTAATTAAAGTTATTTTGTTGGTGAACCAATTGAAAATTAATTTCAGGATCAAATGATTACCTTCAAATCTGCAAAGCAAATACAGAACATCATATTCAATCCATGCTAATCTCTTCTCTATCACGTAACTCTCTATTTAATTAATCCACTTTCTTGCAAATCTTCCTTTAAATAGGTTGATACCAGCTAATTGCTTGATTCATTTTTCAGTTTCTCTCTAGCTAGAAGTGCACGAGTAAATCCTTATTTAAAAAAAAAATCATACAAGTGATGGTAACACAAATTTGTTTTATTCAAATTTATTAACACACATGTAAAATTGGTGTAAAATTGGAAAAATTAAATTTTCTTAATTTTTTTCAAAATTCTAACATGTTCCAACTAAATTGTATCTTAATTATCGCTCTCTCCAATCTTGATCTAAATTTATAGATGGTCTTCGATTCGGATAAAATTAATTTGGCTTCTCGATTGGAACATGAATATTGAATTTTATCATGTGAATTTGGAGGGTTGGGTTTAAAAGGTTCCATCAATCTCGAGAATCCGTCAAATATTGGGGAATATTATGTAATGAATTTCTTTGCTAGTGAATGTGTTTTTTCAAAGTTGGGGCAAGTGGTAGTGGGGTTTGAACACATAAACTGATTAATTGAGTGTGTTTTTGAGGATCTAAATCTCATTGTTTAAAGTTGTAAAGAGAGCTGAATTATGAAATATTATGGCTTAGGTGTTGCACGGGCTATCAATGAATTTCTTTGCTTATGGGTTGCACCCCTCGTGCGTGATCAATGAATTTTTATTTACCTAAAAAAAATGAATTTCTTTGCTAGTAAGTGTGTTTTTTCTTTTGACACGGTGGAGGAGGAACAGTGGGGTTCAAACCCTATATCTTACTAGCTACTACTAATTACAGACTGAAACTGCATCATTTGAATGTCTTCTTGAGGATTCATATCTTAAAAATTGGGTACGTAACAATCTTTAAGATATGGATATGTATTTATTAATTACCTGCCTAAACTTTTTGATTCCAATATATCCCAAGAGTAAACAGTAGCAACTTTAGGTAAAACTATTGTCTCTAGAAATTTGACCAAGCTAGCTATTATCTTGACAATGAAACAATTGATTAGCATCACTCAATAATTTAGCTTCAAAACCAAGCTATTATGTTGACCCTTGAAAATATTATAAGATTTGTTTAATTAACTTAAGTTCGATTGCAACATCCAAAATGTAGTTAAATTAAAAATTGACCGAAACAGTTAGAGCTTAGACTAAGTGACCCTAAGAAAGAACAAGTTCTTTAAACTTATGTAGATTAACATTTGATCAGACTAGAATATTAGCCAAGTTGATTAATTAAAAGGCTTACTTTAGCTGATTCTTAGAAATTAATCAAATTAAAATGAGTAGCTAGGTGACTATAACCAATTGATTTTGGTCTTATCCAGGTGGGAATCTTTAGTAAAGTGCAGGAATAATTAGAATCTCATGTTCTAAGGCCAAAATTTAAAAAGAAAAATAAAAACAAGCAATTAGGAAGAATATAATCCAGTCATAAGACTTGACTAAGAACCTTACCACTATTTTCAGTCTAATCTAACTATTCATTACCAACAGTAACTATTCTCTCTGTTCCATTTATAATGATCAATATTCCTTTTCGAGACGTCCCACATAAATTGACCAGTTTCCTTTTTGGGACAAACAACTTTTCCTTATACACTATTACACTAGTATTACACTCTCATCTAAAAAAAAAAAATAACTTTGTTATACTATTACAATAATAAAATTTAATAAAAACTCCACCAACCACCAGTTATCCTTAATTCCTTTTCCTTAATACTCATACCGAAAATAAAATGTCATTATAAATGGGATGGATGGAGTAATTAATATACCTTCTATATAGCTAGCTAGGCATGCAGTGATAAGACCCTTTTTCCATAGTTTAAATTATATGTCCATTCCATCCAATTTATGGCAGATGCTCAATTTCTTCTAAATAAAGAATAATAGAAAAAGAAAATACAACAACTTTTAAGTGACAAAAAATACAAGAAACTACAACTTTAAGCTAGATGCATTCGAAAATCAAGTTTAACACTCAAACCATATCCTTTTTACAATTAGTAAAGACTGATTCCATGAGAAAATAGAAATCCCACAGCATGAATTCAAGATGTTGTGTGGAGTATTCTCACTAAAAAAAAAAAAAAAAAGTGCTATCAAACTGATATAAGGCCGGCTGGGCCGGGTCGAATATAAAATGGGCTGCTAAATTAGAAGCCCAGTCCAATAAAATTTAGTGGCCGAGTCAACTAGGGGGCAGCAAAGTTTTCCACGAATTGCATCTCCTATTATTTTTCATTATTATATGCATCATCATGCATTAACATGATGGCAACAATAAGCGTAGAAATTAACACATTTTAATTTATAAAGCATAATTTACTAAATTTAGATAATAAGAGAATCCGTAACATGCAAACACATCAATCAGTTCCTTCCTTAAACATTATAAGTCCCCATCAAATTACAAAAATAAATTAAAAAAAAAAACAGAAAACATTAAACATAAGGAAAGGAAAGGAAAAGGACGAATGACTAATAAAAACATGCAGCATCAGCTCACCTGCAAAATAAAAGAATTAAGAACATATATGAGAAATCTTATTTTTGTTGTTCATGTAACACGAATTACAACTACAGGGATTGACAAAATTAATAAAAATTAACACATTACGAAATTAACTCCTACATAAAATTAGACGAAAAAACCGGCATGAGCGTGCACGGTCCTAGGAATGTTGTTTTTACTCTTCATTTTTTAAAAAAAAAAAAATTAAAGGAACCATAAAACAAAATGTTTTTAGCAGGTGTAAATGTAAAATTCTTTCCAAAAGTGTAATGCAATAATACACTAACATGTAGTAATAAATGATATAGCCCCAAGAGAAAAAACTACTAAAATTAAATACCTACAAATAAAATTACACGCATAAATAATGCATAATGAATTATTGCATTAATTATATGGTCATTTTATCAGAAATTATCGAGAGACTGCAGTCGGTGAATTCGATTTTATTTTCAGTTTTATTCAATTAATAAATCACTATTTCCTTCATCAAATTAACATACAAAAATAAGAAGAAAAACATTATTGATTACTTGGTGATTGCATAGATAGCATAAATGATTCCAGGAATGTAACCAAAGAGCGTCAACAGCAAGCAAATCCAGAATTCAACCTGTTTCAAATACAAATAATTAATTTTTTAATGAAAAGATAATAATAAAAATAGGAGGAAAAGAAAAGGAATTAAATTAAGTGAAGTTAAGTCGTACCCCGCAGCCAAACTTGAGAAAAACACCGAGTGGAGGCAGAATAATGGCGAGAAGAATGTCGATGCAATTTGCTGTTCCCTCTGAAGCCATTTTGATTATCACCAAAATCTGGTTTCTTTTTTTTTTTTTTTTTTCCTCAAGAAAAGAAACACAAAATAGTTGTGAAGCGCAGTACTAGTGTGGGTGGGAGAGAGGAAGTTACTGTTGGTTTTATAGAAGAGAGAGGGATGAGAGAGAGAGAGAGAGAGAGAGAGGGAGGGAGTGTATGTGTACCGCGTTGATAGCGCTGATTGCGTAGTAATCCTTTAATTCTACTCCATTTCCTAATTAAATGCATTCTCTCGCGTTAATTGTGATTATTCACAAAATACATATAACTATGAGAATTTGACAATATTTCCTTTTTTTTTGGGTTAAGGCGTGATAATTAACATTAACAATTTTTATAAAATAGTAGTATAACTTTTCAACAATAATTGTTAATGTTAATTATAAAAATTGGCATCAGCTCGATTTATTCTGACATCAGATTATTCAATTAAGTATTATTGCGATATTGAGACATCATTGAAAGTCGAAACCAACACGATTCCACAAATTTGGCCTAAAATGTTCTTGTTTCAATTTATAGATAGATACTAGCTAGATCTTCTAAAGGATCAATGTGTTAATTTTTATGGTGTGAAACTAAAATATTTGCAAAAGGAGAGTGAAGAAGGCCTTTGATCTTTCGAAACAAACTATTTAATTTTAATGTTTAGATTTATATTTAATAAAAATATAAAAATACGATAAAGTATTTTTAAAATATTAAAAAGCCTTAATTATTTAAGTTTAATTAAAGTTATAATCGAGTAATTGATTTAATTTTGGAGTGGAATCAGATGCCATTTATCTGGTTGTTGAACAGCTCAGTGTTCATAAATGGAAGCATGTGGCACGTGCCTCTCATTTACCATGTTAATGTTAAGGCTGCTCTCGTCCTTTCTTCACTACATGTGCCACTTTTCTTTATATACTAATATAATAATTATATTTAGTAATATAATATTGGTTTTCTAATTATTTTATTTCTTTGAAGATAGTTAAATAGTATAACAATTTGATAGGATTTTAGTTTGTAAATTATAAACAAACCCACATAAAATAGAAAAATTGTCAAAACAAAACTCGAAATAATGTAAAATATATTTAATATATATTAGACCAATTAAAACTCGAGTAAGCATCATGAGAAGAAAAATCACAAAATATCATGAACATTGAAAGTGACATATTAATTTGTTGAAAAGAAAACTGAAAATAGGAATGAGTTAGAAATGAAACCGGAGCTGTTCTTGCTCTTAGGTTGACATATAGTATAAATATATATTTTAATGTTGTTTGTATAAATAATACTCCATCCGTTTACGAAATGATTGTCACTTTTGCTACTTAAGTTTGTCAACGAAATAGTTGTCATTTTTGCTACTCCACTTACATTTATTATGGAACCTTTACTCTATTTATAATAATAATCAGTATAATTCACTACTACTACCTACCATTTTCTCAAAATCTGTATCGCCCATAACAGGAGCGTAACAAGAAATGAAAGGCAAAGAAACTAATTAATCCCACCCCACGTGAATTTACGACCTTTAAAGCTACGTGAGTATCATTGCACGTGTCTGTTGCCAGATAACATGCATATAGCCTAGCAATTCCTAAATTCACGTTAAAATATTATAATTCTCAAATTCATATAGACAATATAATTTCTGAGTTGTACAGTACAGGTAATAAATTCTTCAATTATATTATATCAAAACGTACAACTGGTATTTAAATTCATGAATTTGTACGTGCATGGATTCTTCTGCTTTTTTGTTTCATTTCATTTGTCCCGGCGCCGGCCCTATCCTCTTTGAGGCTTACAATAATAATATGTTATATACATAATAATAGACAGGGCTATTTTAACACTTACATAAATAAACAAACACATAAAAAATACAATTACGCAAACCAAGTAGGAGTAAATGTAATATTTAATTATAACATCATCATGTATAGTTAATATTATTGCGTCGCGTGATACAAAATTTAAAGATAAGCATAAGCTAGAGTGTATGCATGCATGGTGCGGATCAGTTCATTAATTTCATGTGAGTTGTTTATGATATATATATCATAATCCTTTTTTTTTATGTCTTGGGAATCCGCAGTCACTACCTTCGATGCGATTGGGTAAATCCTCGTCCCTTGTGCAGTAGTCTGCAAACCACACAGGGCAGGTAAACCACACTTTCCAAATACAAGTGTGACAGGCTCGACCTATAGAGGCGTGTCATGGAGTTCGAACCAGAGACCTTTCAGGCTCAGACTCTCACTTTTACTACTAAGCCAATCCCAAGGAGACCATACTCTATTTGTATGTATATATAATCACGTAGTAGTATCATTTTTCATGCATGAATTCCGGACAACAATTAATTAATTAATTAATTAAATTTAGTTAAACTGCATGTGCATGTGGATGCGGTGAGGCAGCCGACATTCTCGTACTAATGCTGCTGCATCTGCAAGAAGCGATTATAATTATGTCAATCGCAACCGACAAAACAATATCCTAATTATTTCTACATACATATTTCCAATTATTATTACTAATTTTTTTGCTAACTTTAATTATTACTAGTATATTATATTTCACCATTAAAATAAGGCGGTAGAAATAGAATTCTTGTGAATAAGGAAGGCCTAGCCAGTTTAGATATAAAAATAATGACACATTGAGATGTTGGGCTTTCGTTTCTTATACCACAATTCCTTCGTCATAATTTTTAGATTTGGGCTGAAATTAATTTGGGCCAGAGCTAAAACATGGGCATGAAAAAGAGAAAAAGGTTGTAAGAAAATTGAATTGTATGAATATTATTCAAACTGTAACAGATAGATTATGGAAACAACAAAATTCTGAATTTGAACAATTGTATGTTTACAGTTCCAATGTGCGTCTTCGTCTATATCCACAAAACACACCAGAGAAAAAGAAAATGAAATGATCGCACTCACTCACACCAAACATAATTTACTAAACTATTCCACTCTTGATGTATATTCCATTCCATCTTCAGCGGCGAAAGAAGGTATTCACAAAGTTGATGATTACTTAATGAGCATCTTTTCATTCATCCTTTGCATTTTTTTAAATAGCAAAAGGGATTTACATATTGATTATATTAAAAACTTGTTCATTAAATTCGATGGAGTTCATTCTCGGTGACCCAAGTCATAATAATCAATTCAGAGGAATAGATTCTCCATATTTTGAGATGAACACAGAGAAATATGCATGGTGAATAATACTCTCTCTCTCTCTCTCTCTCTCTCTCTCTCTCTCTCTCTCTCTCTCTCTCTCTCTCTCTCTCTCTCTCTCTCTCTCTCTCTCTCTTGGATTGGGAGACGATGTACTAGTTTTTAATCAAGAAATTATGAGTGGTGGTGGTGCATATGGATGAGCGAAGTCTTTTGGTGGGTTCAAGAAATTCATCATTGCTTACGATGGAAGAAGGAAAAAAATAATGGGAAATTATATATCCAAGATTGATATTGAGAAATTCTGCCAAAAAATTTAAGTGTTTGTTTTTGGATTACAAGTTAGTGTCTGTTCAGCTGATTTAAGAGGTGAGTTTTGCTTTTTAAATGTTGTACTGCTTGTTAACCAAATTTGAGACATACTTGGCCTAATCACTGAATTAATTTGAATATAATATGGTGCAAATGATCATGAGCTCAATAAATATTCTACTTGTTTGGTTGAGTACTAGTACTATTTTCAGTATTAATGATTTGCTTTGAACTGGAAATGTTCTCTCCTTTTATTCTTTACTTTCTAATTTTGATTATTTGTTACAAATAATATAGCTATTTTAGATGCAATTAGTATGCTTGTTGGTGTGTTTCTTTCCATTTATATACTGCAGTTGCATGCCTTGAAAATATTATAAATAATCATTGTTGGATATATAATATATGTAACTCATACATGTTGATTTGGATGGTGTTTTTGTCTGTTTTTAGTGATTTATAGGTATATGATTAATAATTTGTTACTGCAGTAATTTTATTATTGAATCATGCCTCTGTATGAGTTTTTGAGATTGGCTATAGAAAAGCTTGAATCTAGCCACCACAAACCATCTTGTCTTCATCCCCCTTCAGAGTAAGCTTATTATTATTGTTATTATCATTACATCTTTATTTTAACCACAATTTTCTTTACATATATCTTGTTGATTTGGATGCTGATGATGAGTTTCAATGCAGAACTGAAAATGACTTGTTTGGACAGAAGCAGCAGCTTGATGTGGTTGCTACGAGCCCTACCCGTCTCAGTTTGCTTCCCGATACACCTAGTATCTGTGATGAAGCCACATTAGGACATTCTACGATTGCAAGAACGACTGAAAAATGCAGTGGTGGTGTGGAGTATATCTTCAATGATATTTCACCGGAGTTGGATTTAAGTCAAAAAGACGAAACATTTTTTCCTTGGTTAAGCTATCCCGGAGATGATGATGATGATGATGATGATAGTATGCAAGATTACTCTTCTGCCAACAAAATGCTTATGTCACAGAAAAATGGGAGGAGTAGTTGTGATCAGACTGTTGGGAATTTGGATAACAGCCTGCAGGGTGCTGTCGAGTTATCTTCTTTTAAAGCTCGTCTACATCAGCAGTCCGCTCCTTCCTTGGATGTAGACTCACATGCTCCAACTGCAATTCACTCTACACAGTTATTGGCCCAGGAGCCTAAAGAATTGTTTGTTGATGGAAGGACGAAGAATATGATGCTCGATACATTTGTGAAAACTAAAAACCGTGAGTTTTCTTCTGTAAGCTATGGAAACAGCGCTGGGCGGATTAGGATACCTCCTTATACGAAGAGAATGCCTTGTGACAATGAGGAGTCGGAATGCCAAAGTGATGTGAGTAATTAATAGTACATACAAAGAATTAGCTTCCATGCATGCTTTATACTATCTGATCATTGATATCCATTTCTCATGTTTAATTTCTTGACAGGAACCCCAAAATGAATCCGTTGGTTTGAAGAAAGCGTCTGTAGTCGAAGGAGGCAGTCGATCAAAGAGAAGACGTGTTGCACAAGTACATAATCTCTCCGAAAGAGTAAGCTAGCCAAGCCAACCATATATCACTTGCATTGCTTGCTCTTTCATTTTGTTAATTAATTTTTCTTCCTTGGACTTAAGAATAATAGTAGTACTTATTTATTTATATGATGTGTTGTAAACCAGAGACGAAGAGATAGGATCAATCAGAAGATGCATGCTTTACAAGAGCTTATACCAAACTGCAATAAGGTAACACGTGCATGATCACTAATTATATAACTTTATTCACTAATTTCCTGAACATTGAAATCAAATTGATCCGCGTCTCAGACAGACAAGGCATCCATGCTTGATGAAGCCGTTGAATATATAAAAAATCTCAAACATCAAGTGCAGGTATATATTTATCTTTAATGGAGTTTATCAAACTTGTTTTAGTTAAGATGCATGATTTGACACATGGTGTGGTGTTGCTTGTGGTAGATTATGTCGATGGGGTCTGGATTCGTGCCAGCATTGATGAGTCGACCTATGTATCATGCACCGGTACCTCATTTGTCATACATGGGAACGAGAATGGGAATGAGCACGTGTTTTGGTGACACGAACATGGGAATGGGATTGGGATCTCCTGTTATACAAGGACCGCTCTTTTTTCCTATAACTGGATTAGGATTAGGATATCATCAAGCTAATTCAATGATGGGGTCCGGTGCCTGCTTTAGGGTACCGGCTCACAATCAAGCGCCAAGCACGTCCTTAAAATCGAATACTGAGGATCTGGTTATGAACAAGATTCGAAAGAGCAGCTTAATAAACTGCACCTCAAGTCAGGTTTGTGATGGTCTATAACTCTATTCTTATGTTTGGAGTAATTTTGTAGTTATGTCAATTTTGGACAAGTATTGTAATATTTTGTTTAGCAATGATCATATATATATATGATGCAGATGCAAGCTAGAAATGAAGTTCCAATTCCAAATCAGAAGCAGAAGTTATGACTAATGAAGAAGGTGGTGAAGCTATATATCTGCATCTTTCTCTGCATTTTCATGATTTCATCCCTACCTATTTTCTCATTGATAGTTTTGTTAACGAATTAAGCAGGTACGGATTAACACGACAACGACCTCTGTTTAAGCACGTCGTCGGAAGAGATTGGAATCAAGTGGCAGCATAACTTGTGTGCCTGCACCTACAAATTGCATTACTAGCTAATTTACTTTTTCTGAAGAGTGTATATATGTGTATATATATACTACTCTGCAGTTCAAGAATTTCTTAGGACAATTAATATATGTTTTCAATAATATCCTACTCATGTTATGTTGATAAAGCAATATACATAGTTATGAGAAATAATGAATTATACATACTACTCTCAGTTCAAAATAGATACTACATAATTGCTATTACAAAATTACTACAACTTGTGAGGTGTGAGAATGAAATTAATCAAAAAACAATTATGGAATGGAACATTATAAAACTCAGAGATGGAGAGGAATTTGATTTTGTCATCTCTCTGTTTTCTTTCTTCTTTTTTTTTTTGTGACAGAAATTTGGCATATCTCTTAAACGGCGAAATGCATGATCTGAAGTGAATAGTTCAATTATTGGGAAAACTACAACGAAGCAATGGATACTGATATCGCTAATTAATTATTTAATTGATTAAAGAATATGGATGAAGGGAATGAGCATGCATTTTCATCTCTATATACCTTAGAATCAATTGTAAAGTCGATAATCTTTTCTTTTTGAAGGAAGAAAGTCGATATATATTGAAGAGATCATACATATAATATGTATTAAAAAAAAATCTTTTGAGAGCGTAATACTAATTGAATATTATAATCGGATTGATTTCCTTATAAATTGATTGCAATCTGTTCAACAAAAGGAACGTGAAGTTATGATTTGTTTGCATAGAATATTTTTTATGTTATTATAAAGGTACGGAAATGAAGTGTAATTAAATTGAATCGAGTCAATAGTGATAAACATAGATTTTACTAAAAGCTTAATGTTCAAGTTCAAACTCGATCAAATTAAGTTTTTGAGCTCAAACTCAGTTTGGTAGCAAACTTGGCAAAATCAATCTTGAGCAGTTGGAAGGATTATATTGATTGAGTGAATTAAATTAATTACTCTTAACTTCAATTTGAAGAACTCATCATCATCACCATCAAATCATTCTAATTTGCCAATAAAAAAAAATAAAAAATAAAAATCATTCTAATTTGGAATAATCGCTGTTGTTCTAACTATCCCTTTCTACCAAATTTCATACTTCCTAATATAGTGTGAACGACAACTGAATCCAACTACAAAACTTTAGACTTTTTTGGATGGATAAATCACAAACAATTGTGTGAAAAGAGACTTTCCCAAAGCAGCCTGTCTGTCTAGGAAGATATTTCATTCCAAAGCAGGATAAATAATAATCAATCTTTTTGTATATAAATTTTTAAAAAAGGAAACAAAATCGGAAATGTAAAAGCACAGTGAAATTCAAGAACTTGAGGCTGTAAATATTGCTGGCAAACAGCTCTTCATTCTTTCTTGAACAAGTATTAACTAGTACACACTAGAGTATGATCAAGATGATCATAAATGGCAATTATTGCCTAATTAATTTTCCTTGAATTTACTGCAACAACAGCATCAATGGGAGCTGAATCAATAATCATACTATATAATCAATTCAGTTTTGACCTTAATGATAGAAGCAGCAACAGTATCCCTAGCTCATTTGAATACCAGATTGTGACAGGTTCTATCACACGGGTAGGCACAGTCGATAGCCTTCACACTAGCTCGATCGAAGAACCAATCTCCAACAGCAAGCGCGACCGGCTGTATATCATTTAAGCCGAAATTCATCATCACAAACTACTATTAGCTTGCAACATTCTACTAAATTTATTTCATTTCCTAATACTAGACTAAAGTTTGGCAAAAATTAATAGACCGACCACATTTTCAACATTGACGTGATAGTAGTACCTAATAAATTTATGTCCTCTATAGGATAATGTTGGAGACTGGAAAGTTAAGACGAAATCGAGAGTTGTTGATGTACCTTGTTGTTAATAATGGGAGAATCGTCAGCAAACCAAGTATCCTGTCTTTCTGACTGGCAGTGAGCGAAACAAGAATTTAAAAATAGGCCGTTGCGTCTTGAGGCTGAAAAGCCTTTGACTGCACTCACCATATTATTCCTGAAACCTGTTTCATTACTAAATAAATTAATTGACCAACACTAGAGATACCTCCAAGGCGTCAAACGATATATGTTACACCAGTATATTTACCTTGTAGAAATTCGATCTGTGATGCCGAACATCGTTCGTTATTCATCTTACAATCGTGCCAGTTGCCTTGAGGATCAGCAGTCGAAGGAGCCAAGCTTGCTTGGACCTAATTTTATTGGAAAGCAAATACAAACATGTTCATCTTTTTCTCTCCCATTTTTGTCACTGAAAAGTGAAAATCATATTACAACCAGAAGGGAAACGTATTACGCTTACCTGCCATGAATCATAGGCAGCATTAAGAATAAACAAAGGGGTTTTGATGCCGGCAATCAGATTCTGAGGGAAGAAACACTGCCAAACAAAAAGTAGACAAAAGTAAATTATATGTGGGGCAGAAGTGTAAAGCATGGTATGTCTCACCGGCCAGAAAAACCAAGCTAAAGACTTACTGAAGTTGGATCTAATTTGTTGGTGCAAGAGCTAGGCAGGTTTCCTTTAACACCCTGTCACAATGTCAAAACCTTTAAGGAATATGGAATGGCGTCGAACAATGAAATATCTACCATTTATGGGATCACGGAGAAAATCATGTAGGAATGCTAAAATCATACACTCTTGCAGTCGATTTTCCAATAAGGTCTTCGTCTATTGGGAGTTTGGGAACAATATAAATCAAATTTACTGAGAACTCATGAGGAAACACAAGTAACATTCAACTACATCCACACATTATAACTGATTAAAAATGTTTTTGACATTTGTTATGTGCTGAGCTACAACGTTGCAATAAACAAAAAAAGAAGAAGACATCATAAGTTTTCCAAGAATCCATCGTATTTTATACATTAAGCAATTTTATTGACGAAAGAATTTGACGGAAAAATGATGTTATAAATTGGTCACAAATACTGGAGTTAACCAATTAATTCATGAGTACCTGCAAGCTAACAACACCAGCAAAGAAACTTCTCATTGTGTGTCCACCAGATACGTCAGCACTGCAGGAAATGAAATAGATAGATGTAAACTTTAGATTCTGACAGCTTGTGGAGCATATAAGTCAAACATGGGATGACTAAAGAGGGTATGGAAATTACGCATCCATAAATAATCCGGCATCACTCAGGCACTTCACTTTAGTTCCTCCAGGAAATAAACTGTGAAATTCATCGCAGTGCAATATAGAGGCCAAACCACCAGCAGAGCAACCGGAAAGAAGAGCCTGAAGAAAAATTTATCTCATAAATAAAGAAATGTTATGAATTAAAAAAAAAACAAATAAAGTAACATGATTAGGTAACAGTACTTGTTTTGCATTGTGCATGCCCTTTGACATCAGGTCTTGAATTGTAGCCAGCCAAATGCGTTGCCCTCGAAACTGCAAACCTGCAGCCTACACAGCAAACTCTAAGTGTAAAACAACAAATTCTAGATCATCTTGATCTACCACCCTCGAACCGTTCGCAATTTCGTAGCAACTCAAGAGTGTATTATTCTCATAAAATTACGTTGTTTTACCAAACAGAAATCTACGTCAGAGAATGCAGCAAACCTTATTTTCGCTGTCCCCAGCAAAGGAAGCCCCATCACAATAGCGAATCTTTACTCTGTTCCAGTTGAAAAAGTCTGCACACAAAAAAAATAAAAGGTCACGATAAACCACGATCCCTAATGAGAGAAGAAATGACGAAACATAAATTGATACGATACGAACTAGTTTCTTCAGTTAGTACCTGGATTTTCTTCAGCCTTGTTGCTAAGTATCCCAGTAAATGGAATTTGCTTCTCAAATAAAGCTGATGACCCACGATGTGTCTTTTTGCGGTAAATACATGATCGTAGATTGTTGCACCAGCCTCCACCCTGCCACGTGTCACAAGATATGACATTCATGATCGAGCAACCAGCAAGCATAAGGCCCCTATGTAACTAATATGGAAAAACAGCTTCGCTCCAACTAGTTGAGCAGATTTTTCTTAAGTTGATAAAATACTACTAACACAGTTGGTATAACCTTTAAAAAAGATTAATCTCAAATTTGTAACGGAAGCCAAGATGTTGAGTGCCTAACCAAATAAAAAAAGGTTGATGGGAATGGTTTGAGTACTAACAACCAAGTAAAAGGACGTCTCATATATATAGAGTATCGCATCATACTCCATACATACTTCAGTTCAAGAAAAGATTTTTCAACAATACAGGAAACAAAACACCGCAGCATCTTTCTCGACTTCAATTCTACTGCAATGAACTTAAAGTCTTACATCATCCAAAATATCACCAAGCTCTAATGTAAGTCTGACTATATATAGAAAAATCTATATTTTTAAATAAAAATATGCAACCAAAAATAAAAAATTATGACAACAGCGGTTCAGAACTTAATCAGCAACGGGAGCAGTGCACAAACCTCTAGCTGGATGAGCCAACTATTTTCTCCTGTCCCAGACCCGCGATGCAAGTGATAGCCAGGTAGTGTCCCGTCCAAACATACTGCAAATTTAGGCACAAAGAAACTTGTATGAGTTAGACTGCAAAGTTGGTTTAATTTTTTAAAGTATGATACATTTATCAACCAGCATTTCAGTAAATTTCAAGAATGAACACTATTAACTGCTCTTACAAGCAATAACACAAGTAATTTGATCTGTAACAACTATAATAGATGATGGCAAAGATAGTTGAGCAGAATTTAATACTTTAAGCTGTACAGATGTATCAACGGTGAGCAATAAAAGCATCTCACTCTATTGAATCTAAATCATGCATTAAAAACTGGTGAAATGGACAGATATAGGCAACATAAATTATTGTTTTCACAAACGCAACCACACAATTAATTCTACCACCAAATTTAGCTCTCCACAAAATTAGTTTGATTACGACACAAGCAAGAGATAAACACATGACTGTACCATCAATCACAAAACATACAAGAAAAACAAAAGTTCATCTGATCTAGTTCAGCATCGATCACACAAAACAACACACTAAAAATGTATAGATTAATTATACATATGTATATACAATTATGCAACGAAAATCTTGAACTAGAGCTGAAATATCAGAATCTTACATATCCTGAAACATGCATTGAAGAAAGAACAGAACAGAAAATCCAAAGCTACAAGAGTCTAGAGAGAGAGAGAGAGAGTACCAGCCCCTTTAGCAGCAGCTCCCTGAACAAGAGTGAGAGGCACCATGAGAGCATCGGGAGGAGCAGCTGCAGCAGCCACTCCATAAACAGACTCCAAATGCGACATAGACTCCACAAATGACACATCTGAGCTGCTATTTCTTCTGAAAAAGCTATCAAGTTCGAAACTTTCAGCCCCCCATTTACTCCAAAATAACAACACACAAATCACAACCCCAATCTCCACCAGTTTCCCCATTAAAACCTCTTGCACTCTCCCAAATCTTGGAAAAAAAAAAGTACAGAAAAGAATAACAGAATTTACTATACTCCCAGATGTTTCCTTATCGATTTAGATATGAAAGCTTATCATAAATGTATTCTGCTAGAGTAAAAAAGTAATGTGTGTAAACTAAGAAACAAATCTATTTAGCTTTTCGTTGGGGAGGGGGGTAAAAGGAGGTGGGACTGATTGTTTTGATATATAGCGACTAGTGAGAGAGAGTTCTTCTTATCTAGAGAGAGAAGAACTGAAGAGAAGTGGAGCGCACTGCATAATGCTTTAAACAAGTGCACACAACAGCGGTGCGATGTTTTTGCCGAGCATATTGGGATGAAGTAATAATAAAATGTATATTCTCTAACAAAAAAAAGAAATGTATATATGTCTGAATATTTGCCTAATCGTGTCACATCTTATATCACAATAATTCATTATATTAATGATTTAAATAGACTTAGAGATATTTATATACCATAAATAGTTATAATAAATCTTAATTCTCATATTGTTACGAGTTAATCATCTAATGATGAAAATAGAAGATTCGACCATTACGTAAAAAAATTCGATTTAAATATATAAATACTAGTAGTATGTATTTCTACATTAAAAAAAAGAAGGGAATAAGAGGGAGGGCACGTTTAGAATCTATAAAGATAAAAGCGAGAACGATGGGGCAGCACCGTCGTCACACTTGTTACTACGCTCTTTAATAATTTTTCACAGAGACAATTGATGCATTTAATTTAACTATATCATACATCGATACTTGCATTTATTTATTAAGTTTATAGCGGTGCCTTAATTTTTTTTCCAATTAATTTTGAATAGAATGAATAAATTATTTTATAATTGAAGTTATTATGGAATTAATATATTTTATTTTATTTGAAATTTAATAAATCAATTACAATTAATAAACTTTAATTACACTCTAATCACTTTAATACTTTCAACCATATAGTAGGAATGGCTGTATCCAATTTTTATTTACAATGTTTGCGTCTTTGATTTATCGATAAGATTAGTACTTTATATAAGATCATTTAAGGAGTATTAATGTTTTTTTTATTCCCATTATTATATTAAGACCATTATGAATTAAATGTTCCCAAAGCTAAAACGACTACCAACAAATCTCGCCTTCGATAGAATAAAAAATGGAAGAGACTAATCTTGGGGACCCCGTTTGACGCATTAACGACTTAGAGTTATATCCGGGTTATTAATAATAATCCTTCCGTCCAATTTATGTCTATCCATTTGGAGTGTAACACGGGTTTTAAAAAAGCTGATAAAATGGTAGTTGTTGGAATAAAAGTGTATTTGAGAGGTAGTGACATAATGACAAAAAAATATTGGTAATGACAAAAAAGAGCTACTTCTTCCGTCCACGAATCAAATCCCTACTTACCCACATTTTTTTGTCCATGAATCAAATCCCTACTTACCTTTTTATACAATCATACCCTCTTATTTTTCCTTTATTTACTATCCTTTGCTATTGGTGGTCTCACCTTACAACAACTTTATTCCTACTTTTTGGTCATCACAACAACTTTATTCCCACTTTTTGGTCAATACAACCTCTTTTTTGTCAATACCACATTTTTTTTGTCATTACCACTGTTTTTTTGTCATTATCCTACTACCCCTACATTCTAACTTTTACCCTACTCAAAACAACTTTATCAACTTTCTTATTTTCCGTGTCGGAACTCAAATGGGGATATGATTCATGGACGGAGGGAGTAGTATTAACCAAAAAGTAGGAATAAAATTGTTGGGATAATAAAAAATAGAATTAAAGTTGATGTGAGGTGGGGTCATCAATGACAAATAGTAGTAAATAGAGAAAAGGGATGAGGGTATAAGTGTGAAATTCTTGAACTAAGTAGAAATTGGACGGAGAGAGTATTAAATAATTAAACATGTGGTCCCAGTCTTTATCAATTTTTAAAGATAAATAAGCAGTTAATAGTGTCCTAAATATTCTTGTTCAGTAGAAACACTAGCTCTTATAAATCATGTGGAATCAGAAATTTTGACGAAATCCTAAGAATTAATCCTGAAAAAATAATTTATTATTATTATAGAATGCAAAGGTTATAAATTTGAAATGAATAAATTTATAGTGACCGCAAATTTTGGGTGTTGATTTGCGGTGGGGGGTGTGTATCTGTATCATGACATAATTAATCATACCATAACATAAGTGATCAAAATTGAAGAGTGACAATCATATGCGCCGACATAAAGGAGGAGGGTGGAGGTGGTGTCACGTGACACTGGTCGTGCTGCGTCACGTGACATTCCCGGTCCCATTCCATAATACTCGACTCGACTAAGTAAGTTTGCGTGCACGCTGTTACCCACTCTTAATATTTTGCCATTTCATTTCATTTTTAGGCCACACAACTCATATTTTCCGTGCCACACCGGCCCCCCCTCCCATCGTTTCTGGCCTTCTATTTTTTGTTGTATATTAATTTTTTATGTTGTATTTATCTTCGACCCTGAATAAATATCACGTGTCGGTTCAAAACGGGTGCAACTTAAGTTCAAAGATTCGATGACTCACGGAATTCCGCAATTCACACCAAGTATTACATTCTGCTACATTCTTCATCGATGCGAGAGCCGAGATATCCATCGTCGAGAGTTGTTATGACATATTGATAGACGGACGATTGCGAGGGGATTGTTAAATTTATTTTTATCTTTAACTGTTAAATAAATAAATAATCATTAATAATTAAAGAATTTCTATTGAGGATAACAATAGAATAAAATACTTTAATTTCTTTTTTTGTTTAGAATTGTGAAAAAGATTACTTTTTTCTTTTGAGAGGGTGAAAAAAGAGTACTCCTATTTATAAAGTATTTAGACTTTTTGGGCCACATAGGAGTTATAACCATAAGAAATTTACGCTCGTTGGATGTATTTTTAAATCTTTTGAGATCCCACTTTGGAATTTGCTCATCTAGGAAATAAAAATTGAATGCTATTAATACGAGTTTAAAAATTTGAGATTTTCAAATGACCAAGTAGGAATTTTAATTGTTCACGTCGTTAAGTATAAACTAGCAAACAAAGCAATACAAATCTAAATGTAGAAAAGCATGATCATCATGTACCAACATTTTCTTTTTATATTATATATTTATAAAGAATTGTCAATTGTATTGTGCATTGTTGTAAAGATGTAGACAATTTTTTCCAACTTGTATAATGCAACTATTTATGTTTTCTGAAAATGATGTGCATATGAAAGTCAGTTAGTCAAGACTCGAGAAGTAGACAGCCGACTAGGTTTGCTGCACCCAACTTGAAATATATTATCGTTCAGAAAATAATTACTCATTTTCTTTATTGTTTTTTATGAAAAAATATTACCCCCACAAATTAAGGTGGACACATTAATTCTTTGTAGTTTTAATTATTGCATGAAAAATTGATTATCTAGGGAATTTATTCTTTGTGTTAAGTCTTAACACACTTTGAAACTTAGCATATTTCCTATTAAGGGTCCTCTGAAATGATGTTTTTATGGGTAATAATAAAAATAATATAATAATTTATTGTAGCCCCACATTCTAATATATCTTGTTGTTTGAATTAAATTTAAACTATATAAAAGGAATATAAAATTTTGTAGAAGAAGGGAGCCAAGAATTTCTTGAGATGTGAAATAAATGAAGCCCGAGATCTTGCAATTTGGATCTCAGTAGATTTGGGCTCTTAATTCTCTCATTACACCAAATCGGAGTATTTATCCTATCGGACCTCTTGTTTTGCATTGTAATTTGAAAAGGTCAAATTGAATTGATCGATGTTATTGAAAGAATTATTAAAAACTCTTATGGTAATTTTCTCAAAAATAATAAATAGATAATATGTTATGGTAAGTAAGTGAAGTTAATGGGCGGCACAATTTTGGACTGATGACTCATTGGGCTATTTGATTTGTGTCCAACCATTAAATTAAGTATAGATGAGAGCTTCCTTCCTTAATTACAATCATATCTTTGATAAATGACAATGGCTGAAGCTATTATAATAAAACAAAAACTTGGGTGCAAGTCTGCACCGTACAGACGACCCGACCCGACTCGGCTTCCCGACCCGCACGCAGCGCGTGAGGTATATGCGATGGGCCTCCACATGCGGTGCGTGCTCCTCACCCGTCTTGTTTTTTTTTTATTTTCGAGTTTTTTTCCCCACTTTTTTGTTTGCCTCTTCTTATCCTGTTAAGAGTCGAACGATAGGAGCTGAAGGCCTCGGAGCGAGTTGAAGGACCAAATTGTTGTCATTAAGATTATCTATAGATTAAAATCGGAGCGAATGCGGAGTCGAAAAAAAATCTGAAAATTAATTAAAAAAAAACTGAATTATTTTTAGAAAGAAAAGAAAAAGTCAACAGGCAAGCGTTGACCAAGTCGGACCCGGTTCGGATGGGGTCGGGTCGGGTCGCTGCACAGGAGACGAACTTTATAATAAAGCATCATTAAATTACATAAACAATAGATACAACTTCTACATCTCTGACTTTCAACATTAATTCTATTTTTTCAACGTTGAATACTATGTTCAAAAGCCCAAAGTAAAATCTCATTTACATCAAAATGTTGAAATAACAAATTTATCTTCATTCTTGGCAACCCTTTTTACAGTATCATCGATCGAGGCAAAACCCAACAATATACTACTCAAGAATCATTCTCTCCCAAAACCACACACATTAAACCTGATTATGAAACAAAATATAACAAAAAATAGAAAATGAAGAGAGCCAACATGCACCACTATATATATATTTATAAAATATATCTTCAATCAGCATGCCAATAATTAACATAACCATATCAAAAGAGCGTGCATCACCATTTCCCATTGCTTTCCTCCACCAGAGCGCGGCCGTTGGCGGCCTTCGCCGCTTGTTCCTCCGCCTTGAGGAAGGGCGTGCCGCCCCCGGCGTGCTCCTCCACATTCTTCTCATCATCAGTTTTGTACGTGTACCGTGTCGCCCAAAACAGGTAGTTAAAGAAGTTGAGGATGCTCAAGATTGCCAAAAACCAATAGAATAAATTCAAGTTGTTCCTATCCAAGTCCAGCCCTTCCAACCACCCGTGCCGACTCGGGGCGACGCGCCGGGTCACCGAGTTGATCATGTCGACGAAAAGACTGCTCAAGAAGTAGCCGAACGACTGCGCGATCCACGTGAAGGACGTGGAGAGCGACCTCATCCCGGGCGGCGCCTCCTTGTAGAAGAACTCGAGCGAGCCGACGAGCGTGAACATGTCGGCGATGCCGAAAATGCCGTACTGGAAGGCCAGCCAGAAGAGGCTGATGGGCTGCATGGGGTTGGTCAACGACTGATGCCTCCGCTTCACCTCGACAAGGGCGGCGGCGGCCATGGAGAGGGCGGAGAGCACGAGGCCGACGCCGACGCGCTGCAGGTGCGTGATGCCGGAGGGGTGGTGGGTGAAGGTGCGGACGAAGGGGACGAAGAGGCGGTCGTAGAGGGGGATGAGGAGGATCATGAAGAGGAGGGGGATGACGGGGATGGAGGCGGCGGGGACTTGGAAGGAGCCGAGATGCGCGTCCATCCGGTAGCCCTGCTGCACGGAGAAGGTCTGGAGCTGGGCCATGCATGTGTTGAGGATGATGGTGCTGCCGATGATCGGTACCATTCTTGCTATGATCTTCACTTCTTCCACTTGTGTCACCGTGCACACTTTCCATGCCGATGGCTCTGTGCTTTCAGGGAGGATTGCTGCTTTGTCTAGACACCTGCATGCATGCATGCATCTCAGATTCAACAACAAAATTTAATCATAGTATTATACTACTATTAATTTAATTTAACACACAAGTACAAGTTTGAAGATGCATGTTAGACGATGTGAAATGAAGTTTAATTAATTAATATTTACCTGAATTGTTGGGTATGTACAATTTTGGGTGCAGATGAATCTAAATCTTTTTCGTTGATCTCGTACAACTCATTAGGACTTTCAGGAAGAGACAATCGCACATTTTTTACTGCCACAACTATAACCTGATTAGATAGAAAAAATGCTAGCTAATTAATAATTAATTAATGGAAAGAAAAGAAAAGAAAAGAAAAGAAATTGCATGCATGTATATCTCAAAATTAATCACCATATATAATATATTTTACAAGTCAAAATTGGTAATAGTAGAATGAATGTAGTAGTTATGAGTTATATGACCTGAGTGAGTCGCATGAGAGGGCTGTCCTTGGGGACATGAAGGCGGTAAAAGGGCTTTCCGGCAACAAGAAAGACATAGCCGACGAATGCGGCGACGGCGGTGATGAGGAAGCCCTTCCACCAATTATGGTTGTTCTTATTGGTGGCGATGTAAACAACGACGGTGACGCCGAGGGAGGCGCCGGCGACGGAGCTGAGGAGAAGCCAGTTGAAGTAGCTGGCGAGTGACTTGGCTTCCTTGGGATTTTTGGAATCGAATTGGTCGGCGCCGAGGGCGGGGAGGGCGCCTTTGACGCCGCCAACGCCGAGGGCCAGCAAGCACAAGGTGGCGTAGAAGTAGACGGCGACGCCACCGTGGACGCAGCTGGACTTGCCACACGCCTTGGGCAGCAAACTCTCGCTGTGGGCTTGAATTGTCATCATCGATAGAGCCTAAACAACCCAACCAAATTATTGCATTTCAATTTTCATCCTCATAATTATTATTTTTATTTTATTTATTATTATTATTATTATTATTATTATTATTATTATTATTATTATTATGAATATGAATGCTCTAGCCTAGCCATGTAGTGGTTGTCGCGTCATGTCAAAGGAAAAAACATTCCACGACTCCACCCCATTTATGTCATACGTTGCTCATAATTATGTCTTTGCCTAGCTAAATTCTCAATTCTCAAATCTAGGAGTTTAGTATTTGAATATGTAAATTACACTAGCTATGCAAATGACTATGAATATTTGACATTAACTAATAAATAGAGAGAGAGAGAGAGGGTCAGAGAAAAAAGGAGTTTGCGTACGGATGAGTTGATTTAACATATGTACATGAGGATGAGGGAAGAGGTAGCATTGGGAATGGGGAAGAGCAATAATTTTTCATTTTTAGATATATATTTTTGAAAATTATGTTTGTGTGAAGTCTGCTTTTTCAACCCACATCACATGCACATGCTACCCAATAGAGTAGAAAAGAGCGTAGATAAAGGCACACGAAAGCTTCAATTATAGTCATTTTTTATTCGATCACCGCCACCACACATTGCATTGCTACATTTTGAAAACTGTGTCAAATATTTTTAGAAATATATTACTAATATAACAAAATAATAAAATAAAAAAGCTAGCTATACATATACATACTATAGTAGTATAGTGACATAACCGAGGCGAGATGAATTAAATTAAATATAAGTAATATTATTATAAAGGAGGAAAAGGCCAATATGAAGGCCATTAGTGGTGTTGTTCTGATTGGGTAACATGTATGGTTTGTGTAGATGATATAATGTTGTCCTCCAATTAAGCTACTACTATCTCTTTTAAAAAGAATTTTGTAGAGAGAGAAGCAGCAGCAGCAGCAGCAGCAGCAGCTGCTGCTTTATATATTATATCATAGTATTGAATATGGAAATAAATAAGTAATTACCAAGACTTCGAGAGTGCCGAAAATGAGGCAGGTGCGGAAGCGGTTGAGGTAAGTGTCGGAGATGAAGGCGCCGACGATGGAGAGCAAGTAGGTGGAGCCCATGAGGTTTGTGAGGGTGTTGGCTGACGTGGACAGATCGAAATACATCTTGTAAGAGAAGTAGAGCACCAAGCTGACCATGTTCGCCACCACCCCCATATTCTCCAATGCCGCCAGTGCTACATAGTAGTATAATATTATACATTACATTACTTAATTTAATGCCAATTGAGAAATTGATGAGTTAAGGAAGAACAGGAACAAGAACAAGAACAAGAGAGAGAATGTAGAGAGAGAGAGAGAGAGAGAGAGAGAGAGAGAGGTGGCCATTGCTTACCGTATATGAAAGAGGTGGCTTTGTATCCGCCTTTGCGTTTGATTCGCAATGGGCTTACGTTATTATTATTGCTCTGCGCGGCCTCCGCGTCGTCCCCCTGTTTCAATCGATCAACAACACAACACATTAATTTATTAATTAGCTATTTTTTCAATGTGGTGTGTGTAAGTGTGTGTGTGAGAGAGAGAGAGAGAGAGAGAAACTGCTGGAAGTACTCCTCACCATGGCTGGGCTGGGCTGGGCAAGAAATGGGCGATCGACTTAGAGAAAGAAACAAGATTTTTGGGAGTGGGAGAGAAATGTGAATTGGAGGGAGGAGTGAGGAGAGATTAGTAGCTCTACTTAAACCATAGATATAAACGTTGTTCAGTGTGGACATCTGATTGATCGTCTCTTCTCTCTCTTATTTCTCTCTCTCTCTCTCTCTCACAACAAAGAAAGAAAGAACTCATGTCATGATTAGGACACACTGGGATGGCAGCTAAGTTTCTTCTCCCTTGCTTCACTTTCACAAAGGAATTAGTGGGTGGTGGGGTAATCACAATCACAATTGAGGGGTATGTGGTATGGGCACAGTGCACAAAGCTAGAGAGAGAGAATAAGAGAGAGAGAGAGAGAGAGAGAGAGCTAGTAGTATATTATTTGGAATTAGATGGGTTTCGTTTGGGTTTGGATTTTGAAAAGAATTTGTAGGCTCCTTTTAAGACAGCTCAGTAATCACACATAAAAATCCATTCACATACTACATAGAAAAAATACTATTGGTTAGAGAAAAAGAAAGATGAGTTTTACCAACTCAAAAATTTGGGCCTCTCATCTATCTTCTTTAGCCCTATTACACCAATACGTGCGTCCTATAACATCAAATCACATCAATTAAACACACACTTTTAAGGTCCATTGTTTTTTAAAACAAAAAAACTGCATTTTCACCTTTCTGAACAAGTGTGTTATTTTGAAATAAAATTTATCTATCACACATAAATGATTCATCTCAACATTCATTCTGTTTGTTCCAAATGTAAAAAGGTGTAAACTATTGTTGATGCTTAATCTAGATCTACTGCCATATTTGTTTATTGATTTTAGTACCTTGATTTATAATTTAGTGAATTTAGTTTTGTGATTTACAATCTCACGCACCCCCAATCCATAGAAATATTTTACATTATTCGATATTTTTTATGTGTAAATTGCATAGTGAGGATATCTATTATATGTCATGAAGAATAAACAAATATAACAACGAAAAAAATAACCAAATAAAATAGTAAATGATTATGGTCCGGAATGTTATTCTTCATGTTCGAGTTTTAAAAAATGATGATAATTCTATAATACTATGAAAATTAGATTAAGAATTTAGTTGATGAGAGAGTACTAGGAAGAAGAAAGGAACCCAAGTCTTCAACTCATAATTAATGCTACGCAACATGAAGAAGAATTTGGTGGGTACAAAACAAAGTTTGAATCAAGTGATAACAATGCCGGCTCCTTTAAATTCAAACAAATATAGACATACTCCATTTCTGCAAATAGTATTATTCATTAATTATTGAGGGATTTGGTTTGGACCTTCATGCAAAAAGCATGTACTTCCTCCGTCCCCACGTTAATATGACTATTTTCCTTTTTTAGCCGATGTTTTCTTTTTTGGACATGTCGTTTATCTTTTTATATTTAAAAATTCAATATATTTATTCTTATAAAGCTTCTTCATCCATTAAGAAATTAACAACACATTATAAGTGAGTCTTTTTCTCCACTTAAAATATACTATGTATCAAATATTTATCTAATTTTTCTTAAAACTCATACACAGCCCCACACCGTACAATTTAGGGATGGAGGGAGTATAACATTTGCATGTGTTAATTAATTAAGTCCTTAATCATCAATCAATTATCGATATATTTCCTCATATATTTTCTATACCGGACTCATTAGTTAGTGGCATTTAGGAATTGGCCTTTTATGCAAAAAGCCATTTACTTGATAAGAGTACATTTGAGCTTAGCAATTTCGTGGCAAATTAAATAATTTGAAGGATAATTAGTCTGATCAATTCTTAATTAGTTATGAACAAGCATAGGGATGCTGCCGCATTATATGACTGTTGAAGATTTATTATAGTACTATTTCATTAGGAAATTGTTAACGACTCATGTCCAAACTTAAATTGACCTATGTTGCTGCTTAAAATAAAGATGAATTATTACTTTTTTTTTTTTGTAATTTAGGAAAAGTGCAGGCTAATTGAAATTAATTGAATTTGGCTGGAAACGGAGTTGATTACCCTACCAAAGACATCTTTTTGAAATTACGCCAAATCACATAATGAAAAGGTAATTGGTGGTATGTGGAACATCTTTGTTTTCGCTTCACATATTATTAATTCTCTATGGTCCCATTACATATATGATATCTTTAGAAACTAACCAAATTTTCCTTTGAAAATTCATTTGCTTCTTTATAGAAAATAAATAAATAAATAAATATTTAAGCCTCCTTACTAGCTCTTTCTTCATATTTGGCTAATGTAGCTTGCCATGTTATTCTTTCAAGTCTTGTGTTCGACTCCCTTAAGCAGCTATTCTGCTTTAATTTTTTGTGCGCACCGAAGGTAGCGGCTGCGGGTTCCCACGGTAAAAAAAAATAAAAAAAAAAATAAAAAAATAAAAAAAATGGAGTCATAGCCACTATCGTCACAATTTGACTGCATACCCAGGCTTCAAACTATAATTTTTTTCACGAGAACAAATATAATTGGAGAAAGGCACTTTCTTTATATCTTAAAAAAGAATTCTAGTTTTATTTCAAAGATAAAAAGAATTCTAATTATGAGAAAATTCAAAGGAGTTAAGTTATTCTTTTCCTAAAGGGCTCGATGAATGTTGACGTTTCAATCATATTGGATAATCTGAAAAGATTTTAAAAGATTATGTCTTGTAAAATTTTATCTTTTCCCAACAATATAATTTTTTTTTTTTTTTTTTTGAAAAGCAACAATATATTTTACACGAGAAGGGATTAGGATTTCAAATCCTCTCAATCAAAATTAAACGTTTATGTATCTGAATATTTTGTTGCCAATTTTGTAATTAAAACAATAAATCAATTCCAATAAATTGTGTCTGGAAAAAGTCTACCTTAATCAGTTTAAAAGTCGCAATGTACTTGTAAAATCGTTCTATATTTATGTTTATAAGTAAATTAACTCGTTCTTTCAAAACTATGTATAATAATAATAAATATATAATTAGAAGGGTATACAAATAAGTAATTAAGGTGGCATTGTTTGAATAACCAAATAGTTGATGGCCTTATCTAGAAATAAGAAAGAAGTAGGTCAAACTTTCATAGTGATATTTGGTCACCACCTCTACATGGGATGTCTATTTTGCTAGCAATCAAATAAGAGTGTAAAGTTATTAAAGTGTCCAAATTAGATACAAAGCTATACGACATAGTTTCGTGGTCAAGCTCGTGTGCATGTCTTATCTTTATCAAAGCATCTCATTCTCAATTACATTACATTCAATAATTTCGTTCATCACACATCCATCATTATTTCACAATGTAGAAAAAGAAAATACAAAAATCAAACGAATATTCGACGATCTTCATGATACGTTCAGTTGATCCAACATTTCAACCAGAGCATGTTGCGGGTATTGAGCAATCTTAATTTGGAGTGAGTTTGTAAGATAGGTTGTGTGAGCCTCACAAATTTTCATATTGATTGTCTCGTAAATAGAGTTTTTCAGTCTAAACATAACATAAATTTCAGATCTCAACTATTTAGTTTACAACGATTTTAACTATTTAGTGATTCAAGGTAAACCTGTGACATTGCGCCTTTATCAAATTGAAAATTGTACATTTAGTATATCATTCTTCATGACTCAACCTTAAAATATTGATACTCTCTTTTTGTTTTTTTAATTGAAACATACTCGTGTTAGTAGATACTATCGGTTTTGGGTATGAGTTGAGATGATTTTGCTTTTATGCTTTCTCGAAAGGCATTAATGTAATGACAAATCCAAATAAAATTATGTGCCAAAATTATCTCTAATCATGTGAAATTTTAATTGCACGAAGCACTAATTTATTTTGATGATTCAAGATTTAGATATATGTGAATGATGAGGCCGTGTACCACTTTTCTTGGGGTCATTATTGCAGTTATAAATGGTTATGTTTGATTGCACCCCCTATTTGCTGTTTTTGTTATAAACAAGCTAAAATAAATAATTAAAGTGCAAGGATTCCTGTCACAGTCTCATCTTAATCTTTATTAGATGATTCTTATTCCAAACTATTTGACTGTATGCTTTTAGTTCCTTATTATGGACCTTACAAATTTATAATTATAACATATTTAGTGTTTGTTCTGCTTAAAATGTGAGAGAATGATTTTGATTGTTTGTGTTGATTTAGCTTCAAAGTAGATGCTCAATTGTTTAGCTCGCACGCAGTCAAGCTTTTGGATCATATCTCAATATCTGATCTAACTTAGATAAATACTCATGTAAATAAAATTAGGTGAAGTCCACATGTTTCTCTCGAAACTTGGACCCAAAACTGGATTTTTAACCGTTGAGGTCAACGAGGGTAAGACATTTGATTTTTTTTAGGGTATAGGTAAGACATTTGATGATATTGTGAACTTGGAAAATAAGAAATTTGAAATTGATGGGAGCTTGAATTATTAGAGTCAGAATTTTAAGAGCTTGAATTCGCCATTTTGATTGTAGTGAAAAAGAAAGAAAAGAGATTGGAATGTTGGAGAGATGAGTGAAATTGTAAGGTTGTAGAACATTAATTAAGAGGACGTTGGAAAATAGCCGTTGGAAAAATATCAAAAATGGCCGTCTAATAGCAGCTTTTATTACAATTAACTATTAAAACATTATTTATAAATATTTTTTACATAATATATATTTTACAAATATTTATTATATAATAAATTGTTAGCTTTGAACTTTAAAATTGTTGCTTGTTTGAAGTCGGATTTTTATGATTTTTATGTCGAATAAAAGCTCTTGCCGTGATCTTTAATATAAGATATATATTCGACATATTATGAGTTGAAAGAACCATATTCGTGAAAATAGATTAAAAAAAAACTGAAAAAGAAAAACATTAAATTGTCAAATGCCCCATGCGCGCTTTAGTCTCACTCTCCCATCCAACTTAAGAATGTTCTACACTCTCAAAATCTCACTATGGACCCCATTTTTCAGGTTAGTAATTGGCTTCAAACCAAGAACCACTTTTGTAAGAGTAGTTTTTTTCTTGGAGTTAGTTTCTACTTTCTCCAATGGTGATATTTGAGTTTCTCAAATTGGAAGGCAACCAATGGAGGCACCCTGAGGTGTCTCTTCCTATCATTAGAATATTAGTTAAAATGTTTAAATTTGCAAAATGAACCATGTAATTTGTTGAGATATGTATTTCTCATTCTCATCACATTTATTTATATAGAAATTAATCTATGTGTAATAAGTTAAAACATTGAAATTAATACTTCATCCATTTTAAATAAGTATCTCTAGCCGTCAAAATATAACCAAAGAATTAATATAAACAAGTATTTCATCCGTCCTATTTCATAATACTCATTTTCCTTATTTGGACGGTACATTTCAATATATTACTAATTTCTTAAAAAGGAAACGCAACAACCTATACAATATTTCACTATAATTCATCATTATCATATATTTCACAAAAGGTCACTCTCTCTTGCATCACTCACATCGGCGCCTTTTTCCACTGGCGCTCGCTGTGGGCACCAATATTATGGAGGGCTTGGCCGTTACTACCAGTTGATTGGCGGCCCTCACCGGCTGAGTTGTGCCATTTGGGTGCGCCAGGCGAAGTGAGAAAGAGAGGTGAGGTAGCTACGTGAGGAGAAATCGAAGAAGCCATTGGCAGAATTCTAATTTTCGACCAATGTTGTGGTTGCTCTTATCTTTCATACTTGATTTGACATAATTATGTCCAAGAAATTTCTTATCTTTCCAAGTGTTTGTATAAACTACTCATCTTTTTCACACTCGTACCGACTAAATGGATATGAAATGAGATAGTAGTATTAAATTATTTTGATTTGATGGATATAGATATAGGGGATGGTTATATAGTTGTGATAGTTAGATTGACAGTGGCGGTGGCGGGAGAGATCGTGTGCAGCTTTCTTGGATTCAATACTCCTTTATTTCATAATATTCCACAGTGAGGTGAAGTGAATTAAGCTGCTGCAGCAGGAATGAACAGTTTGGCCTTTTCTACACTACTCTCCAATTATTGCATTTATTTGCACTCAATCAATAACGTGTCTCTTTTCTCTCTTTCTTAAATTCATCTTTTCAAACCTAGAGAGAGAGAGAGAGCGAGCGCGCTTGAGTTCTCTCTTTGTTGAGAGAGACATAGCCTTTATAATAGCAAAGTATCACTTGTTTTAAGTACGATTATTAAAAAATAAGAACAAAAAGATAAAAAATGACGGATCTTATACATTTTTAAGTGTTAATTATTTCCATTTCCATTTTTTGCATGGACCTATATATGCTAATGGGACAGACGAAAAATGAAAGTGAGACTTGGTATTGGGACAGAGAAAGTATATATATTAATACTCTACTAATTTTTAGTACTGAATCAAATTATTAATTCATCAAAACAGAAACGCATTCCACGTTCTAATCAAATTAGTATATGAGAATTGATAATACAAGAGTAGCTAATTGGTGAATGAAGCTAGTGTACAAGTTCATAATTAACTAGGAGTACTGCTATCTTACTATACTAGGGCAAATTATGACATATTTTAAATCATTAAAAACCAAGTTAATTGCATGTGCGGTTTTGTAATTTTATCACAAATTAAGTAGTACTAACACTTTAATAATATTTATTTGGAAATGTTTTGCAATGGTCGAGAACTAGAGTAGAACACAATGCAGACAGCAGTTGTGAATTTCAGCTGATACTAAAAAAACAATGATATCAATTTTGAATTTAATAAAAGCAACCTAACATACCTACCCTTTGAAAATATTAATTCTTTCAACACCATTTTAATTTGCTTTTATTTCATACGTAGTCGGATTATTGAACACATGTCCAACTACAGTTAGCCTCATCACGAATTACTGTTAATTTAGATATCATCTGACTAATTAAATCTATTACTGATTAATTTTCTTTCTTTTGGTTATAGTTTCAGTTTGAACCCATTTGATGTAATTAAAAGGTGGATACAAGCGACTAAAGAATTACACAATATATAAAGAGTCTATCATGCTAAAGGGCCACTTTACACTTTATAAATTAAATTAAAATTGTCCAAAACTTCAGTTTATTATTGTCCCAAATTCTTATGTGATGATACCCTTAATCTCACCTTACATATAGTAGTATAAGTCAAAGAGTGGTATGTATCTCAAACTCATTTTGCAGGATGTTCTTTCCAAAATCATGATCTTCTTTTCCTTTTTCTTTATCTTGTCATTTGCCCCATCTTTTTTTTTCTTTCTTTCTCTATAGCATATAATGCATATGAAATTTATTTCAAAAATAATTTGAACTATTTACTTTGACTATTTGATGTTCAAACTACAACAAGTTTACTATTGAACGAATTTTCCGATACTGGAAAAAATAAACTAGCTACCATGGTTTCAACTTTGAAATGTTGTGAGACAATATATATATAAATAAATAAATAAATAAAAGCTAGCTGACTCAAAACATCAATTCAATGTTACATCACATAGTAAAATATTACTATATATATAAAATCAATTTTCCAATATCTGAATATTCATCTTAACATCCATGCATAATTTGACGTACGTAACTTGTTGTAGTTAATTAATTTGAGCATAAGATTATGAAATCGACAGTTTGTTATATAAATGTGACAATATAATAGTGATAATTTGAAATATGTTGGATCGAGTATTGAGCCGAATTCGGAAAGTGTTGATCAACAATAAATGGGGATAGATAGTACACAAAACATTTTGAGGTGACCGTGGCCACTAATAAATATGAAGGCTCATGTAACAAAATCTTTGTCTAGCACAACTTCAAAATTCTGAATTAGATTAATTAAAGTAAAGCAGTATTAGTATATATATTTATTTATGTATGGTCTCCTTCACTTTCACATGCAAAGCCGTCCCTACATTTTTCCACATTGCACATTAATTATTTTTTTAGTCTAATCTATCCTGCCTGGATATCACTATCGCTATCACCAAACTAACAAAATCTATATATATATATATATACCTAATTATATATTTTCTATAATAACACGCCACCACACCAACATTGTTGTATGATTAAAGTTATTTTGCTAATGAAGGAAACGCATACTACTCCTATTCCTATATATAATCATAGCCTTTCACATGTTCGACCACAATTAATTTGTTCCTGCAGCTCGATCATTTTTATTTTATTATTTTGTGTTCTACTTATACATGTAGATATTATAAATAAGGCCGGACGACATATATAGATGCATGTAAACCTAATATATACTCATGATGATTATTGTCAAATCAAATAAAACAGTCGGAAAATTCCAAGCGAAGTATTATTCAATGTGACACCAATATTACTTACCAATAATAGAGTGACAAACCGATGGGATGGAATTAACCATCAGTTTCATTTCTCGCTTATTAGGTCAGAATCATATCGTTGCACAATTCATTTCCAGTACTATTATCGTCTTCGTATTGTGCTACGTTTTATTCTATGTGTAGTGAACGATATATATAATTACTAATTTTATTGAGGTAGAATAAGAGATGCAACACATTGAATAATTCTAACAAAATCCAACCGATCACTTTATATGTATGGCTATTATTCAAACCTTTAAATTAATCGAAGCTCTGGTAATTATTAGTATGTCGATATGAAGTCAATCAAGTTGTTCTATTTCCACAAAAAAATTAAATTATATTAATGGTGAGTTTCACATAATGAGCTAAAACGATTTTTTATAGATAGTTTATGAGTAATTAGCTTAATTCATTTACAATTTAATCCATTTTTTTTTGGTTTACATGCTACTGTACAAGGACGGGGGTTTACCCAGTGCGCACCAAAGGTAACGGCTGCGGGTTCCCATGAATTAAAAAAAAAAAACAATTTAATCCTTCTCTTATCACTAAATGTAGCTACTAGCTAGAGCTTTGTTCGCCTCGTATCAATTTTTTTTTTTTTTTTGTTATAGGATCTTTCATGTTATGGATTTATATTTAATTATTTTCTACGGATACCACTTAAGATAAAGATATATAATCACACAAAGAAAAACTCTTGATGTGACTAATTCGCTAACAATTATGAAGTGGTTCCAAATGGGGAAAGTAGGGTTGAAATTTAAGGTTCTAATTAAATAAATCCTCCCCATAATCCAGCAACCTTTTAGAGATGATAATAAAAGGGGTTGACCTTAACTGACCGAGAAACACAAAAGTTGATGTGATATATTACCTTACTGATTAAAGTAGATAAGATATATACATAAATATATGGGCCTCCTTTTATGAGTGGTCCAAATAGACATGTCAAGTGGGCTGGTTGGGTCCGGTCCGATCCAAATCGGCCCGGCCCATTCCCCAGTATATGCTGGTCCAGACCCAGCCCGGTCAATAAATGGTGTGTGTTACTGTTGATTCTTTGAAATAAGTATTATGTTGATCTGTTTTTAAGCTCATGTTCAGCGTGCAGTCAACACAATAAAGTTTTCCTACATGAACACATGATTTTAATTAGGCAAAACAATGTCGTTTTGGACACCATACATGGGAAAGGAAGAGCAGTGGGGTGGGGTTCGAACCCGAGACCTCACTGCGTAGCCGCACCGCTTAATAAGGAAATCCACATTTCACATACTATATATATCAAGTTGACATTTTTGCTGTTGATTATCTATAAAAGTCATCTATGAAAGATGTATGGTGGTCATATTGATATTGTTCTTTTTTTTTTTTTTTTTTTCTTTGATATCGTGGGAACCCGCAGCCGCTATCTTCGGTGCGCACTTGGTAAACCCGTCCCTTGTGCAGTAGCCTGCAAACCACACAGGGCAGATAAACCACACTTTCCAAGTATAGGTGTGACACGCTCAACCTATAGAGACGCTTCATGAGGTTCGAACCTGAGACCTCTCAGTCTCAGGTGCTCACTTTTACCACTAGGTCATCCCCAAGGGACATTGATATTGTTTATTCTAGTTCTTGTTATGAATGGTACGTGTCCATCTTATGTTTGAATCTCGATCATTTTAATTTGTGCGTCACATATAAAATGAGAATATTACACTACACTTAGGTATGAATGGAATGCAATGTATCTTGTTAAAGAAGAAAATATTGGTGCCTTGTTGGCAAGTACTCTCTTTCTGACTTTTTTACATTAAGTTTACCTTTTAAGATTTTAATTGACTCGAGAGTTACAATTCTAAGTTCTCACTTTGTGAAATCCTAAAAATTAATGTACATTGCCTTTTTTATATTGTGAGGTTGGCGGGAAAGAATTAAACGGCTAAACTGTACCCATTCCATATTCACAGGGAAAAAAGGGTTTATAAAGTATCCAAAACAAAGAAGAAAGCGGTTTAGCTAAAAAACACACACAAAAAAAGAGAAGATAATACAATACAAATTCATATTGCTCCTTGCAATTCAAATGGGAATAAAGGTATCTTATCGCTTGTTTTTCCAATTGTTATTTCGAATTAATAAACTGAGAAATGAGGAGTTTGTTGCGGATAATTTAGGGTTTAACAAAGCTATTGGCGGAGCATGCGCCCAAGGCGATGAAAGAGCAGAAATTCGAAAGCTATTTTTGCCGGGAAATTGCCATTGATGCCAGCATGAGCATTTACCAATTCCTTGTCAGTATATTATACTATCAATTGTTTATTTAATGGCTAAATTTCTTACCACTTGGTATGCAAATGCAATGGATTTGGTTATTGATTGGTAACTGATGATTGCAGATAGTTGTTGGAAGGCGCGGTACTCAAACGCTTACTAACGAAGCTGGTGAAGTCACAAGGTATTCATTCTGTCCAGAAAAGTTTAGTTTTTGTCGTCAAAAATCATAAATTTGATATATTATGAAGGAAAATGAAGTTATGGAATTGAATTTTGCAGCAGTTGTTCTATAAAAAAATATGTAATGGTTCTGTATCTAGAGGGTGTTTGGATTTAGGAGATTATAAGCTGTTTTAAGGAGCTTATAAGCTAAGTAAAACACCCTCCAAGAATGCGGTTGGAGGCTATTTGTTTTAATTAGAACTTCGGTCTGAATATTATACGTTTGAAGTGAATATTGACACTACTGGTAAATCAATAATTGTTGCTTCCTTAGTCATTTACAAGGGATGTTGACGAGGACAATCCGACTTTTGGAAGCTGGAATAAAGCCTGTGTAATGTTTCCTCACTTTTAATATAATCTTTGTTCATGTCATGTTGCAAAAAGCTGTTCCTGAAAATATTGTCCTTCATGACGTTTAGCTATGTTTTTGATGGTGCGCCTCCTGATTTGAAGAAAGAAGAGCTTGCAAAGAGGTGTTTGGCACTCTTCCCTGCTCATAGTTTGAACTTTCATCAATTGCCAGATTACTGCAAATTGAGATGTTAAAATTCCATGTGCAGATTCTTGAAAAGGGCTGATGCTACAAAGGACCTAAATGATGCGTTGAAGGTAGTTCTTGCAACCTAAAATGCTTTACCGTTCTTCCACTGTTCCACATGGCATTACCCTTTGACAAACCCTATCATAGTGTTTCTTTTCTAGCTTCATTGTTGGTAACAGCAGAATAATTTTTGTCGTCATTGCAGAGAGGTAACGAGGAGGATATTGAAAAATTTAGCAAAAGAACAGTAAAAGTGAGCTCCAAAACTTCTACTTGTTAGTTCCTTAATGTATGCTTGTAACATCTTATCTCATAGAAACACAAATACTCTCCACTCTTTCATAAGAATTTATGACTCTAAATTCTCAGCTCTCTAGCTAGGGATGTAAATTCAGCCCAAACCCTTTGGCTTGGTCCTAACAGATCGAGAAAAAAAGAGTTAGGGCCAAATGTTTTTTTGGCCTGAAATGGATTCCTGGACTGGACCGATTTCTCGTAACTCATGTCAGCATTCTCACTTTTGATATCTGTCAAAATCCGATGAAGAAGTGCCATGGGCATGGGCAAACTTTCAATTTTTGGGTTAAAACTTAACTTAAAACTAAGAAAATTTTGATTCATGAATGGTTAGAATCATTGAGAGCCACTCTCACTTACCTTTCTTATCATATATTATCCATTCTCAGTTTTAAGTAATTTTAAGGTTATGACTTAACGAATATTTAGTCCATTTTTTTAAGCACGATTGTCCTGAACCAAATAGCCCAAACAGTTTGATGGGAGTAGCCCGAAACCGAGTGGTTTGGCCCGATTATCATTACACTACATGCACTGGTGTAATGATAATAAAGTTAAAAATAGATTTTACTGAAGCAACATCTCACTAAACTGCATTCTGTTCTCATGAGTGAGAGCGAGGGCACGCATGTTGCTACTATATTCCTCTTAGGACATCATAAGAGAGAGCTTTTGTGCTTCCTTGGTTAATAGAAGCCATTCAAAATGTACAATTCAACATGAGATCTCATAAGGCTTGATTGTACGAAAGTCCCATTGAGTCATCAGCTCAGTAGATATCAGTTTTCTGCAGTTCCTTGTATATTCCTTCCTTCAATTAGGCAAAACTATGAAACTATCTAACTTTTCGGTTAATACAGGCCACTGATCAGCATTATGAGGACTGCAAAAAGCTTCTTAGGCTTATGGGCGTACCTGTGGTTGAGGTGATCCGATAAAAACTCTATATTTTCATAGAGTTCATAGCTTTACATGAAATATTATTCTCTAGTAAGCTTTAATTGTGTTCTGGACGAAAGAGAAGTTTTCACCTGTATGATAACAGTTTTTCTTTTATGATTCACTTAGGCTCCTTGTGAAGCAGAGTCACAGTGTTCCGCACTTTGCAAAGCAGGCAAAGTAAGTATATCGCTTTTCATGGTTGTTAAAAATATTTAATAATCGCTCGGAAACTATAATGCGTATGTAGCAACCGTGCCTCATAATGTGTTATCAATTAAATTTCTTTGCATGTTTTCGAGGAGATGTTGCATTTTCTGTTACTTCCGCCATTAATACATCTATAGGTTCTTGATTCAGTACACCAACAAATCAAATTATTCGCCATAATTTGTGTTTTTATGCATGGAGTTCCTTGGTAATATTTTTTGAAATATTTGTGAACTCTGTTTGCACAAAAGGTTTATGCTGTGGCCTCTGAGGACATGGATTCCCTAGCCTTTGGGGCTCCCCGATTTCTCCGACATTTGATGGATCCTACATCCAAGAAAATCCCTGTGGTTGAATTTGAAGTCTCAAGGGTACTGATGCTGTCCATTCTGGGTTGTGTAGTTTTCTGATTTAGTTCTCTTTTCCTTTCTTCTTCCAATTTCTATATTTTGGGTTTATCAGGTTTTGGAGGAATTGAACCTTACCATGGATCAGTTCATTGATCTTTGTATTCTCTCTGGTTGTGATTATTGTGAGAACATTAGAGGTAATATTGCTTCACTAATTTTATTTGTTGTCGGGGGGAATGGGACAACCTTAACGAGCTATATAAAAAAATAAGATCTGTATACATGTCAAGAGAAGCAGTTGTGAACTATTGATATTCTCTATGTATTTCCAATTAGTTCAATTATGCTGATATATAGGTATCAAGAATAACCGTCTCTTGAGCATACTTCTAAATTCTGACGGGACTAATCTCCTGATTTGTCTTTCTTATTTCAATTCTTCTTCGAATAAAGTTTTCATATTGCTGTAACTACATTTTTTGTGCAAATTCACAGACTATATTATATCCCTTTGTTTTATTCCATGATATTTATACTTCAGTTAGCATCAGTGTATAATTAGTTTTCTGTTTCTCAGGGATTGGAGGACTGACTGCCTTGAAACTAATCCGCCAGCATGGCTCACTCGAGCACATTCTTGATAACATTAATAAAGAAAGGTGCTTTCTACTTGCATTTAGTATGTTTTCTTAATTCCATTAATTTGAGTGGAGAAAAGCACTACTATCTGACTCTTACAGATTCCATATCTCCTCACGATATGGGAGTTAAGTTGAGTAAAACTCACTCGTAGAGATGATTATACTTCCAACTTTCAAATATTTTTGCACGTGAATATTATTCGTTTTCATATAAAGTTGATACGATCTCCAACACCTGATATCCTTTTTGTTATATTCTACGACGACCTCTTAATACAAATGCAATTTTGACCTTTTTTGAGAATCATTCACTCAGTTCAATTAATTATGCTAGTCGGTCCTAAGATTAATTTTTTACTAATGAGTTTATTATGGGTTCAGATTTGGTTTACTTATCAATGGAGTATATTTCCAGATTGATTTCTATAGTTGTCAATACTTTTTGGGTGCAGCTTCTTGAAAGTAGCAATTTCTATTTGCCTATGTCTTATGGAAAAAAGTTTTTTATACTTTATAATTGCATATTTTTTAAAATAAGTTTGGTGCCCACTATATTATCTAAGGGTAGTTTCCTTTATCTGAAAATTGTTGACTGTAGAAGTACTATCTTAAAGATATTGAAGTGCATAAAGTCTTCTTGTGCGGGGAAATCCTTTGTTTTTTTCTTGAAAAGGTTCCATGATTATATCATTCATCTCGAAATGCTGAAATGTTTTTGAAATGGATGATACTCTTTGTACAGATACAAAATACCATTTGATTGGCCATATCAGGAGACTCGAGAGCTCTTTAGAAAACCATCAGTTTTGACTGATGTTGATCAACTTGAGCTAAAGTGGACGGATCCAGATGAAGAAGTAATTTGACTATCTTGAAAATATATAGTTTGTTTAGTTGTTTTTCTGTACGGAAATTTGATGGTAATGGTTTACTTTCTCCTCTAGGGTCTGGTCAGATTTTTGGTGAATGAGAACACTTTCAACATAGACAGAATAACTAAGGTGTGTTTTCTCGTATCACAGCAGCTTTTCTATTTTAATTCACTACCAACAACAACAACAACACATATATATGAGCCATAACTAATTCTTTATTTGATGTTTGCAGGCAATAAAAAAGACCAAGACTGCCATGGGCAGGTTGCCCCAGGCCTGGTATTAAACAGTCGAATAAGAAAACTCTATTAAGTTAGTGCACTGTATTATATTACCCTCCTCGCACTGTAACAGGTTAGAATCATCTTCCAAACAAGTTGGCACCTCCGTACCTGTTAAAGCGAAGGTACAACCTTTTCCGTTTGCATTTTCAATCCTATTTTGCTGATTGCCAGAATTGAGGGTACATATTAATATGTTTCTGAGTCAGTTTGCTTTCTCTTTTTACTTAATAATATAGAAATGTCTTGTAGATATATATGGCTGCTGGCACATGTGATTCTTATATGGATCTAATTGGTTAAAAATGAATTTGGTACTGGCAACCAGGTTGGTAGATGCAGTCTTGTAGTTCCACAACGAGCAATCAAGCCGATGATGCTCCCTCGTGTGGATATGCGCACAAGGCACTCCGTGCAAATTTATAAAAGCTTGTGTCTTGGCTCGTGCAGTGCAAAAGCCGCAATTAACCTCATTCGCTAAATTTAACTTAGTAGAATGTCTGGAAGAACACATTTTAAAAGATTTTGACAAAGTTCATCCGGTTGGTTATAGCATGAACGATTTCTCTAGAGATGTGTTGCCTCTTATTGCAGGAAAACTATATAACAGGATACTTTTCAATACATTTTGGAAACTCATAACTACTTGAGGCATTGTCGATTAATAGGAAATATCTACCTTGCATTTTGGGTTGATGAATCTATGGATCTGATGAAGTAGAAAATCTATTTGTGTTGCTTTGGATTTAATAAATTTGGGATCCATCATTCTCACTCTTGGCAGTTAATCTCTCAATCTAACTGCAACTTATTGCAAAAATTCACATATGTATTTGGAAAGTGTGATTTACCTGTCCTATGTGGTTTGCAGGCTACTGCACAAGGGACGAGGGTTTACTCAGTGCGCACCGAAAGTAGCGGCTGCGGGTTTCCACGATATAAAAATAAAATAAAAAATAAATGAAGTAATCCAAAAATGCGATAGAGGATCTCGTTTGATTTTGTACACTTATATTTCTAGTTAGGTTTATTATAATTATCCATTTAAATCATATTCAATTAGTTTATGCAACAAATATTAAAATAAACATACAACAATATTGGAAACTGAATCAAGTAAGAGCAATTACTGCGGGAGTCGAAGGGGGGTGTCGAAGGTGGTGTCGAGTGGATCGACACACCCCCCACTCGACACACCCCTATGAAGCATGCCGCACAAGTATTGTGGGGATTTCTTGATATCTTCTTCCCACTCCGGCGGGAATTTCACAGAGGTGTCAAATCCCGGCGCTCGGTCTGAGTCTTCGGAACCATCTTCATCAAGTTCATCTACAAGAATCTGATCCGAATCAGATTCAAAACTCTCCTCGCCACTCCAAATACTTTCCTCGTCTTCTTCTTCCTTTTCCTCTTGATTCATTATCTTGTAATATCGCGGTGGCAACTATCGCTCCGGTCCCCAATAACGATCCGCACCATTACTTTCCATCGCTAAGTCTTCTTCCTTCCTTTCCTTTTCCTCTTCCTCTTCATTCAGCGAAATAGATTCAATCATCTTCAGCGGATGAGATTCAATCGCCGCTTCGTCTTCTTCAATCCTTCTCGCTGCCGTAGCCATCCCAATCGAATCTCTTCTTCATTCATCGACTTCGCCATTATTATCTATTTATTAATACCTAAGCCCATAGCCATTTTTTCAATACTTAATTAAACATAGTCCTTACACCCTCAACTTATAATTTTAGAGCAACATTTTATTTTATAACTCTCACTTAAATTCGAACAGGAAAATAAAATTATTTTGTAGAAGTGGAGAATTTTAAAATTTGTTTTTCTTATCGAACTACACAATTTTGAATTTTTTCAATGAAACTATATTCACCGAGTTTTTTTCAAAATGGTTAGGAAGAAATCTGGTCCTATTTCTTTTTTAGGTAACCGGTGTATTTTTTTTTTCTGTTTTTTTTTTTAAAGAAATTGCTTACCGGATTTTTTAATTTAAAAAACTTAGGACACATGGCAGCAATCTAAAGAGCATACCAAACTTGGCATTGACTTTACCAACCCCCACGGGCCCCACCCATCTAGTACTACTAACAACAAATTGACTTGTCGTCAACTTGTTTTCGTCACCGCTTTCTCTATAGTCACCCTGCAATTCCATCAAATTCCAACCATACTTTTTAAAGTCCCGTTTTTTTTCTCAACTCACGCTAGCCTGTAGCTAAACACTGGAGTAAAGATTTCAGCTGACGCTCTAATTGTTTGTTGAGTGCTGACGCAATTGACAATCCAAAGCAAATATGCAACGTAGATTCTTGAATTACGGATACGATTAGCGTCATTAAATTCTGGACTGCTTAATGGCAGAAAAGTACTGCTGTCTTGTAGTAAAGAAATGCATTTAATTCTCGATCGTTTTTGTGAGTGGAGGTTCAAGGTAGGCGGTTCGGTTCCGGTTCCTCCGAAGTAGAACCGAGAACCACCGGCTCCGGTTCTGGTTCGAAACCGAATTTGGCCACCTCTAGTTGTGTGCAAACCATATATGCATGAGATAGACGTGCAGTGAGGCAAATTAAGCTCCATTTTCCACCTCACTCCCCCAGAAACCATCCAATAAAAGCAATCAACAAGTCAAATAGGCAGTGACCAAAGAAATATCTACACCGACAAGGATACTAACCACGAAATTAAGTTAATTAGATTAAAGTTACAATGAAACTCAAGAAAAAAAGAGCAGATGGAGCTTATAATAATTACTTTAAAACTACAACATGGATTGGATTGGATTGGATTATAAGCTAGAAAGCAAATACTACAAATTAATCTAATAAAGGCGGCTGCTGCTGCTGCTGCTAATTATTCATGTTTTAGAAATGGCAAGCTCGAGGGAGATGATGAATGTGGATCTTCCGGCCTCCCTCAGATACTGGACGTCTCCATTCATTAGCTTCACCAGTTTCCTGCTTATAAACAGGCTGATCCCCTCGTCGCACGCATCCCCTGCATCGTCTCCAAACATTTGGCTCAACACTTGTTGGGGCACTCCTCCGCCGCTGTGTGTTATCCTGATATATAATAAAAATGCATTTCATTATCTTATCATATCATCACTTCACACCTTAATCAATTAATACAACACTAAATTCATGTACCTGAACTCCAAATGGCCAAGCTGAATGGTTTTCCCTATAGAATCTTTAGTGAGCGAGGCTGCAACGCCTAGCTGGCCTCTGCTCGGTGTGTAAGTCACCGAAATCACAAGGAAAGCAGCTAATATCTGTTGAAGTCTCAAACTGTCTCCGTATAGCGTCTCACCAGACAGGTTTGGAGCCAAATCATCCACTATCATAATACCCTTTCCGTTGCTCTTTATCATCACTTGACTAATGGACGCGATCAGGACGTCGTGCAGCTTAAACTCCACCATCTCCAGATCCAAGTACCTGAACATCACAACAAAAATTCCAAGTTAAATCATTCTATTTCTATTTCAAATTTCAACCACCAACTAATTAAGCACGTACCCTTCAATTATATGGTCAAGATCTGTATCATCGAGAATCTTGTTGAGCTGGCGCTGGCAGTGAAGACTAGTACGCAGAAGGTTCTTCTGCTCGTCATCCATATTAGTACCTTCCATCATCTTCCGAGAAAATATAATCCCAGACAGAGGGTTCCTGATCTCCTTTCTCATATAAGACAGGACTTTCAATCTCTTCAACGCAGTCTGCTCAGATAACCGTTGAATGTGGAGTGCTTGCTGCAGCTCTTGACTAGCCAGCTGCAAGAAACAGAACACCCCAGTCACCACGCCCTCTGCATCCAGCTTCTTGCTCACACAGAGTAGGCACTCTACATACTTCCCATTTCTCGAATAGAACCCGAATGTTAGTTTTTCATTATCTTGCCCCGTCACTGCATTGTTCAGCACAATTCCAAGGTTCACATAAGCCTCTTGGTTCTTCAGACGACAGCAAGCTCTGTTCGTCCCAAACACCTCCCCCAGAAGCATCTTATTCATCACGTCATCCCTACTCCATCCGGATACTTTACTCATAGCTGCATTCCACTCCGAGCACCACCCAAACTCATCTGTCCCAAATATAGGTGGGATCAACGGGTTAGGATTTTGAACGATAGCTTTGTAATCTCCTTCGATTCTTGTGAACTTGTCCATCATACTTTTTTGATCTGTTATGTCCTGAGCTATAAAACACACTCCTACCACACTCTCCTTAATATCCCTGCTTGCACAAGCATTCACAACTAAGCTTATTGGACCCGACTCACTTCTTTCCCCGTGTGTTTTTATCTCAAATTGCACATTTCGCTCTTCTTCACCTGATCATCAGCAACATGAAGTAGGTAAAGAAAAATATTATAGCAAATGTGACAACTGTATAGATAATATATGATGCCAATTTTTTTTTTGATATGATCTGAGACAGGGGTACATACCTTTAAGTGCCAATTCCAACATGTTACTCACTGCATCAGCTGAAGATTCTTCAACGAGCGAAAGAAAATGGCAGCCGATTGCTTCATCAACGGGAAGACCGGTTAAATCAGCAATCTTGGTATTCCAACCATTCACCATACCATCTACATCCACTGCCAATATAGGCACTGAGGCAGTTTCAATGAGTCGGACCATCTCCGAGGTGACTGCTTCAAGCTCCTGCATCCCGTCAATTTGAAGGTCATTAAGCCTCGTATGAATGGCCTTAGTGTATGTATCTGTATCCTCATCCTCTTTATACGAGTTTCTTAGAATAAGCTGCAGAGAGTGGATGGCATCCATCTCATAATCCTTCCATGGCAGACTCCGCGTCTTCACAACTTCAAGAAACGCCTTGAACGACGACCTTGGATGCATCTTCCGACCATCATCCTTCTCATCCGGTTCGTGCTTAGCACCACCCCAACGAACTTCAGCTGCAGTGTGTGATCTGAACCAGAAAAGCCAGTCCTTGTCAGTTATCTTAACAGCTGCCATTCCACAGACAGCATCACCGAGGGCTAGAGCCCCGGGGAAACCAGCATCGTACAAGCTGTCCGTACTCAACCCAGTCGAGTCCCTGTGGTACTCATCAAGCCACGAAACTATATCACGGATCTGAAAGTCGCTCGGTGTCATCCCCAGCCTGTATTTCTTGTTCTTGTAGAGAAGTGCAGCACCGTCACATTTGACAAGATCCATCACGTTCGGGCTCTGCGACACAATCCCTAACGGAGCATCACGCAGCAGCATATCACACAAGAGAGTCTGAGTCCGCAGAATGTTCTTCTCGAGCATCTGATTCTCCAGCTCCAGTTCCTTGTTGACATGAATTGCAAACACCTGAGTGAGAAACTCACAAGCATATCGGAGAGGGAAGGGGACGAATCTGGGGCTCGTGTGATGGCAAACCACCAGTCCCCAAAGCCTTTTTCTCTTGTCCGGATGCGTAGAATCAGACGCGTCCTCTTCATTGCCCTCATTCACTACAATCGACATCACCAGAGACGCTATAGAATTCATGTTCTCCATGTACTGCAAATGGCAACTGTGAGGGGCTCTGAGCGTCGAGCCACACAGTGTCAGCTCAAGGGGGAGGTTCTCATCTTGAACAACCTTCACATGATTTGCCCGACAGTCGCAGATCATCCGGACCTTGTTCTTCATGAACAAAAACCGAGCAGCTTGAGGTATATCCGTAGCAGGATAATGCAAGCCCACATAAGGCTCGAGGCCAGGCTTTGTGATCTCAGTAAACACCTCGCCATGATCATCTTCATGAAACTTATAGACCATCACCCTGTCATAACCGGTGAGTTCGAAGACTTCCTGCGCCATGGTATCGCAGAGGCGTTCAATGCTCCCACTAGGCAAAGCCTGCAAGCGCGTAATAGCTTTGGCAGCGAGTTTGTACGACTGCAACGCCCCAGCAGCAGTCATGGGGACTTCATGAGGCTTCACGGGCTCAAAATCAATGATTAAGCTACCTGTGACTCTATGGATTATAGCGTAGAAGGGCTTCCCAGAAGTCTTGCAGTGAACCAAAATCGGGTTTAGAAGGGAAACCTCTCCAAACCCCAAGGCCTTCTGCAATGCTGCAGCGCTAGGCGCGGTAAAAACAGTCCTGATATCGGATCCGATGCCAAGAACAGGGTAGTCGCCCACGCTGGGAACAGCATGGCTCACCATTGTAAGCATTTCAGGAGCATTTTCGCTGTAGGCGATGACTCGGAAGGTTTTCTCATCAAGGGCCAACAGACAGCCAAAGGGCTGAATCTGCTTGCCTTTCTGAATCTGATGAAGGTAGGCCGTGGTAACCTTATCAGACTTGGGCCGCTGCTCGACGTTTGTGACACGCACAGAGCTCGAATAATCGAATGAAGTGCCTGATTCTTCAAAGTCCGCATGGAGCTTTGCATCTACGGATGTCTGTGCGATTACTCTAGCACTGTGCCTCGACCGTGCAGAGTTTGTGGAAGACTGACCGCCACGCTGCGAAGACATATGTGAAACCTAAACAAAATAAAAAATAAAAATAAAAATGTAAGAAACAATAGCAAGCCCTCACTTGAACAGTGTATAGAAGTAGAGAGATAACATAACAGAATGCTTTCCTCCTAATAAGGAAGTATTGAGAGGAGAGGCATTAATCAAGCGTTTACTTTTAAGGATTCATAGCACATGATCATTGTTAATGTTTGGAACTACACCTACATATGTGGGTTTGAAGGGAATCATGAGACAAGAACAACAAGCTCATCCTATTTAGTAAATAACTTTAGTGAAAGGGATAAAATAGCAAATCAGATGAGACAGAGAATAGAATAGGAATATACTGAGTGAGTGGCAACATCAACAGAATGATTGATTCCGAATTAGAAGGAATAATTGATTGCATATGTATATGAAGACGTCCAATTTGAAGTTGAAACATAATCGAAATCAAGAAATTTGCAAGTATACTATAAATGTATGAGAGCGACAAATACAGGTGAGGTGACATATGTAAAGAAGAAAGTAAGGCAGAAAGCAAAAGAGAAATAGAAAAGAATAGTCGAAAGCCATAGAAGTTGAGCAGAGCAAAAAGTAAAAGTGTTGAATAATAAGAAGGAAAAAGAAATGAACTGACCCGGGCGTAATCGGAAGGTGAAGCAAAGGTGCAATCAAATTGGCGAAGCTTTATAGGTAGAGAGAGAGAGAGAGAGAGAGAGAGAGTGGTAAAAAGCTCCAAATCCAATAGCAAGCAAAGTGTGTAGTGGAGTGTTGGTGATCACTACTACTACTACTACTACTAGGAGGAGGAGGAGGAGGAGGAGGAGGAGTTGTTCACCGCCATTCTCAACGCAGCTCTGCTCCCAAAGCCAAGAAAGAAAGAAATAGGGACCATCCCATTCCCTTACCCACCTCAATTCATGCCCCCTAGCGCGGAATCAGAGAGCCCACCATTTCCAATAAACAAAACAAATATATTATGATATTAGTACTACTACTACTACTACTTACTGCTCCATCGATGAGATGAAATGAGAGATGATGATATGCGGGGGGGCGTAGTAGTAGCAAAGACCAACTCCCCACTCTCGCCCCCTACTGCATTGTCATACCACGTGAAACTGATGATTGTACTGCCAAATCACCTCCTCTTTCTTTCTTTCTTTCTTTCTTTCTTTCTTTCTATTTATATATACCCATACATATATGTTTATACTTTAGAGAGAGAGAGAGAGGGAGGGAGAGAGAGATGGGTACTAACTGTAATAAATTACTCCCTCTTTCCGCTCATTTTGTCTCTTTTTCCTTAAATGGACGTCCCACTCATTTTGTCTATATCTAAATATAGACATAATGAGTGGTTATAAGAATTTTTCTCTCATCCCTTTTCAATCTCATCCACTAGTTTATTAAATAAACAACTTTACTTAATTTCCGTGCCCAATAGTAAGGAGACAAAATGAGCGGGACGGAGGGAGTAATAAGAGCTGAGCTGGGTAGAAAAGGGCAGTTATATTTCCAAAAATAACATTTGACAGTTGGGCCGCACCGCACCTCTATGTCATTCCTTTTCCCTTTGCTTAATTAATTAATTACTTAATTTAATACGTAAATCGATCGCACTTCACTTCGGTGGCCGACTAAACTCCTACTTTATACTACTACTATCACTTATTAACTACTTTTATTAACTATTCATCACATAATCACTCTTTCATTATACCAATACCAATTCAATTTAATTGAATTGAATTCAACTGATGGATGGTAAATAAAGAAGAAAAGTAGTACTAACATATAGTAGTATACAGTTTAGTTGATATAGTAGTATATAAATTCATTTTCAACTTTTAGTTGACGACATACAGATTTTACACATGATTACTTCGTTGGGTAAAGCTCTAAACCTACCGAAAGAGGAAATTCTAGACAATTCATTTACTACTTACTTTTGAGTACTCAATAATTGTTCTATTATTCTATTTAAATAAAAAAAATACTACTAATAAACATATCAAACTCTATTCATCAATAATCCAAATCAGATAATATATGATATGATATACTCCTAATTAATTAATAGACGAGAAAACGACAACGCCCTCAATTAAGACTTGTCACACACAAGACTCACTATCCCTTAATTAATTACCAAATGATTTAGTATATCAGTTCCATGGGGGCCAGCTTTTTAATCCCAGCTTTCTTTCTATTTGACCTTAAAAAAAAAAAAGGATTTGGCATTTTTATATTTTTCAACTGGTAAGTTTTCCATTCTTTATTTAGCAAGGTCACTCTCATACGAACGAATATTTTACTTTAGAGAGGGACAATGGATGAAAATATCTTCACCGCCTATATAATTTGTAGACAAACAAACCCCAAATCTCAAATTAATTGTGCGATTACACCCACCATTTTGAACATGGAGTATTCTCATCTCATATTCTTATGTAATCACCAGGCCATTCAGATCGATACAATCTCATTCTTATTGTCGTTCCCCAATTTCTGAAATGATACCAAAAAATATGGAATCACAGCGTCTGAAATTTGTGAACAACATGAGCTTTCCAAACGATGCCTTCAATATAACAAATGGATGTAGGATGATAAAGACTAAAGTAATTGGATTGAGAAGAGATGTAAGTCAACGGTGAAGGAAAATAATAATAATAATAATAATAATAATAATAATAATAATAATAATAATAATAATAATAATAATAATAATAATAATAATAATAATAATTGTGAGAAATAATTTTTAATTATTAAAATTGGACTAGTGAGCAGTGCGAAGAGACACGCACAGGTAAAAAAATGCAATCTTCTCGACTCTTGTTATTTTTAAGTACTTCCGGTACTCTTGAATGAGAATTTTATTATTATCTTTCAAAAAATAAAATAAAAATAATAATGCAATCCCATTTATAGAAACAAGTTTGTCGTTGTGGAGTAATAATTAATACTCTATATAGTGAGTCGATGGTGGATCGTCGGTTGAGATATAAAAGTCCAAATCTTCTCGGAAATGAATTATGAAGCTTACTAATTAAAAAGGCTATCGTTACGTATTTGAGGGACAGTCAAGTCGATCGACATTATCCACTCGCAGCTTAAAAAAATACTATCATGAATGCATGCAGTATGATGGATACTATCATGAGATGAGAGAGAAAGAGAGAGAGACGACTGACTATTCATTTGTCAAAAGACCTTTCTTTGCAGAAGAAAAACGTAATGATATAGTACAAGATTTTAGTGTTATAATCAATGTCGGATACAGTGAAGTTAATTAATTCTGGATATTAGCTAGAAATCATATTTTAATTAAGCTGCAGAGTTGATTTGTCAGCTCATGATATGTTTAATTTCGCCTTTCTAAATGTGGTATGGTGTGAGTTAATTTAAAGGAATAATAATAATAATAATAATAATAATAATAATAGAACAAAAATAAGAGGCATATACTACTATATAAATATATGAGTGTGTCCATGCCATGCCTGCTTCAACTTCAACCAAGTCCAAAAATGTTATGGAGGCCACATGGAACCCTCGTGCTTGTCACACCTACACCTACAACTTGTATTTTTTTTATTTATATAAAATTGCTATTAATTGCTATGCTCCGTATTAAGAAAAATTCCAAAATACTTTTACGAGGGAGAGAGAGAGAGAGAGAGAGAGAGAGAGAGAGAGAGATGGCAAGGCAATCTGATCTGACCCACATTTTACCGCTTTGCATGCCCATAACATTTTTGTTTCGAGTCTAGTATTATTTATTTATTATTATGACTTCAAACGTTGGAAATATCCCATCATTTCATTACTGTAAATACATGCATTCTTCAATTCTTGCATTGCATGGTAAATAAATCGACATCCCTGCCCGGGTACCTTTCAAGCACACGTTGATTCGATTAACACACATGATTTTAAAAAGACAAATATTCTCCCCTCTAAGAAAAAGACATATATTCTCACCTCTAAGTAACATTCATTACCAGATAGATTCTCACAAACATTCAGTTTACAACTAGTGGCAAATTTAAACTTAGTTAATATTTATCAATATTATTCTTGAGAGAAATGGAAACAATAAAGATTGAACCTAATACCTCTCTGTTCATTGACAAAAATTTATTACCGTGGATGTCATAACACATTAATATCTGCCAGTTTTAATTGAATTGACAAAAAGCAACACTAAATTGATAGTTCGCCCTTTTTAAGGTTGGGCTTTTTGGCCATTATAGTAGGCCTTGAAGGAAAAGAATAAATGATAATAGTACTGGTTTGTTCAAAAACTTAATCATACTGTAGATTATTTCAGTCAATAGTATTAATTATAATGCCAAAATATAGATGTTGGTCTTAAAAAAATTAAATTTTGAATAGAGTATGAGGCTAAAGAATATCCTAAAGGAAATACGAGTAGTAGTAGACGCCATTTCAGGGAAATTATAATTTAATTAAATGCTACTAAACTATTAATCATTAAAATTACACTGCACGAACAACCAAAATACTAACAAATCGTCCGGAGGTTAATTTGCGACATCGGAAAAGTGACTTGACTTGTCAGAATCAGATGCCACCATGGATTTGAAAGAAATTATATTGAAAATGAGGTGGAAATGGAAGGAAGAAAGGCACAAGTTTGGAGTAAATTAAAAGGTATCCTATACCTAACATGGCAACATGCATTATAATATTAATAGCACATGTGTATGCTAAAGATGAGTTGCATCAAATCAAATGAGATGAGACAGACACCTTCACTGCAGTCATAATAAAATTTCAACCTTAAGCATGAACTGGGTATTCATGTCACCAAATGTCTCGGGTTTGAATCCAACCAACACCTTAACATGTCCAAAAACACATGTTCCAGTCTGCAACCAAAGAAGTGATCGAACGCGACCTAGATGCATGATTTGATATATATGCATACTACAAAATTAAATCCAGTTGCAAAAGTTCATGTATAATCAACACTTGGCAACTAGAAGATAAGGAGAGATCACATACCTTGCTGCTACCCTCTGCTCAAAGGCATTCGTGGAAAGATTGATGAGCTGATAAACTGGATTCTACAGATAACTTACTCCAACTTTGGTAAACATTCTTCCAATTCTGAACCTGAAGCCGCACATTTTTTTCAGACTTTTTGTGCCCTGCCTTCTTACTTGACGTACAATTTACTAAAGGAAGAAGTCCGTTCATATCAAACTTGAAGCTCAATAAACTAATTTCCATGAGAATGGCAACTGATTAGATAACTCCATTGTCTTCCCTGATAGACAGCCATAAAATAACTGGGAGACTTCAACAATTAGGAAAGACTAGATACCATATATCCATATCCAGCAAAACCTGTGCCTCAGTAGATGATGTTTTGATAATATATCATAGCTATATAGCATTAATGTATTGAAAAAAAGAAGCAACAGAAACCCTCCCATTACCCCGAAAAATTTGTTACATTAATGTTTAGGAGAAAGATATTGATTTCCAAGAAACAAACCTCCTTTTTTTGACACCATGTAACCAAAGAGAGACACAACTAGGTAACCATCCAATGGCATCTTGGTCACTTTAAATGATGCATAAATGGAAATTTCCTATCAGCGTAACTACCAAAGTTATGCCTTTCTTATGTGTATCGGAAGGGGCACTTCACAGAGCCACGAAAGTTAGGAGAACTACGATATTGGATTCAAGTACCCTTCATAAGAAAAGCAAGAGAAACTACCAAACGTTTTATTTTAAAAAAATAACTATCAGAAAGGGGATGCTCATGTAGCTCTCAGTGAAGCTCCTAAACAAACAAAATTTCCACAAGTAATTACCTTAACCTTAAGCCAAGCCTATCGTATGGAACGGGAAAACGTACCATTTGACCTCAACCTCCTAGATTCCTAGCATAGTAATTACTGTCAATTAAGCTACTACCAAGAGCACTACTCCTGCTACGGACCAACATTTGACACTATTGGCCCCAAATGCATAATCAGTGAGGAAACAGCCCCTGATGTAAATAGCTGTGGTATAATCTAGTAGCTATAACAATGAAATCAAGAGTTTTTCCTTCTCCTCGTTCCCTTTTTTGCTTTCTCAGATAGGATAGGATACAACAAAACTTTATTAGGATGGATGAAGAATTACACAGAAAAAGTTACTGATACAACCACATTATTTGACTAGCTAACCAAAACTAAAACTCAGTACAATTTTTAAGCATCCTTTTGTATCCTCTAAGGCCTTGTTTACTTTGGTGGATAAATGTGGATTACCAAAAATTATCTAATATTTAACTTTTCATGATTTCTAATGGGGGTGGATCACACCTAAGGCCCCAGGATTGTTTTGGTTTTTAGTGAATTAATTGGTGAAATGAGTTATTCATCTCTTTCAAAGGACACTCATTAATTTTATCATATCATACCTTCTATGCACTAAACTACCAATCCACTAGATTATAAGACCTCAAAGTAAACAAGGTCGAAGATTTTTTATCTGTTTTTTCATTTTAAGCTAGAGAGACCAACACAAAACAGGGACAACACAGTCGTTGTATAAAACCACTACAAAAACTAAAGAAAGTCATGTTAACTGAGATTTTAGATAAAAACAAATAACTTAAGAGTAAAATCCTAAGCACCAATAGACATCCACATTTTCAGTACCTATTTCCCTAGGCAGTCAAAGCATTTATATAGGACTATTATCACCCCTGAGAAATCATACTTCACTACCTCTTTTCACCTATATAAGGAAAAAGAGCAGACAGATTAAAGCAGCTGGCCGATAAGATGACCATAAGCCAAATTTCTATTTTTTTTAGACGAGTCAAAGTTTCTGAGACAGATTATTCTTCTAGTTGCAACAATTGTAGACCCATTATCCCTCTTCTTAATTACGACATTCACCGATTGCATCATCTGACAATTTCAACAGATTATATTGCAAACATGTAAATAAAGAAAAATCAATTGATTATTGAGATACCAAGTGTTATGTTAACTTAGAAACGTCCATGCAATAGCTACTTATCCAACTTTACTCCTTTGAGAAAATAAACCTCTTGAATGTAGATGGAAAACTAAGCTAATCTACCAAAGCCACAGTTGCAAACCAAATAATATAAGGGATGGTGGACTATTTGCAGTTGATGAGAAAAGAACATTCAAACAGAGGAAATGGTTCAAGTCACTACTCACTGAAAAGGCATTGGATAATCGAGACAGACCAGTCTAGGCACACATAAAAGGTCAAGGGTATTAAGCTTCTATGAAGTCCAGAATCTTGTGCGCATTACTTTCAAATAGAATCGGAAAGTTTGAAACTTTCTGGAAGTAGTCTTCAATGAGCTTATCTATGGTCCTATGTGTATGTAATTATGAAACGTGTCTATCTTCAGTTTCAGTGGGGAATTCACAAGCCCAGACCCAGACGCAATGAAAAACTCTTACGAGAGCACACACCTTTATGCGCCGTACATAATTCATCAAGAGTTTAGACATGCATAAGTAAATCATAGAGCAATGATAGAATCCATAATTGAAACGAACCAATGCATGCCCTTCTAAATTTGATTAATCACAAGTAACCATCTACGCAATTAAAATACATTTCTCCTGAATCGTTCTCATACATTTCGATTTAAGCCAAAGACATCAGAGCAATGCACACAATTCAATCAGAATTCATGATAAATATTTCATTACTATAGAAATAATTGATAACAATGAAAAAACAAGGCTCCTCGGCTCTGACCCTCACAATTCCATACACCTCATCAATTTTGATAAGTAAGAGTTTGGTTCCTATATATCAAATATCATCGGCCTCATCGAAATGCGGATTGCATTCTTTGGAATAAAAATCATTTTTCTCAATAAGAGCCCTCAACATATCAAAGGAAAACTCGGAACTGTTAGGGTCACTGGTAGGCGACTCACCGGAAGAAGAATCGAGGGTGTTGGGTTGGCACAGGCACCATCCACCCCTTCTGCCCCAACCCCTTGAATTTACACAAATGCCCTTCTGCTTCCGCTTCTGCTGAAGCAGTTTCTTGCTCTTCCTCAGCCGGAAGAAGGGCGACCTTTTGCCCTTTCTCCCACACCCTTTGCATAACCCCTCCTTCTCCGCCGGCCCCTCTTCATCCTCGCCCCGATCTTTACCAGACATCAATGGACGGCGATCAAGGAATCACAGGAATGACATGGCGCCAACATGTATATACTATATGATTGATTACTGGAATCTACGTCAGTCGAAGAATTTTCCGATGTTTACCAAAAATCAACGGCCCTACCTATTCAGGGTGAACTCAATTATCAAGTGAGTGGCCTAAACTAAAGGATTAGGAAATCAATTTTGAGTTGAATTGTGATCATAAAAAATAAAAACAAAAACAAAAACAAAGGAGCAAAAAGAAAAGGGAATTACTAGTACTACTATATTATAGAGAGAGAGAAGAGAGAGAGAGAGGAGTTGTCGTCGGAGTTAGTTGTCTGGTGTGAGTTACACGTACAGCTTCCGTGATAGATACTGCTCTCGTTTCATAATCATCACAAAACAGTTTCCTCCTTTCTCTGCTAATGCTACTAATTCACACGGATTATCGATATAATAAGCAGAAATTAATTAATATAGTAAATAAATAAAGTTTCATTTCATTCTGCTTTCTAAAGACAATTGCCCCACCTGGAATGCTGCCACGTGTCATAATAAATATTGCTTTCCCGCTGTATTATTAGGTAATAAAGTGGAATTACTATACGATATTATAAAATAGTAGTTCAGATTTTGGAATATTAATCATTGAAAATCAGAAGTTGATTGTGTTGTCTCTGGCTATTTGACAGTAATGCTAATTTAGTCATTAATTAAATGAGTATTAATATTTAAACAATAGTGATATGATTGTAATTAAATATTCTTTCAATTATTTTGAGTGTTGATTTTTAGCATTTCGTTCTTAATTGTTTGAAATATCTAATTACTTTACTTTTGAAACATTGTTACTGAATTATTTGAGTTTGGTAGCACGCTAAACATCTTTTATGTATTCATTACCTAATTTAATTATGGATCATTTATTGTTCAGAGTATGTAATTTTTCTTCTACTGGTATTGATTTTTATCAGTGATTCTAATGGTATTGACTTTTGTATTTTAATTACATTGACTGACTAATAATAACTTGGAAAAATTGGCTATATCGCTAATATTGATTGATTTCATGTTGTAATTATAGTTGTGATAAGGGGGGTTGATAGTTAGGCCCAAAAGTAGATCTTGGCCCATTTATTTCCCTGGTTTTTTACAGTGGGCCCATTTCAATTCTGATAAATTTTGAAGTGACAATGACATGGATTAATTAATAACTCAAATTCTTGTAATTAATTTTCTCGTTTGACCAATTTACTCTGAATTATGAAGAAAACGGAAGAACGTTTGTTAATAAAAAGTTGTTATCTAATCATTTTCAAGAAAAAAAAAAGTTATCTAATCCAAGATGATGTGATGTATTGAATAAATTTAGTTTGGAAAAAGAAAAGGCAAAAAGGAAAAAAAGAGTGTGGCAATGCATGAATGATCGAGTCAATTTGTAAAGAGCCAAAAAAAAATTAAAGTTAAGAAATAGTCTCTGGCATTTGAGTTTACCTTTTCTTTTCCAACTCCAACTAATACACGATTACACATACATAAGCATATAGTAGTATATATAACCACTTCATAACCACTTGCCTTAGTTATTATATAAATAAGGTCTAATAAAATGTGGTTCTACACAAGAGAAGAAATGCAGGTAGCTGCAAATTAGTTAAGGCCCTTCCATTGCCTTGGAATACATCTAATAAAATGTGGTGGGCAATGATGATGGGTTGCAGTTACAGTTGCAGAATGAAGAAAAGGAGTGAGTGTGAGTATGAGTCAAGAATGGAAATTGAAGAGATAGTAAAGATGAAGCTGGAGAGCATCAAGGAGGAAGCTGATCATGAGATGATGATGATGATGCAGGGAAACGGAGTAAGGCTTCATCCGACAGAATCAAACATCATTAAGGTGAGAAAGACTAGTACTAGTACTAGTAGTGATTTGGCGATGGGGAAGAAGAGGAAGATGTTGAGTTCAAAATGGAGGATAAAGGATTCTTATGTGGTGTTGATGAATGGATTTGCGTCCAAGGCTGGTATTAGTGGACTACCCAGATACTAGTTAGTCAATAGTCATTCATATATATGTAATGTTATGTATATTTTGAATGAATTCTAGATACAGTTATGTATATATGCAGTAGTAGTAGTGTTAAAGATTGTATGTCAATGGCTGGCTGGCGTGTATGTGGAATCTGCTTTTGTTTTGACAGATGTATTTGAATCCGCTTGCTAGCTGCTATTGTTTCTCTTGTTGGATTTGATTGATAATTAACTAGGTAGGTAGCTGTAAGACTTGCTGATGATGATGATGATGATGATGATGATGATGATGATGATGATGAGGTTATACGTGCGTTTATATAGCAACAGTCAGTCCATATAATAGCATTCAGCTAGCTGTTTTAATTAGCAAGTAGGATTGGGAGTTGGGACAACCAAAGTAGAGAAGAGGGATGAAATGCATGTTAAAGCTAATTACATATATATATATATATGTGTGTGTGTGTGTGTGTGTGTGTGTGTGTGTGAAACTAGTAATTAATTAGTCCTACCTAGAGTGAGAGATGGTATTATGAATGGTTCTTCTCCTGTGGGTTTGGTGAGAAAGGACAGGAAGACCCCATTGGAAAGAGAAGAGAATAGCAGGATGAGGTGCTGCTGCTTCTTCATCCTGCTGCTGCATCCTCTCCACAAATTTCCTTGCAATCTTCCTTGACACCATCATCATCATCACACAAAATGGCTTCCACTTCAGCTTCCTCTGCCTACACGACCGCCACAGCTTCAGGCCACCAGCTTTACCTCTTCCTCTTCCTCTTCCTCTTTTATTCAACCACACTAACCTCCTTCTCCTCTCTACTAGTTTATCCTCACCACTCACAAGCTTCTCATATCCACCATTTCCGAAACTCAAACCCATCTTCTTCATTTCAATTCAATATATGCTGAGAGACACAGAGAGAGAGAGAGCTATACTATGTCTATACACATATATATATAATGCCATCCATCAAAGGCATGCATACATATATACACAATGAATGTGTATACTATAGATGAGAATATATGGCACATGGTGGTAGAATCAGCTTTCGCCGTATTTTTTCAGACACATTCTAATTACTGAAAAGTGTTGGGATCAAATATTGTTTTTTTCTTGTTTCCAACACATGGCTACCATCACATTTGTTCATTCTACCCGGCCCTTTTTTTTTTTTTTTTTTTTTTTTTTTTTTTTTTTTTTTTTCTTGCATTTCTGGACATGAAATATGTATATTCCAAGTGCTAAAGTTTATGCCTAGCTTGTTTCTTTACTCTATTATAATTTCATGTCTTGTTTTCTTCGCACCATTGGATGTCATAAATATAATTGGAGGATGGATCAAGGAATATCCAAGACATGTGCAGTCAATCATTGAAATTTGTATGTATTCAAAATTCATAATAATCATTTCATTAATTTTGGATAATCCATGCACCTAATTAATTAACTTTGTATTTGGCAAAGATTAGATTAGATTAGATTGAAGTTAACAGCCAGCTATTACATTACAAGTCAAGCTGAGGTGACAAATATATGCTCTAAATTCATTCGTCCACTTTGAGCAAAACACGGACAGACTTCAATTATAATACTGGATAACAGAAGAGAAAAATGATCATTAATCATTGGCTTGCTAACCCTAATGATTCAATTCAGATCTACATTCTCTTAGTCTTTAACCAACGTTGGATTTCAACAATCCAAATTTAGTAAAATAACCACATTGACAATTAAGATTTGGTTGCATGGATTGATTTTGTATAAACTCGCTTTAAACAAGAATAATCACACTAAATGGCTATGAAAAAAAAAAAACCATTTCTCAATGGAAAAGGCCAATAAATAGTTTTCAATGTATGTACAAGTGTGTGTGTGTTGTAGTTGCAGAGGCCAACACCTCCCACTCCCCTCCACAATTAGAAAAGTTGTCTAGTCTGACACACAAATAATTTCAATTTCATTACAATGTGGAGGAAATTAATTATTTATTAGAACAACTACTTGTGAATTGTGATGCTACAAAGCCCAACAAGCCTTATGTTTAACAATAACAAGTAGGCCAAACTGCCTCATCCTAGCTTGCTTCAACTGTGATTGGCCCACATATGCATCTTTCTCTCTCTCTTTCTTTTTAGTCCTTCCTATAATTTCTATTCCTATTCACATTCTGCTATTCATGACCATGTACTAACACCAGTAGCAATGTGAGTGTGATCAAAATCTTTTTTAGGTTGCCTACTACTGCTCAGCCTCTGGATTGAAGGAACTCTCATTGTCTATTCAAATACTGATGAAGACAATATCGTGCTCGCGTTTCTTGATAAGTTCGACCCAATTCGTAAGCCAAATCCATAATACATTAGTTAATTATTTATGTTCTATTAATAAATAATAATAATAATAATAATAATAATAATAATAATAATAATAAGATCATAGTTCATGAATCAGCAAAAAAATTATTCAAGATTCAAGATTTTTTAATGATAACCTTCCATTATCTGCAATCAATCATTGTATCTAGACCTTGCGAGTATTGCAACATTTCAATCAAGTCACATCTGAATTGAGGGATGGTGTTTCCTCTTTCTTGGGCTAAAGACACTACTTTATTGAAATCCGTACTAGTTTGAAAGATTATTAGTGTTGTTTAGGTGGTAGTAACGCAATTCTGCTTCTGCTATACTCTGGTAGGGATTCACTGAAATTTCAGGATTAGTAGAATATTCTCATCAATATCCCTTCTAACTTCGACGAGCCGATCGAGCATGTGATCGTTGACGATGACGCTCCATGTTTCAAGAACCTTTAAATTTCTAACCCAACACCACATCTCTTCAGTCGGAAAGTTTGCATTGATGAGCAACTCCATCAAATCTTTCATACTTTTTGCATATGCTATCTTGGAATGATTTAAGAATAAAGAAAATCTATTCAGGATAGAGTTGTGACCTGTGAGCAGAGGTGTGTGTTTGCATAAGAGTGCAGGTTTGAGAGAGAGATAGAGAGAAGAGACAGTCTATACGTGAGGACTGATGAGGGAGTAGTTGTCAACCGGGCCGGGCGGCCCGTGAAGGCACAAAAACTTCAACCAGTCTCATTTGGGCTCCTGTTGGACCGGGTTTGACGAGTTTCAATGGGCTGGCCTAAAGTGGATTGCTTGTTTGTTACTTGTTAATTTTGGATAAAATAAACTAGGACTTAATTTTAGTCATTTCACTAAACTTTTTGCAAAAAAAGAACTAATTTTTCAGTAGTAGTCGACTCACTAATTTCTTTAATTTTATTACTATCTTCCCCTCTGATGAAACGTAATATTATTGAAGCATATTACCATGGACTTGTTCCCTAAATAACGAACCGTGCGGACTTTGCCCTTATTCCGCCCCTTGCGGCTAACAAAGTTAGTCTAACTCTAGAATGGTGTTGTGTGTGCAAAGTGTGAGAAAAGTGGCTAAGTAAGAAAGCTAAAAGCTTGAGAGAATGCTTGTTGCTAAATTGCTTGATGGTTACAAATGAGGGGTCTCCCTTTTATATACAAGTTTTCCTCCCTAATGGATGATTGAGATTAATTTGATCCAAGGGTGGAGAGTGGCCTTCTAGAGGATTCTCCTCAACCTAGAACTAACTACAATGTTCTAGAGAACTCTACTCTTCTCTTCCAACTTGAATATAAATGGATTTATGGGCTTGGGCCACAAGTATGAGTTATTCACAAGGGCTAAGTAATTATGTTAGCCTCTTAGCCCAAAATACTTAGGCAATTTATGCGGGTCGTGACATCCTCCCCAGCCTAATTCGGCGACGTTCTCATCGTCTCGTACTCGCGCAACTTATCCCAGAACTGCCACAAGTCGTCTTCCACCTCCCAAGTTGCCTCGGACTCTGGTAGCTCCCTTTATCGAATTAGGTATTGAGTACGAGGTCGGATGCCTCGCTTGCGAACTACTCTTGATGTGAGCACCTCGTCTACTTCTTTATCAAATGATTTGGTCATGACTGGTGCTGCTCGCTGTGATAGCCCACGACTTTAGTGTTTCTTGTCCCCGTGATATGGCTTCAACATACTAACGTGGAAGACCGGATGAATCTTCAATGAACTTGGTAGGTCATGACGATAGGACACTTTGTCTACCTGCGAAACGATTGGAAACAGCCCCTCATATCTGCGCACCAAGCCTTTGTGCATGCCCCGTAACGCTTATAACTGTTGAGGTATTATCTTCACCAAGACTTGGTCTCTAACGTTGAACTCCTTCAGCCGTCTCTTCTCGTCGGCCCACTTTTTCATCCGTTTGCGGGCCTTCTCTAAACACGAGCGTGCTAAGTCGTTATGTTCCTCCCATGACTTAGCCATTTTGGTTGCCCCAGGGCTTTTCCCGTCCTCGGGTATGGCCAACGTATGTGGTGTAAATGGGTGTTACCCCGTTGCTAACTCGAACGGACTCCTTCCCGTAGCCTCGCTCCGTTGCAAGTGGTATGAGAATTGTGCCACATCAAAGAGCTTGGCCCAGTCCCGCTGGTTAGCACTCATGAAGTGCCAGAGGTAACAATCCAACAAGGCGTTCACCCGTTCGGTCTGTCCGTCGGTTTGAGCGTGAAAGCTTGTGGAGAAGCACAACTCCTATCAAGGAGTTTGAAAAGTTTCGTCCATAGTCGCCCAGTGAAGCGTGGGTCTCGATCACTTATAATGCTCCGCGGCAGTCCCCAATACTTCACGATGTTCTTGAAAAATGCTCGGGCTACCTCTTCTGTTGTGCAGTCCTTCGTGCAGGGTATGAATGTCTCGTACTTGGAGAATCGATCTACTACCACCATAATAGACCCGAACTCTTCAGACTTAGGTTGTAATTAAACTACATAGAAAGAGTAGGTAATTAAGTGGATAGAGATAAACGTACCATAGACAATTTGCACAATTTGTAGAGATCGAGATCGCAGAATTGGGCATCAAAGACGTCGAGATCGTCGTCGGTGTGGGCATGGGCGTGAGCGTGGCGCTGACAATACTGAAAGGCCTTGTCCACAAATTGGGAAGGGATCTGACTGAGTTTAGGATCGACGCTCAACTTATAGATAATGCGGTGCCTCCTCGCCAACATTACCCAAGACTTGATGGATTTCGATATCAAAGCAGTGGCATCGTCCAACTCAATCGTCCTCTCATCGCCACACCTCAATTAGATCGTCTTCTCCGACGCGGGTCAGGAGAAGAGGGACATGCCCGACATCGATGTTATCGCATCATCCACCCTAACGCTTTTCGTATTCTCCGACATACGGACTGCCGATAAATATCTCTGTATGCGTGTGTGTGTGTGTGTGTGTGTGTGTGTGTGTGAGAGAGAGAGAGAGAGAGAGAGAGAGAGAGACATGTGTGGCTGGGTGAAGGATGATCTGCGTGAATATATAAATAAAGAGAGGTACTAAGTTATTAGAGCATCCATATCCGTTGAGCCCCTTAGGGGCTCAACAGGTTGTTTGACCCACGAATGAGCCTCTGCCCACACTGGTCGCGTTCATCCGCAGACTCATATCAATTAATTTCCAATTTTTTAGAATTTTGATTTAATTTGAATTTAAAATTCAATTTTATTGAATGAAATTAAATTACATCAAACATAAATACTACAAATTACATTAAGTATAAGATAATAGTCAACTTCAAAGTTGTGCGATAAAGTCGGCATCATCACCGATGATCCTCCAACACACCCTCATGAGTGAATGGTATTCCGTAGACGGCTTGGTATTCCGTTTATGCATGCGCTATGATCGGTGCCACAATTGTCATCGCCAGAAGAGCTTGGATGGATTGCCGATGCAATATTTCGAATCAGCCGCACGAATTCTCGATGCGGTTCCAATGACCCGCAGCATCATTGCATTCCTCTTCGGCCTGTCTGCGGGTCGTTGTCGTTGTAGTTTTCGGCTATTTGGTTCCAAAAGGAACCGGGCCGATTGGATGCCTTAACGGCAGCCAAGGCTTCTGACTCTGCCTCTGTGTATGGTTGTGAATTGTTGGCGGCCGTTGTTGACAGAAATGAGAGAGATTTGTGAAGAGTAAGAGAAGAAATGGATAGAGTCAAAGAAATGGTGTTGAAATGGTATAGAGAAAATGAAGAGGAAATGAGAGATGAGAGAGTTGAGAAATGGTGTAAAAAATGAGTAATAGTGGGTGTGTATTTATAGGATAGGAGGAAGAGAAAAAAAAAAATCTGATCGTTGTGGCAGCCGGCAAGCCGATGGCGGCGGAGTCGGGTGAGACATAGCCGTTGGTTGTTCAAAATTCGATTTTTTTTTCTTTTTTTAGGCCATCGAGCCAGCTCATCCGCATGAGGCTCGACATCATGCGACTCATCATCCATACGGCTCGAGCCCGTTGATGAGCCGCCTGATGTGGGTGCTCTTATCCTAGGATAAGGATAAGGATCGTCGGATAAGGTTTAAAACAAAACGTAATACTATCAGGATTCGGATTTGCAATGTAGTGTAATAGTAGTAATTATTATTATCTCTTCAAAGAAAAAGTAGTACTCCCTCCAATCTCAATGAAATTGTCGTGTTACTATTCGGTACTAAGATTAAAAATAAGGGTAAAAAGATAGAAAGTGTGTTTAAGTCTCATTACTTTTGAAGGATTTTGAAGAATTAAAGTTTTCCTTATTATTATTATTATTATTATTATTATTATTATTATTATTATTATTATTATTATTTCAAAAGTCTGAAACTATCGGGTGCAAATTATGCACCCTAGTCCAGCTCAGTACAGGCTAATTGCTAGTCCCAATTAATAAAAACATGTACAGTAAAATCGATAAAAATTATTAAGAGGGACACTTGTGCATATCCGGTTCGACCGGGTCAACCCATTAACAATTTTTTTTTTCAATTTTTTAATTTTAGAAAAAAAAAAATCTAATTGCAAAATAATACTGGAGAAGAGAAAAATGGATCATTAATTATTTGCTTGCTAACCCTAATGATTCAATTCAGATCTACATTATTCTCTTCCATCTTTAACGATGGATTACCACAATCCAAATTTAGTAAAATAATCACATTGACAATTAAGATTTGGTTGCATGGATTGATTTAACAACAACAATCACACTTTTCGGATTTATTTTAACAAATAAATTCGTTCACGAAAAAGACGTCATTTCAAGAATGACACGGGGTTTAATAAAATCGGTCGAGTGTGTTGTCAATGGAGTAAGAATCTCACTTAATTTGTAGTAGTTTTTTTAAAGGGTTTAAATAATGATTTGCGTGTGGAGTGAGTAGAATAAAGGTCCACTAAAGTTAAGTGGAAGATTATATTACTATAGGCAAATGGGTGAACATAAAGTGGAGGCTCAATGATAGGTGAAAATTCTCAAAAAATAGAATATGCATCTTTTTCGTGGACAGACGAAAATGGAAAAACAGACATTTTTTTCGTGAACCGAGAGATATGGCAAGAACAGAAAAAGGGCTAGAGTGGGGGTTGAGGGATACTTTCCAACTATGTCTGTCTCGCTCTAACTCAATACATATATTGTGACAAAATGGCTATGAAGAAAAGAAACCCCCTTTCCAACGTATTACATGGATGCCAATTCTTAATTAAAGGAATTGATGATCATCATCATCGGTCTGTTTTAGAAACTAAAGGCAAACAAGAATATCCATCAAACAAAACCAACAAGTAATGAGTTAGCTTACTTTCAAAATAATTCCACATCTCTTATCTTCTCCGCATGTACAATTAAGGCATCATGTAGTCTGCTTGCACCAATGCCAGAAAAAGATTAACCACACTCATGACTCAGCCAACATTTTGACTCTTCCTCTACCAAATGTCAAACATGCCTTGAACAATTATATGTACAAATCCTAATTAATTCACCAAATTCTAGCAAGAGGATGAAGGAATGGAGCATACAGAACATTTTCAGATGCTCTGCAGATCACAACTGTCACCTTGTCCCAGCTTCATTAGCTGCAGGCACCTCTGCTGGGTAATTATTCATGTCTATGTCGACAAGTGAAAGCTCATAAGGCACAGAGATCGGATTTGATGTATCCATGAGTAGCAAAGAGTCCACAGCCTCTAATTTTACAGTATCTTGTGCGCCAGCATCTTTATTTTCAGGAGTTCTACTCCCCGAAGATGATACACTTATGTCTTCCAACTTGTTCCCGTTCAAGTTTTTGTTTCTTCTAACTGTATCCATTTCAAGGCCAGTTGGGACAAACGTCCGTGCCCTGTACTTCCTTGATCCATCATCACTACTCTCACTCGGATTGTAGAGCACATAATCATGGTAGGTAGGTGCAAACTACACGAAGTTAAAGATGCAGATTGTGAGAATACTTGTAGTACGAAAACAAGAATTCGACTTGAATCCGTGACTACATTAATCTGCAACCTCTTACCTGATGTACTGTGTCATGGTAAAAGTCGCTCAATTTCAAAGCATGGGCAAGACTTGCTCTGAAGCCATGATTTGCGCCAATATTTGCACCAGCATACTCTCTGTAAGGGAAGGCATAAAGATGTCCTATAGCTGCAATAAGCATCTCAACACAGATTATAAAATTTTGAAATTCTGCAGCTTCTGTAGTATCCTTTATTAGTTGAGACTTAGCAGCAAGAAAAACCAATACACCCTGTAAGAGAAAATTCATAAAACAAAGCCATAATGTGGCTCATAAGATAAGTCATCAAGCACAGAGCAGGGTCAGTGCCAACATAATAGTACTTAAGCAGAATCTTTAAAATCTAAGGCACCAGAATCCTACCTGCCAATATGTAAGAAATACGACAGATTTGATTATGATGAACTTGGGCACAGGATTGAATGGCTGAAGTAAATCTCTGCAAGCTACATAAAACAAGGCCAATGCATAAAGTGCAATCGAGTAGGAGATTGTATAGATGATGGTCAGGTAGAGGTATGATTGAAGTGGATTGAAGTTCCCATCTTCATATTTCCCTTTCGCATAAAGCATTAAGGTAACAACTACTAAAATGGGCTTCAAGATCACAAACTGCAAACACCCTTGTTTGCACCTCCGTATAAAACGCCTGTATAGCATAGAAACCATAAGTTAACCAAGACCAACTTAAGGACTCAACATTCACATGTACAGTATTTAGAAGGCAATATGCATTCCATAACAAATTCCAGTGTAAATGATACAGCACAACAAGATATTAAAGAAACAACTAATTGGGACAAGCTAGCAGCCTAATAAAGTAATGTTCATATTTATGAAAAGAAAACAACATGGAACACATTAAGCCACTTACACATACACCTCCATAACTGACTGGGCAGTACCAAGTAAATCAGAGCAATCCAATAATGGTCATGTTTGAAACCAACTATTAAAATATTCTGGAAAACTGAAGGTTAAAATGCCTAATGTTTCACTACAATTATAGTGTTGGTATTTAGTGAAAGGCCTTTGAACACTCTAGTCCTAAAATAATGAATACAAATACATAAAGAACGAAAATGACAATAAAACAACGATTGAATATCTGGCTGAGTCGATAAATGTACTCTCACCCCCTATAAGCAGAATAAATATCCATTCACATACAACACCATTAACTTGAAAGAGACTAAAACTATGAAACAGAACATGATCTTCCGGGCCAAGAAAATTTGATCAGTGACCTTCCTTAGGAATTTAGGAAGGTTATATAAAACTCATATCCCCCATTCAAGCAAATGATATTTTCATGAATAGCTAATAAGTGACTTACCCATCCAATGGAATTGGGGGAAAGCAACACGTCATTAGGCACCAATTTGGCTTCAGAACTTTACCAGACAGACTTACAACAACAGCTCCTGGACCACCTACCCATGCTAGGCACAGTGACAAGAAATTATAGATTACCCATGCTTCATACCTTCAAAAGACAAGTAAGCAGATTAATCAAATCACTGTACAGATGTATAAATTACTTAATTTATAAATTATAAAACATAAGCATCAAAATATAAACCAACATGGTGAACCAATTTTTTCAAATGAAGAATGAGATTCAAGACAAACATAAGGCACAAAACAGATGTATAAATTACTTAATTTATAAATTATAAAACTTAAGCATCAAAATATAAACCAACATAGTGAACCAATTTTGTCAAATGAAGAATGAGATTCAAGACAAACATAAGGCAGAAAACATATGTATACTTAATTTATAAGTTATAAAACATAAGCATCAAAATATAAACCAACATAGTGAACCAATTTTGTCAAATGAATAATGAGATTCAAGACAAACATAAGGCACAAAAATAGTTTTGACCATGAAAATCATGCATAAAAGTGACGGCCATTTTATTTTTTAAAAAGAGAGAAGCATAGAGAATGTCATACATATATTCGGATGGTGCAGATATAGAGCGAAAGAAGCAAAAAGAAAGAAAGAATGTCCCAACCATACTTACATTTCTCTGATTGAATTGAAGTATATTGTGCTTTTGTTTAGGACCAGTGACAAGAAAGACATCAATGCATAAACCTGTTGGATAACCAATTTGAAAACGGTCACAACACACCTACAAGATAAAGTTCATAATATGTCCAGTTCAATCTAAACTCAGGAATTTCAACATTTTGATATGCATGGTTCGCAGTCTGGGTGCATATGTTTTATTTGCAAGTGTTGTCGCGAGGATCTTTTTCTAATTAAGGAGTGCTTATAAGAATTTCTATTAGTCCATCCCATTCTTAGTAATAAATTGTTTCTCGATTTGAGTTCCACAATATCATTATCATGCAGTAGAATAGGGTTATAGATATATGAAGAAGCCATATGTAATACAGATTCAATAAAAAGTGAAGTTTCATCAGAAATCAGTCTTGGTTCGTGAATTTGCCTTTCGCTAACAAGTGTGGAGCGGGAGCCCTTTATTTTTCCCACTATCTTCTTCTTTTACACCGCCATCTTTAATTTTTTAGCTCAATCTATTCTGAAGTACCGGTGACTGCATTCGACAATAGCCTTAAGTAAGATAGTCCTATATCAGTTGAGGTGAATCCCTAATTTCAATCTTCAATAACCCATATAACTCTCTTTTATCTACTCATCTCTTCCTTTTCTGCCTACTGGAGGAAATTATGAATGCAATCGTGTCCCACTAGTATACAGCATGCATATATCCAATTGATGAATCTTGTTCCTGTATATAGAAAAAAATAAAATCTAATAGAGGTATGAATGTAGACCACCAGAAAGATGTCGCTTTCCTTCAGTACAACTTCAGCACGAGATAAGCTACTACCAAATAAATATTTCTAAAGTGTAAGGGAAAAGATTAATTTTACATGTTATGTGAGTTGTGTCATTAGAAAGGCCCTTACAAAACATAAAGACCATATTTTTGCAGTCTGGTGCGATGTGGGGAAGTGAAGTATCAAACATAGCAGCAACGAGAAGAGCAATGGCGAGCAGTAAGATACTCACAGGAACCATAAAGATGATACGGACAATGTATCTCTGATATGTGGGCTCAGTGTAATTCAAAAGATGTTTGTAAATGTGGTGAACTGCCAACGTCGTTGCCCCGATTGTACAAGGCAATGCTATCAGTATGTAGTATATCGGCCCCATCTTCTATCCCGGGTAAAAATCAGTCACCCAAATGACGCTCTTCCACCAAAGAAATCCTAATAAATATAACAAATCGCAATCATAAGATGCAAAATTATGTGATGCAAAAGAAAAAAATAAAGCATAATTCGATCTAAGAAAGACAGACCTTAATACTTGAATTCAGTACTTCCCCATTCCACTAATTGGAACTGTAATACACCGGCGCAACTGTTTTCTCTAAATCCCTTTACAAAACCCTAATCCTTAACAGAAGGGTAAATTCCCGCAGCAGAAACTGGCATAAAGGGGGAAAACAGCGGAAAAACCAAAACAATTTTCAGAAGCTGCTTCATACAATGACTATAAGAACTCTGATTCAATTGAGACTACGGAAAATAATGAAAATCCAAAATGGGTACAACAACGGCAACATAACGAGATACATTCTCGCTACAAAGTTGAAAAGAAAGGAGCAGCAACCAACCTTGCACAGATCAAACTAAACAGAAAACAATAAAAAGAGAATTCATGAACTCACATTATCGATGGAATCGAAGGGAAGAAGCGGCAGTTCGCACAGAACAGCAACGAAATATGGAAGCAGTAAAATGATCGGATTTTGAGAATAGCAGGAACCGGGATTGGTTTAACAATCAAGCAAGAAATCACTAAACTTGTTGCGCTGTAAAAATGTTGGCGGTGACAGACTGGCAATAATGGCGGCTTCAGATATACTAATTCGTAGATTTTTCTGCCGTGCTGTTGCTTAATTAATAATTAACCAAATCAATTATTACTCTACTTTTATTACATAAATGTAAATAAATAAATATGGATTATTTTTATTTTTATTTTGGAGAAAATGAAATTGGATTAAGTGGATATAAGCAATTTATTTAGGTTTTATTGCAGTGTTTGGTATTTAAATTGTTTTTTTTAAATTACGAGTTATATATATTATCGAATAAAACATTATATTTCATTATATAAGACTATCTGCAATGGTAGTGTCTCTATGGGGTTTGATTGAGATAGAGACAGTCAGCTGCAGTGAGGCTGTCTTTATGGGTGTCTCCATCTAATTGAATTATTAATTTTGAATATTAATTTTGTCAATATATCACTGTCTCGAAACGAGACAGTCTCGTGACAGTGGATGCTGCACTGAGCTATCTCCATGGATTGGGTGTTTCGAGACACTTATGTAGACAGTCTAAGTGAGATCTCTTCACCATAGAAAAATAAGATCATCATAAAATTTGTGGTACTTCAATCAGTCACTTGAGCTAAGTCTCATTGGCGTATTTACACGGTTGAAAATGTAGTGTTTGTAGTTGGAAAAAACTTGATTAGATCATACGCCTTTTCTTCTTAAATAAATAGAACAATTACTTGTAAACATATTAATTAATTTAATCTATTGATTTACGTGTTTGACCAAGTTATACTTGTGCATAAGAGAAACAATTTACAAACAATGATAGTAGCATATAACAGTCTAGTAGGTACAAAATCTACATTTCCAGCTCAAACTATATTTTGGGGCTCATAGTCGTAAGTATAGAATCAATTTTTTATGGTGTGTGATCAAATCATGTTTAAAATATATATTATTATTTGTGGTATCTAAAAATAATACCAACCTCAACCTGTATGCTATAAAAAAATATAATTGGATATGAAATTCGTTTCATAATCTCTGAAGCCCCTCTCATCGACGAACACACGTACACTCACTCGATTATCATCAACATACACATGATTCACCAACAACTTCTTTATCAAATCTAACACGCAATAACATCCAATGACGCTCAACATCATTCTCACCCCAAAATATCACGACAAACTATTTTAACAGTAGTAATAAAATAATGAGGCACTCTCTTGTGCAAGTGCCCGTATTTTTTATTTTTTTTATTTTTTTTAATTTCCAGATTCTTTTTTTCAGCAATTTTACGGTTCCGTTTTCGCTCCGATTACTAATATAAGGATAATCCTCATACAACAATTTAGATTTTTTCGGCTAGCTCTGAGGTCTTCGGCTTCCCTCGCTCTAATTTGACCAAAGAAGAAACGGCAAACAAAAAAATAAAGAGACAAATAAAAAAAAGGGAAAAATGTGGAATTTCTAAAAAATAAAAACTGAAATTAAAAAAAAATTGTAAAAAAACAAAACCTGAAATTAAAAAAAAACGAAAATAAAAAAAGCTGAAATAAAAAAAAATCGAAAATGAAAAAGGAAATTGAAATAAAAAATCGAAAAAAAATATTGGCACGTGCACAATACATGCCGCGCGTGGACGTGTTGTGCAAGCGCCACGCGCAGTCTTGAGGTGTGCGGCCGCATAGGAGTTTTTACCTAGAATAATATAAGAATACGCAAGGTGAGCTGAAGAAGTGGAGAACAAATTGTCCGAATGAGTTAATAAGACTACGAGTCTACGAGGGTGATTATTAAAATTATTTGAGCAATTTTTTACTAGGAGCGAAAAAGATTATTTCTTCATTTCCATTTGAATTGGCCTCTATATTTAGGAATAGATGATAAAAAGGGATTGTATGTAATAAAATTGAAAATGAAACGTAGTTTTATTTGGAGTATTTTTATCGAATCAAGAAAGACGTAAAATATAGATAGTAAGTTTTAACATAGATTATAAACAATACATTATGTTGAATTATTTAATATGGAATGAATTTCTAGATAAAGAGACTAATTGAATAAAGCAAAAAATACATTGAAATGGAGTTGCAAAATATACATAGTAAATATTATCCCTAGTAAGTAAGCTCCCTCACGAAGAAAAAGAAGAAGAAGTAAGCTGGTGAGCTTAGCACAAAGTTAGTTTATAAATGAGCCGGTCTCTCGTGCCACGCGTGTGCACTGCACGCGCCAATCTTTCACCTGCAGCGAGCACCATTCGTGGGCACTACCATCGATTTTTCCATATTAACATTATTTATTTAATTTTTGATATTACGTTTTAATCTAATACCTAAAAAATGTTATTGAAATCACTAATTTGAAAGATTATATAAAAATCAATGCTCAATTTGTTTGTTTATTCATAGTTTTTTTCAATTTTTTTTAACAATTTTTTTTCCGACTCTGCCTTCAGCTCCAGTTACTAATATAAAGATAATAGTAACAATAATTTAATTTTTTCAGCTCGCTCCGAGTCATTCGACTTCCCTCGTTCGAATCTTGACAAAAGAAAAAGAGACAAACAAAAAGAAAAATCCACAAAAAAAATTAAAAAGAAAAAGAAAAAAAATCAACGGTTTAATCGGGAAAACCCGAGTCTAATCCGAATCCGGACCGGTCGATCCGTCTCTCATTGCTTGAGACTTGTTGCACCCAAGTATTTGCCTTTATAAATAAGGTGTCCTCCCTCATTTGTTAAACCCTCTTCTCTTCTATCGAGTTGAGGTGGAATTTGGGATTACCATACAAAAAACGTAAACCCCTTATCTTCTTCTCCTCCTCTCTCAACTTCGCCTCCACCCTTATCCATGGCTTCCTCTTCACTCCGAGTCTCCTCCCTATGCCGGACCAACCCGTCCCTCGACAATTGCGGAATACCCACTCCATCTCCGCCCGCTTCACTCCATTTCTCCACCGCCCACAACCCATTCAGGCTCTTTTCCTCCCGCCCTAACTCCATCGTCGGCCCTTCCATTTCCTTCGTCCCTTCCGCCGTCGCTACACCCAACTCCTCCCTCTTGAGCGAGGAAGCCTTCAAGGGCCTCGGAGGCTTCGGAAAGGGGACCCTCGACGTCAGCGACACCGACTACGAAGATTCCGACGGCGAGCCGGAGGGGATTGAACCTGTCGGTGAGGGTGAGCTCTCGCTTTCCAAACTCCGCTTGCCCCAACGCCTCGTTGATACGCTCGAGAAGCGTGGGATTACTGACCTTTTCCCAATTCAGGTATATGCACACTTGCTCATTTTGTTTTTTTCAATTTGTGCTTGCACTTTTCTATTTTCGGCATTTGCTCCGTTGTCCGGATTGTAGTATTTCTGAATATGGTTTTCGTTTTTATCTGCTTTGAGTTTGAGTAGTGATAGATGTAGATAAAGAAGAAACTTTGAAACCAATTTTCTAAATTTTAGATTCTAAAGCAAGTAAGTAATTCAGGAATCTATAGGGATTAGCCTCTATACACCTGAAGCCCCACAAATAGACAAGGATAAGATGAGGGTGATCTGATTATTGTTTTATTTGTTGAGCATGTATACTTGCAGCTATCTTTTGAGCAAAAAGGTGTATCCTTTTGTGTTTACCAATCTTGTTTTACAAACTGGATTCATCTTTTCTTGAGCGTGAGCACAAAGGTGTATCCTTTGGGGAAAAAAGAACATAATTTTTTTTTTATAAAATGATGCTTTTATTTCTTCTGCTAACTAAAAGCTTGCAACCAATCCTTGCTCTTCTTTTTTGGCTTATGCAGAGAGCTGTCTTAGTGCCAGCATTTGAAGGCCGGGATATAATTGCTCGTGCAAAGACTGGTACAGGGAAAACATTGGCGTTTGGCATTCCGATAATTAAGGGTCTAGATGACTTGGAACAAGGACAAGTTTCTCAAAGGTATATTTCTGCTTACTGAGGTCGCATTAGCTTCTCTTGTTTTATTAAACTAATATTTATCAATTTGTTTGAAGACGGGGGCGGCTTCCAAAGGCATTGGTCCTTGCACCTACCAGGGAATTGGCTAAGCAAGTGGAAAAAGAGTTCAAGGAGTCTGCTCCAAATTTGAATACAGTTTGCATCTACGGAGGGGTATCATATGCATCACAAGAGTCTGCTCTTTCCCGTGGAATTGATGTTGTAGTTGGAACCCCTGGTAGAATTATTGACCTCATAAAAAATAAGAGCTTGCAACTGGGAGAAGTTCGGTACTTGGTCCTTGATGAAGCAGATCAAATGCTTGCTGTGGGATTTGAAGAAGATGTAGAAACCATTATGGAAAAACTTCCAGCACAGAGGCAGAACATGCTTTTTTCGGCCACCATGCCAATCTGGGTAAAGAAGTTGGCCAGAAAATTTATGGATAATCCCCTGACCATAGATTTGGTAAAGTCCTCTGTCTAAATTAATGATTTCATTGCTTAATTGAATTGTGTAGTAAAACCATGATTGCATCTGATACCTTGATTAATTCTACATTCAGCCAATAATATTTGTACTAATGTAGTGAGGTGTAGATCTCATTAGTTGATTGTGATCATTGTGTTGGTCTTAATTAGTAGTCCTTTCAGAATACATGTCTTGTAATGTTTTGCTGCATCATATATTTTTATCAGAAACTTCATTTTATCTTCCGACTTGATGACATTTGGTTGTCCGTGACAGGTTGGAGATCAAGAGGAAAAGTTAGCAGAAGGGATTAAGCTGTATGCTATATCAACTACAGTGACATCTAAGCGGACAATGCTGAGTGATCTCGTCACTGTATGAGTTAGCAGCATTTTTTTTTATTTTTATTTTTTTTCATTATGTAGTTTCTCGCTTTGTTTTCTTCAGTTGTCTAAATTCTTCTCGTGCATGCTTCCATCAGCCTTTAAATTTAATTTTGTTCTCAGGTTTATGCTAGGGGTGGAAAAACGATCGTGTTTACACAAACTAAACGAGACGCTGATGAAGTATCTTTGGCTTTAACAAATTTTATTCCTTCAGAAGCACTGCACGGCGACATTTCTCAACACCAGAGAGAAAGAACCCTAAATGGTTTTAGACAAGGAAAATTCACAGTACTTGTTGCAACTGATGTTGCGGCTCGTGGGCTTGATGTTCCCAATGTTGACCTTGTAAGTTTGTTGGATATTGTTGATTTACTTCTATATCTTGATTGTCCATTAGGGTGTTGTAAATCATGGTACAAGACAAGAGGACCATTTTGGAGTCAAAATGTTACTCTGAGCTCTTCTGCAATCTGGTGGTCTTATTCGATAGGGGTCTTTGTTGTAGAATTTTATTATGTTGAGGTTGAGAAAATGTCATTGTGTTGTATATGATTAGTATTCATGTGTAATTTTTTTGACAACGTCGGGGTTTTTTTTCCCTCCAGGTTATCCACTATGAGCTTCCCAATGACCCTGAAACATTTGTGCATCGATCTGGACGGACAGGTCGTGCAGGGAAAGAAGGCACTGCCGTTTTGATGTTTACTGGTAGTCAACGCAGGACAGTCAAATCCCTTGAGAGGGATGTTGGGTGCCACTTTGAATTTATCACTCCGCCGTCAGTTGAACAGGTTTTAGAATCATCTGCTGAGACAGTTGTGTCTACTCTACATGGAGTTCATCCTGAATCCATACAGTACTTCAAGCCAACTGCCCAAAGGCTGATGGAAGAACAAGGAGTTGACGCACTTGCTGCTGCTCTGGCATCTTTGAGTGGCTTTTCAAAGCCTCCATCATCTCGGTCTCTTATTACGCACGAGCAGGTTAATGATACGATTGCCAGTTTTTGCTGTTTAAGTGTCTTTTATCTTCTAGGAAATAGGACTTATATGTTATCTTCCTTATTTTATGGTAGTACCTTTTTTCTCTGTTGGCCATCTCTCCACAAGATAAAATTGCCCGTTCATATTCTTGTGCTTGCACTGGCATTGTATTTGATCCGTTAGTTTGCTTGCAGGGTATGGTTACATTGCAGCTGATCCGTGAAAGTAAAGGATACCTTAATGCTAGAGCTGTGACTGGGTTTCTATCTGATGTTTATTCTACTGCTGCTGATGAAATTAGGAAAATTCACCTTATTGCCGATGAAAAGGTGAGTGTACTAAGATGCTAGTTTTAAAATTATCACTCTGCATCTGTAAAGGAGTTATTATGTGTTAATAATTAATCTGATCTGCTATCAGGTTGTAGGAGCAGTTTTTGACCTCCCCGAAGAAATTGCAAAAGAATTACTAACCAAGGAGCTACCGCCTGGAAACACTATTTCCAAAGTCACTAAGGTGAGCTCTTTATTGGGTTTTATTTCTTCAAGCACTAACCGATCATAATATCACTATATCAGTCACGAATGTCTGGTAGCCTTGCATGAATTTCTAATTTTTTTTTTAATGTTATGTTTGCAGCTGCCTTCGTTGCAAGATGATGGGCCTGCAGGTGATTTTTATGGGAGGTTTTCGAATAATGAGAGGCGCCCTCAAAGAGGAGGCTCGAGGGGGGGAAGGGGTAGTAGTAGATCATCTGGAGATTGGTTGAATGCTGATGATGATTTCGAGGAGGGATTCAGAAGTGGGGGTCGCGGTGGCAGAGGTGGAAGTAGGTGGGGTAATAACTCGAGAAGTAGTGGTGGTGGCAGTGATTGGCTAATAGGCGGCGATAGGCGAACAAGCCGACCATCCTTTGGGGGCGGCCGATCATCATCGTATGGGGGCAGAGATTCGAGCCGATCACCATCCTATGGGGGCCGAGATTCGAGCAGGTCATCCTCTTTTGGAGGAGGCAGAGATAGGTAAATATTACTCCAACTCATGACACATATTTGCACTTGGTTTATTAGGAGTGAAGAAATAGATAGTGTTGTGTATTAATGTGAAGTAGTAATGATGAAATGGACAAAGTTGAGAGATTGTAATGTTGTGTGCAGATTTGGGGGTGCATGCTTCAACTGTGGGCAATCTGGTCATAGAGCATCAGACTGCCCTACCAAGAGAGAGTATTAATGCTGACTCCATCCTTCAACTGTGGCCAATATTGTCTCGTTCGGACGGTGGAAGTTGAAGTGCATTTTGGGTAGAGAGAGAGAGAGAGAGAGAGAGAGAGAATTAGCAGCATCACCATCCACCAAACTGTTGGAATGGAATCATTATATTATACTATTATGCAGTGATGCTGGGCTGATTTTTTTAGGATATAGGAAGTGCTGTATCGTCGTCGTGTACTTAAAAGGATATGCATATACGAACAAACAAATCTTCATTTAATCATATCTTGCAGCTATGTTTAGGGTTTGTATTTACTAGTTGTCATGTAACCTTCGTCTTTAGTTGATTCTCTCTTTGATGAGAAGCTTTACTTAATCATCTTGTCTACGTATTTAATTATATTTATAAGGCGAATTTGTGGTTACAGTAGTAGTTTTACATGAATTTGACAAAAAAAAATGTAAGTCTTTCTCGTATTACTTCCACTGAATTCTATTAGCACCAACGAAAGCAAGCAAATTCGAAGTGTGCTAAATCAGTATGTATCAATTCAGAGGATGCCAAGAATTCGCACATTGCAACTCGAACGAAAGAAATGCAAGTCCAGGGAAAGAAATGTGTGAAAAAAAAGAAAGGAGAGAAGAGAAGAAGATTAGGATGAGTTGGCATAGAGAAGATTGATGATGAACCCAGGAACGGTGCCCCTCATATTCCTATTCCTGATGACATCTCTGAGGTGTCCCTCCTCCGGCAGCAGGCCTTTGGCCTTGAACGTCTCCAGCATCTCCGCCGCCTCATTCTGCAGGCCCGCGTTCAGCAGCCCTTCCGACACCGCGACGCACGTGGCCGCGTTGGGGCGCATCCCCCGGCCGGCCATCTCCAACATGTGTTTCATGGCCAGCTTGGGCTCCCCACCCTCCGCCAGCCCCCGCAGCAGCACCTTGTAAGTGTAGGCATTGGGCGCCACCCCACTGGCCAGCATCCGCAGGAACACCTTGTGCGCCTCCGCCGCCTTCCCCGCGTCCACGTACGCCTCCATCACCGCCGTGTGGCCGATCACGTCCGGCATTTCGCCTCTGTCCTTGATTCTGGAGAAGAGCTCCAGGGCCTCGTGGGTCAGCCCGTCTTGGGACAATCCGTCGAACATCTTGGCCGCACTGTTCATCAGCCCGTCCTCGCGTATCTTGGCGAACACTTCCGCCAGATTCTTCGGGTCCTCCGCCTCTTTCGTGTGGCCCACCTTGCCGAACGGGTTGTACGGCGGCGGGATCTTCGGTGGTTGTTCGGACTCGGACTCGGACTCGGACTCGGAATCGGAGGGGGAGAAGTTCACCAGTTTGGGGTTAGTTTTCTTGCAAAATGGACGGAGAAACCGGTTGGGGATATCGGAGCAACTGAAAGGCGGCGACGCTGAGAAGAGGAGGCGGCTGAAACAAGTGGATTTTGATTTGGATATGATTAGAGAAGAGAGTTTCAGAGCCATGGCGGCGGCGGGAAAGATCTAGAAACACCAAATTAGATATGCTTCTCGACTCGACCAGGGAGCATTTATGATTTAGTATCATTTACACCCTACCAATGAAATAATGTCCTACTTTACCCCCTTTTTTAATACATGAAATAATGTCATGTTTTACTATGTTGTATATTTATACTCATAAAATAATACTCATATTACATCAAATACTCTTATTGGACCCACCATTAAATTTAACCCAATTTAATTATGAATTACTAATAATACTTAATTCTTTATAATTAATCTACCTAATCTATCCTAATCAACCCAATCCATAATCAAAAACTCACAAACCCTATTTTCCTCTTGTCTGCGCCGATTTACTCCTTTATCTCATTTCTCTCTGTCTTCGCCGAAGAACCCTAAATTGATTTCACTCATTTCTCTGATTTTTCTCTGAAATTGAACAAGCCTACATCGAATTTGAGATTCTATCTCTCATTTCTTGTCATTCCATCTGATTTCTCTTTGAAATTGAAGAACTCTACATCGTTGCTCCGATTTCTCTCTCATTTCGCGAGAACTCCTCCAATTGTCAATGGATCCACACGCCGACAGTCTTGATTGTGAGGAGTTATGGGTTCCACCGGGGTGGGAACCAACCCCAAGCCCCGTCGGCTCTGAGCTCCGCCGCGATTCGCCTAAGTTTTTCTCTGATCTATGGGTTCCACCCGGGTGGGAACCAACCCCTACTCAGTCAGATCTGGCGATGAATAAGCATGAAGTCGTGCCTAAAACTCAAGCGAATGGCGTCGCTGCCATGCCGACTCTCGACCCCTATCAGATTTATTGCACCGCAATGCTCACCGGCGACTTCGAATGGCCTGGTGAATCTGATGATGAATCAGATTTACCCCCCTTCTACTCCTATATTCTATCAGGTTTGAGATTTCTGACTGTGGGGGATTGGCTGGTGATGCCTCGTATGTGATGCTCTATTTCGTTGTGGGGGATTGGCTGGTGATGCCTCATTTATGATGCACGATTTATGATGCTTGATTTCTGATGTTGCCTTCTCTATGTTGCTGGATTTGTGATGCTTCAATTCTGTGATGCTATGTTGGCTGCCTTTGATTTGCCCTGCTTGAATTCTGAGCGGTTTGTTGCCTGCTCCATGATTTGTGATGCTTGATTCATAAACTGATATGATGTAGATACTATATGATCTATCTTTGTTGCCAAAAACTGAATTGAGTCAGATACTATTTGATCTATGCTTATATGTTGCCTTGAATCTAAAATGCAGATGATGCAATGATCTTGCTGATGCAATGTTGGCTGCCTTTGATTTGTGATGCTTGAATTCCCAACAGGTTGTTGCCTGCCTTTGATTTGCCCTGCTTTAATTCTGAGCAGTTTGTTGCCTGCTCCATGATTTGTGATGCTTGATTCATAAACTGATATGATGCAAATACTCTATGATCTATCTTTGTTGACAAAAACTGATATGAGTAAAATACTATATGATCTATCTTTGTTGCCAAAAACTGAATTGAGTTAGATACTATTTAATCTATGCTTATATGTTGCCTTGAATCTAAAATGCAGATAATGCAATGGTCTTACTGATGCTTTGTTGGTGTTTTTAAATCCTAGTTTTGGAGGTTGAGATAGTAAAGGTACTGAGTCAATGATGCCAAATATGTCAAATAATTTCAAACTGTCTTCAAATCAATCTTGAAGAGTTGGGTAGCTTCATTTTTGGCTCCATGGTGCAACTTCGAGTTTGTACTGTGATGGATAAGCCATTGCACCACATCATGCCTCTGTAAATCTGTCAAGTCCGGCCTCCTCTTCATCTTCTTCAATTCCTGTTGTTCCTCTGTTTTTTTCTGTTTTTGTTGTATTGGGGAGAGAATTTACTAAGATGTAATGAATGCTGGAATGAGCATTGAATGCTGGTGTTTAAATAGGCCTCTTAGGTATTTAAATTTCCCCCCAAGAATTTGCCTCTAAAGTTTTAGTTTAAGTGGGAAAGTGAGCAGTTTTTGCTTCCTTAGTGATGTGACTTGGAGTTGTTGATATGATTATGAATGATTCCTTTTTTCTTCATTTTAATGCATCTTTTGTTCAATTAATTTTATTTGCTTGTTGAAAATGATTCATTAAATGAGAAATCAGGAAAAAAAAATGAAATATGCTTGATTAAATGTGAAATCAGAAAAAAAAAAAATTCAACATGCTCGATACAGTGACAAAGCAGAAAAAAAAATGAATGCTAAGTTAATTACAGTAAATGAATGTTAAGAAAAAAAAAATCCTATGGGAATTTTTAAATTACAAAGGGAATTAAATCCTATAGAGTATAAAAAAATAATAAAAGTCCCATCAACCCGCTATCCTTAATTTAAAATTAACAAACAGTAAACATATATCATTACCACTATCCCTACTTTCTAACTTTTACCCCACTCAAACTAATATTATCAACTTTCTTATTCTTCGTGCAAAAACTCAAATGGGACGTTATTTCGCGTACGGAGAGAGTAGTATTTTTCTTTTATTTATCTTGCAACTACTCTCCGTTATTAATAAATAGAAGAGAGTTCTGTTTATTTTGCCGATGCCTAAATTTCATATTTATTTCTTTTTTAACTGCTTGGACCAACTACAAATGTGAAAATAGCAGTTAACAACATGGATTTTGTTCAGAAAAGAAATTTTTCTTAACTCAACTCATTTGAGGTGACCTCTAGCTAGCTTAATTGTCAAAGTTTTATCTATGTACATCTCGTCCCTGAAACTATATCAGATTGTTTCTCACTGACTAGCCTTTGCCACGTAGTTGACAGAGTTTTCCGACTGAGATAATAGCTACTCCAACTATATACTCCACTCCTACTCTGATCTCATTTTTGTGTAACAGCGATTATTCACTATACAATTTAACATTATTTTAAATCTTAAATTCAGAAAAGGTATTTCGATTGGATGTGGAGTTAAAAAATTCAAACATCACCGATCTATAATTTAAGTAATGCATACGAAAGGCTTCTTCTCCTAAACAATCATTTATTCTTTCAAGTGTGCATCGACGCCTCTAGAGGGGTTTTTGCACCATTTTCCCAATAGGGATATTAATTAGCCTACAGAAGAAAGATTATCTAATAACATTTTGTGTTATTTTTCTTTAAAGGACCATTTGTGTTATTAATGTAACGTCGGTAAGAATTTCACGAACCAACAAGTATAAATAAACAAACTACTGCCTCAATAAGTTAAAATTACTCAATTGCTTCAAAATGAGGAGGGGTGGGGGGTATCGAAATCAAATCCATACTTCCTAAACTGAGCTAGCTTATCTCTTAGGTTGCCACGGCCAATCTTGAAAACTGGTCGGAAGGGAAGCTACAACCTCTGAACCAACGCTAACTAGAGAAAACCTCCGATTCCGATAGGCTAAGTCAACAAATTTACCTCCAGCCTACAGCCTACTGTCCCAGGGAGGTGGTCTCTGACGGGACAATGGAAGAAGAAGACGACGAGTCGCCAGACTCTAAGCATTCACTAGTATGAGAAATGAATGAATAAGCAGCCAATGACGATGCCCCTACTGCAACTGCCAATCCCACCAAACTCCATACCCACCTCCTTTTACTCTTCCTTTCTTGTTGTCTACGTGCCACCTCTGCACAGATAATACACAACAAAACAAACTCAGTTCAAAATACTACATCATATTAGTGATTCACAGACACCAACTTAATTCAATTTGCTTTAGAGGCATGAATTCATTATAGAGAGCAATTGCCAAGATACTACACTAGGTAACGGATACAACAGCCAGGAAGAAACCCCTGTGCAAACTCTTAAGAGTTACAGGCATATAACTAAGTACCTAAATTCTCAACCTGAGCTTTGCCGATTCAATCAACTAAGTCATAAACCGAGATTTCTTCATACTAAAAACTAAACCGACACGATTTCTTTTAGGAATGGAAGATAATCAGCACAGAAATTTAATTATCCCTGGGTGTTGGAATTAGCTTGGCTATACTAGAGCTATCACTCAAAATAAATTCTACCTTATTTGATCTACATCTTGACTGGAGGAGGGGCAAGGAACTAAATTTTTTTCTTCCCATCTATTTAAACATTTGGATAACTTTCAAAAAGCCTTATCAGAGTAGGAGCAACTACAATCCAGTAAATTTACAGGAGACTATGCGAATGCAAAGTAAAACATGCAAGGAGTATAGTCCGTACAGGAGATGTTTTAGGCTAATGTAGTTGCAGAATACTAAATTAAACTAGAAAGCATGATTCTGATAGCTTACCAACAAGCTTCCTCTGGGACATTTCATGATTAACAGTTTCGTAATACTGCAGTCTATCACGTAGCCGCAGGATCTCCTGGTCTTTCATTTCAACTATCGCCAAAGCAGATTCTTCAGCCTCAGCGCGCGCTAGACCCCTTCCAACTACTTCAGCAACAAATTTAGCAACCACTACTTCCTGGGACATTTTATCCATCACCTGGTCCTCGAGCTGCATGCTATCGGGAGGGGCAGGAAAAGTAAGTCCAGCCTCAGACATAAGGCTTCTGATGTTCTCCCACTGACTGCGCATCAAAAGAAGAGTTTCCTCTGCAGCCTTTCTCTTTCCAATTTCCTCAAGAAGACTGAGCCTATATGCATGCAATTCCGACTGAAGTCTATGCTCACATGATGGTGTATTTGAAATGGACCCGTCAGAGGAGAATTCTGCAAACAAACGTTATGCCTTCGTCATCAATCTAAGTTTATTTAAAAACAAGACTAACAAGTTACTTGCAATCTTTATATCAGGTTGAAGCAAACTCAAAATTACTGGAGAGAAATGATTATCAAGTACAGCAAGATATCCCTTTTTCTGGAAAGGAAGAATACATGATCTGCCAAAGCTAAGTACTAATTCATTTCTTTCATTTCACAACAAAACTTAAGGCTAAAAAAAGGTCATCCTGAACATCGCTCTCAAACTATTGTGCACAAATCTCAACTCGTTGCAAATGTCTTGCAAACTTGTCACATTCATCACCTACATTTCCAGACCAAAAGCTGACCACTTCTGAGCTTATTCACCACTCTGGGAGCCCCTAATATCAAGTTACTACTTGCACTCAGAGGAAAGAAATTCGTTCCAATCAATTCCTCCAGCAATTATAATCATTGACAACTTATAAAACCCAATTTCCTTATGTCACTAGTTTTCCGAGCATAACATACGCATCAATTTCCTTATTTCCAAAACGGTTTTCAAATGCATATATATGTAATTATAATATCTACCCAGACAGTAAAAACAAAACGACAATGAGGATCTACACACCAACACAAATACATATAAAGATAATTAAATTATACCATCAATTGCGTCGAAAAATTCCCCTTGCGCCGATACAAAGCTGCGGCTACCGATTTGAATTTGGCTCAAATCAGCTGCTGCTGCATCCAAATCACTCGCCACCTCACTCCTCGGATCGAGAAACCCCTCGTCCTCCTCAGTAACATCGCCCTCATCATCATTCACAAAATTGTCCACCACCTCCTCTACAACAAAATCGTCGGTTGCGTCACCGTGGCGGTGCAATTCCGGAACCCTGGCGCCGCCGCGGCGCTTGTGATTCGCGACGTAAGGTGAAGGGGAGGTCGGGTCGGGCGACGAGTAGTCGGGTATGGGCGCCTGCTCTGGCGTGGCATAGAGAGCCGGAGATATGTACAGATGCCTCGGGCGCCCATTTCCCGGGTTCGGGACCTCCGGCTCGGGCTTTTTAAGCGATTCTCGAACTCTAGGCTCGAGTAGGTTTTCTAAGGCGATTGCAGTGAAGGTCGGCATGGCTGTTATTGGAGAAATTCTTGTTATTTGGGCTTCGCCGCCATGTAACGAGAGGAGAGAGAGAGAGAGAGAGAGAGAGAGAGAGAGAGAGGGAGAGGTTTTAGGGAGGGAGGGAAGATTGGAAGTCAAGAAAAGAAAGAAACGACGGTAGAGGTAAAGACAATGGGAAATTCATTTTCTCCATCTAAAATATTTTAAATTAATTATTTTCAGAATTTGAAATTTACAAGACATTTCACATTGGAAACGTCAATAATTCACACTTTTTTTTTTCAATCCCATACTGTGTCTGTCTCCGCCTTATTTTGTGAAATATTTAGAAGTAAATTAGTTAAAACTCCATTTAGGAAAAAAAAAAAGAATTCGACATTTTACTGGCGCTTGCACACAAATATTTATAGACGTCCTTCAAAATGAAACTAAATTATTTCAAAGGTACATAAACATTTTTTATTTTTTTTAAAATATGCGGTCAAACTAAGTAATCAAATGTTTGGAAGATGATATATTTATGTATAATAGTAAAAGAAATACTACAAGGAAATTTTCAATTGAATGGGTGGGAGGAGCAGGGCAAAGAGAGTGGAAGAATTTTCCAGAAGGTGAAGCGTGTTAGTTGGTTTAATGATGTTAATGTAGAGAGTGGCAACTTTTCCTTTTCCCATAACTTTGGAATGTTCTAAATTTATTGATAGAGAGAGACCAAATCATCAATTTGTCACGTGACCCCTTCAAAAGAAAAATATCATCTGACGTGTCCACGTTTTTGTTTTTGTTTTGTTTTTTTTGGTGGTTAAAACTGCCCGCAGCGGGCTGTCTCGAAAGTGTCTCTAGATAGCCGCTGCAGCGAAACAAGCCGGTGCAGGAACGGACGGTTCGAGACCGTCTCGCGGCGACGAGACAGTCTCGATGTGGCGTGCGGTCATCACGCGTTGCCGATTTTCAATTTTTTTTTAATGCACGCGCCAAAAATAAAAAAAATAAAAAAAGTAAAAATTCAACAACGGCTATATCACATCCAATGGGTATACAACGGCTATTTCAGCCGATTTTTCTTTTCTTTTTTTTTCTTAATTCATCCCTATAAATATATACTTCATACCACAATCATCTCCACACCAAAAAATCCTCCTCCTTTTATTTTCTCTCTAATTTTCTCTCAAATATTTTGCAAAAAAAAAAAAATATATCTTCGTCGTCCGACTCCTCCACCGGCTACTCTTCCCATGGCATCGATGACGAGATTATATCGATGGTGTCGAACCTCCAAGCTGCTGCCGCTCGGCTGCCTACACTCGAGGAGATATAGGCGTGTCTTCCTTGATTCTTGAGGCCACGTCTCAAGACTTATGGATCTGGCACGCCTTTTTTGGAGTAGCCGGCTCCAACAACGATATCAACGTCCTCAATCAGTCACTCCTATTTGAGGACGTGCTTGAAGAAGGTGCTCCGCCGTGCCAGTACGTGGTGAACGGAAAGCCCTACGACGGCGGTTACTACTTAACCGATGGGATCTACCCGGATTGGGCTGCTCTGATCAAGGCTCCTCCGCTTGCAGCAACCAGAAGGCGCGCGCGGTTTAAGAAGATGCAGGAAGCGGCGCGAAAGGATATCGAACGGGCATTCGGTGTTCTTCAGGCCCGATGGGGAATTATCCGGAACCCGGCGCGGAACTGGTACACAAAGCACCTCCGCAACATCATGTTTACGTGCATTATTTTGCACAACATGATCATTGAAGACGAGATGGAGGACGTCGAGAACTGGAGAGAGGACACAAAAACGACGTCGGGTAGTAATGTCACTCATGTCCCCGTTCCGCAATCATGGGAGAATTTTCTCAAACGGAACGCCGCATTGAGAGATGTGAGGAAGCACCATCAGCTCACAAATGATTTGATCGAGCATCTTTGGAGCCGATTTGGAGCAGTTGACGAGTAGGATGTTTTTTTAAATTTTAAATTTCAATTAATATAATGTTTTTATTTGTTTTATTTCAATTAATGTATTGTACTCCCTCTGTCCCGCTCATTTTGTCTCCCTTTCCTTAAATGGACGTCCCACTCAATTTGTCTACATCCAAATATAGACATAATGAGTGGTTGTAAAAGTTTCTCTCTCATCCCCTTCCAATCTCATCCACTAGTTTATTAAATAAACAACTTTCCTTAATCTCCGTGCCCAATAGTAAGGAGACAAAATGAGCGGGACGGAGGGTACTAGTTATTTGTTTAAAAATGAAATTAGTATTTTCTTATTAAAATTAATGCAAAATAGAAATTCAGAAATTTCTTAGAAACACCGCTTACAGACAGCCCCACTGCAACTCACTGTCTCTATCTCCAAAAAATCCTTAGAGACACTCCTTAGAAACATTACCACTGCAGGTAGTCTAATTAACTAATTACTCCCTCCGTCCCGCTCATTTTGTCTCCTTACTATTGAGCACGGAAATTAAGGAAAATTGTTTGTTTAATAAACTAGTGGATAAGATTGAAAGAGAATGAGAGAGAAACTCTTACAACCACTCATTATGTCTATATTTGGACGTAGATAAATGAGTGGAACGTCCATTTAAGAAAATGGAGACAAAATGAGCGGGCAGAGGGAGTATTATTAATTGTGTGACTTCCACATCAAGAAAATTAGACCAATACTCCAAGTACCCAATCACGGAATTCCTACCTGACACAAAAGGGATGTGAAACGGGACGGCGGCGGCTAATCAATGCATAATTAAGCCATGGAGACCCAAATTTTTAATTAATTAATCAATAGCAAGTCACGTCATTGTTAGCTATAATTTGATTTAAATAAGAAAAAAAAATTAATTTATTTATAATTTTAGGTTCTGAATGACATCTAATAACATAAATTTTTAGTTTATATAAATTTATATTAATATATTTGAATTTAGAAGCAACAAATATCTTGATATAGATAATAGTATAAATACAAAGTTTTTGTCGAAAGAATAAAATAATTATATATTTAAATTAATGATGATTAAATTTAAATTAAGAATATGATAATAAATTTAAATGTGGGTCTTATACGTGCAAATTCTTAAAAGCGACTCATTCTGAATTAACTTCAAAAATTACTGCACAACGAAAATACTACTCCCTCCAGTTTCAAATATAAGATGTTTTAGCCATTTTCATTTATTTTTTTATAAGACTTTTTCAGTTATCAAGAATACTCTATCTCTCCCTTCCATGAATTTTATTTTACATTTCAACTAAATTATTAATGATGGCTCATATTTCAATTAGTCTTTTGAGTTCATTTCATTAACTTCGATGAAAAAATGGCTCCAATTTTTAAAATATCATTGCAAAAGGAACCCAAAAGGCCAATACAAATTGACCAAATTAATTTGTTGCATTAAAATTTATAGATAATAAAAGTAATGAGTTGTTGAAGTTTGTGTTAATTATTGTTTCTTAATTTATGTACAAAATGCTAAAACATCTTATAATTGAAATTGGATGGAGCATCAATATATTAGGAAACCAATACCATATTGAGTAGGTAAAATGAGCTGTCTTTTTACAAAGCTAAGCTATGCGATCACCATTTAGTTGGTTTTTATGGTGGTGTTAGAGTCTTTGGACTTGGATACATATCATTAGTGTTTTATTATGATACGGGAGTAAATAACGTAGAAGACAAACACTTTTTGTACGAGAAAGAAAAATAATTTTATTATCAGAAAAAAAATATTAAAGTTTTTTTTTCAATATATGTGAGAATGTATTTATAGGCCTAAGAATTAAACCCTAGATCGAAAAGGAAACAAATATAAAATAAACGAAAATAATTAAAAATGCCAAAAGTGCCCAAAATTGAAAAATTTTGGCCGAGAAATATATTATAATAGAAAATTTGAGCCCCGGAACAAAAGTTACGCCCGATTTAAGTCATGCCGTCGACGACTCTTTTCGCGATCTTCAGCCGCCAAATAATCCACAGGTAACTGCTCCACATCATATTACCTTGGGCAAATTATAAATGTTGCTCAGGTATTGTTAAACATGAATTTTTACCTATTTTTGGAGTTTAAATGATGTTATTTAGTTGAGGAAAATCGTGTTTAAGGCAGGTACGAGTTTATGTTTTGTTATTTTTGGAAGAAGATGATACTTGCTTGTTTTTGGTGGAATTTTGTACGAATTGGAGGATGAGATGGAAGATTTAGCAAGGTGGTACGAGTTCGAGAGAAGAAACGACGTGTAATGAAGCTATAAGGTCTGTGAGGAGTACCATGCGGCCGTTTGCAGACCGCATGGCAAGTGTGAAAGCGGCAAGGGGGTCATGCGGTCGCATGCTAGCCGCATGACATTGCCACGCGTCGCTGATATCCCATGCGGGCGCATGCCAGCTGCATGGTGAGGAGATTTTATGCGTTTTAATTATTTTCGGGCCTTAATTTGTTTCTTAACTTGGTTTTGTACCCTTATTCAGATTATTAATTATTTCCTAATATAAATAGGCTCAATTTAATAATCTGAATAAGGGTGCAAAACCGTTTCGCGATTATCCCGCCTTCATTAAATTGAGCCTATTTATATTAAATAAGGCTTTAATTATTTCTTAACTTGGTTTTGAAAGTGAGAATCTTTAGAATGTAATTAAATTCAAGAAAATCGTTTCGCGATTATCCCGCCTTCATTTACTATTTTTGATCATTTTAGTTCAATTTAATCCACATATTTCAGTAAGATTCAAGAAATCATTTTGCGATACTCCCGTCTTCATTTACTATTTTTTAATTTTTTTTTTCAATTTTAATCCAGACATTTTAAAAATATTGGCCGCAATTCGCTTGACAGTTACAAAAATTTATTTTCAAAGTGAAAATATTTAGTTTCTAATTAAATTTAAGAAAAATTTTATGCGATTCTCCTGTCTTCATTTGCTATTTTTGTTAGTTTAGTTTTAATCCATATGGTTCATTATTCTACATTCTTAAGATTATAAGAGAAGTTTCGAATTTTAAATGTAAAAATTAATATAATAGTTTTTTTACGTGATAATATAACAAACATCATTTTATAATTTGTTACGTACTATTTGATTGTAACGTACTATGATCATGTGGTCTCACATTAATTGTTGTAATACTTATTGAAAAACTACTTATTATAGGAGTGTGAATTAAGGGTGGTTTGATCCATATCCTATTGACGAAAAAACACTTTAGACTTTACGTTATAATTTGTAAGTAGAAATTTATTAAAATATAACTTAAAAAAAAACTCAATTTTAAATTTCCAATTAGTTAATGATTGTTAATTGAGATTTATACGTGTTTTAGTGTTAATAATATTGGTCAATCAATGTTGGGCAGATGTATTGTAATTATTTTTTATTGTTTCATAATAACATATATCTTAGTTAAAATAATGGTTGAAAATGGGTAATAATTAAACTTAGTCTCATATACACCTATTAATCGATTACACACACACACACACATATATATATATATATATATATGAAATTTTCAAAACTATATACTACATGGTATTAATTATATTCACAACCTTCAATTTTAAAAAAATATATTTATTTAATTAGTTGGCCAAATTATATTGATCGTGCAAAAAGAAATTATGACGTTAGAAAGTACACATTGATCTTAAGTATTTATATAGGTTGTTTAAGAGTGATGTTTTGTAAAAAAACAATATGGGATAATTTATACGTGAATATATTAATGAACAGTATACTTCAAGAACTTATAAGTGCATAGTTGAAGTATGGGTGGAATTTTATACGATTTCTTGGTATAATAATGAACTAATTTTCCTCCGTTAAAATATATAAAACTGATTTACGCAAATTAATAATTTATCAAATTAAATAAATCTACTTAAAAATTGGTCAACTTAGATATTTTAAATAAAATTATATATTTGTTCAATTAAAAAATTAATTAATTAATAAACATAAAATAAATTAATAATGATTGTTTAAAAATTTGTCAACTCAAAAATTTCAACTAAAATAAAATTATTTATTTGACCAACTAATTAATTATATCAAATTAAAGTAAAACAAATTAATAATGACTTTCTAGTAATTGGCCAGCTTCAAAATTTCAACTAAACCAAAACTAGTTATTTGGTTAATTAATTAATTGGTTAAATTAAATTAAGAGAGAAATTTTGAAATAGCCAGAACGAGCATTACAATATAAATTACAGCCCAACTCCTTCAAAAATATAAATTTTGACCATTTTTTTAATTTGGGACAAAAATACCCTAAATGAAATACGGAGCGGTCGGATCTGACGCGGGCGGGCGCGGGTCGGTTCGGACCGGGTATCAGAGATTTGGTACTTCTGGTACAAATTTAGTCTGATTAGTATCAATTGTTCTAGTACATCTGGTACAAATTTAGCCTTATTAGTACCAACTGTTATAATACATCTGGTACAAATTTAGCTTTATTAGTTCAACTGTTCCAGATTTGGTACAATTGGGACGAATTATCTAATTAGTTCTACATATTCCAAATTATGACGTGGTACTATTGGCACAAATATTATAATTTGTTACAACTGTTCCAAATTATGACTTGTTTTATTATGGTATAATTGGGACGATCGCTCAAACCCATATTTCGCGAATTTGTAAATGCAATATTAACATGACAAAAAAAAAAACAAACAACATCGTTGTATCGATCAGTTGACTTGAGCAATAGACAAGAGATTGCAGCAAACACCAAAGAAATTGAAAAAGAAATCAAGAGATGAAAACATTTACAAGACTGCAACACTCAATTCAATACAACTGAGTACAAGTAGGAAATATGAGGAGGACGCCACCGTTACTTGCCGAAAACACATTTTTCCAGTGAAATTGACCCAAACATTGCGTTTACACCACCACAGAATCGGCTCTCGCCACCACCACAGATTGATTCTCCTTGAGAAGACGATTCCAACAGTGTGCAACACGTCCAGTGGGTCGTTCGGATGACGCCGAAATTTGGACGAAAAGCTTCAGCAATCGAGATTTGATTCAATTCCGCGATCGTTGCCACCAATGAATCGAGACACACCACCACCACAAGATTGTTCGCCTGGAGAAGACGATTCCAGTGGTGTATAGCATCGCCGGTGAATCGCTCTGACGCCGTCGGAATCTGTAAAACCAGACGGCGGCGCTATGCCCTCGTCGCGATTGGCCAACCACGATTTCTCCCTCTCCTCTAAAGCGTTGTACGATTTCTCGTGCTTCGCCATCCACGCCGCGTGCAGCTACCTCACCTCGTCGTCGGAGCGGCGGCCAGCGGCGACGCCATGCTTCTCGTCGTAGGAAACGATGGACATACCGAAAGCTGCAACGGAGAAGATGTGATTCAATTCTCCATAGATTTGTGGTTGTGTGTGTGTGTTTGTGTGTGCGTGTGTGAGAGAGAGAGGGAGAAATAGAGAGAGAAAGAGAGATAGCAGATAAGGCGAGGGAATTGTAGAGAAGAATGAGGGTATACAGTAAAGTTAAATAAAATGGGTTTGAGATGGACCCGTTGAGAGAGAGGTAAGGGTATATAGGTCCATATTTAAAAAAATGGCAAAAATTTATATTTATGAAGAGGATGAGCTATAATTTATAATTTGAATGTTGATTATGACCATATGACATGATATTCTCTTAAATTAATTGTGCAAAACAATTGCGATATAAGAAAATACATATTGATCCAGAGTATTTATAAAGGTTCCCCAATAATAAAGATTTATTAAGAAGCCATGTGTGATAAAGCTATATTCAATTTAAGAGAGAATATCAAATTAATAAATAATATATTATTTTATTCTACATGCAAATTAACTCTAATTTTTCGGTATACTAATGTGGTATAGTTTTACACGTTACAATCTAAATGTATTTTGGGAAAATATTATTCCATATATATCTATAGAGGTTATGATAATATTACATAATAAAAATATGAATATAAGATGTTGGGAAATTGAATTAAAGTATTTGGCAATTATTTTGGGACGGGTAGCGCTTTGAATTTTAGAATATTTTTTTTAATTCCATATTTAATTATGGAAAATTTATTTTTATATTTTTCGTTCTATTAATATGGAAGATTTTGGAAATAATATATATTAAACAATAATATGGAAGATTTTGGAAATAATAAATGTTAAACATTGATTGGGTTACAAATGTTATATACGTCCGATATATATACGAACGTATTTTTCACTAAATATAACTAAAATATTCTCATGCCATATTTAACATCAATCTCTTCCATGAATAAATTCAATCGGTAACCATTTAATAACAATAGAGTTTATGAATTAAAAATGCTTAAAAATAAAGATTTCACATACATATGAATAATGAATGGAGGTTGCGTCAACTAAAATTGAAGGGATATTTTGAATCAATATTAATTGTAATAATATATGCGAATTCTCCCCTGCGATCGGTCTCTTGCTAGAGATCGGCGCGTGGGGCACACGCGCGCCTGCATCCCATGCGCCCCTATTTTTTTTTATTTTTTTATTTTATATTTTCCAATTTTTTTTTCCTGATCTTTTTATTAGATTTTTTCCTCTTCTTTTTTTTTTGCCTCTTCGTGTTTTTGTTTGCCGATTATTCTTTGATCAAGATTCGAGCGAGTGGAGTCGAAGATCTCGGAGCGAGCCGAAAAATCTAAATTGTTGTCCGACGATTATCCTTATATTAGTAATTGGAGCAAAGGCACATCCGTAAAATTGGAGCCGAAGGCGAAAAAAAAAAACGGGTTTGGCCCGGGTTTGACCGGGTCAACCCGGCCTCTTGCTAGACACCTCCTTCATAATATACTCCCTTCGTACTTGAAATAATGCCCATTTACCATATTTCAAGTATATACTATCAAATGCCCTGTTTCACTTTATGAACTTATATACTCTAGAGAATCTCATTTATCATTGATGGACCCAACTTCCAACAATTTTATCACTACCTTTTTATCAATATCACTATTCTTACTATTTAATTTTTATCCTACCTCCAACAACTTTACCAACTTTCTTAAATTCTGTGCCAAACGGGGCAATATTTCAAGTACGAGGGAGTATATTAGATAGATATAGATCCTCGATATTATCCATTTTTTTTAGACTGTCTAAAACTAAAAATTAATTCGCCTGCTATACCCTGGTTGTACCATTTTTCTTTTTTCTTTTGGAACCTGGTTGTACCATTTTACTCCAAAACACATCGTGAGAGCAAATTGAGTCGATCTGAAGCGCAGCCCGGCCCGCTCCTTCTTTGGCGATCAGCAAAGAATCTTTGAAATTTTGTTTGTTCGGATTCAGATCCGTAGCTCAGTAGAAGTTGGAGAGGAATTTGAAGCCAATGCTGCGGTTGCGGGCCTTTCGGCCGACGAATGATAAGATTGTGAAGATTCAGTTGCACCCGACACATCCGTGGCTTGTAACTTCTGATGCGTCGGATCACGTCTCCGTTTGGAATTGGGAACACCGACAGGTTAGTCGTTGTGTTGAGTGTGTGGATTGTGTGCGAATTGTGATGTTTGATGGTGTTCCTTTTCAGGTTATTTACGAGTTGAAAGCTGGAGGTGTGGATGAGAGACGTTTAGTTGGTGCCAAATTGGAGAAGCTGGCCGAGGGTGAAACAGGTCGGTCGCCGTGATCTCACTTTTATTGATTAGTGGAACGATTGATAGATGTCGATTATTATCTGATGCTTGTGATTCAGATGGAATCATTTTCTCTCGATTGTTGTTTAGTGCTTATTTTGGTCAGTCATAGAGAGTTTGAGTGTTAATGGTCAAATGTTGTTCATATTAGTTGTATGAGGGTGGAAATGGTTTTGGCCATAATTTATTTGAAGCAAGGGCAACTGTCGTTTGCAACAAAGGTGTTCCTCTAATTAGTTTAATACTTATCAACTTTTGCCTGGGGCCTGGCTGTAGCCAAAGGACTGTATCTTTCTTTTTGTACTAAAACCTTTTTTCCTTATACATGAACAACCTGAGTTGTGGATTCCAAGTTTCTCAATTCTCTCGTGCATTTGGCATATAGCTCATTTTATCCCTACTATCTTTGCATTGACATCATTCTTAGGACAGGCAAAAGTTACTCAATATTTGTTGCATCTGTAATCTTTGTTAATCTAGGATGCCTTGTAAGATGCAAAAACACATTATATCTTGAGCTGACACTCTTCCAGAGTCTCCATCAGCGTTCTATTAGCTTTCTTAGAGAAAAGTTGGTAAAAATCACGCCTAGAAAATATATGTTAATTCAGGTATGAAATTCTTAAGATGCAGAGATTCACTGTATCTCGAGTCACTGCTCTTCCAGAGTCTGCAGTACTGTCCTATTAGTTTTATCAGGGAATCTCATTGAGCTTTTCTGTTTCTCGATATGTTTTGTTTATGATACTAATCCAAAATGCTTGATTCCATTCTTGTGGCGAATGTAGAGCCTAGAGGAAAACCCACAGAAGCCATACGGGGTGGAAGGTATATTTGCATGTCAACACTTCAGTGCCTTAATTTATGAACTGTTTTTATCTGCATGTTCCTGAGCCTGATATTGTATCATGGGGTTTTAAGTGTTAAACAGGTTAGCTTTTATGATGATGATGTACGCTATTGGCAACTTTGGCGGAATCGATCTGCTGCAGCGGAAGCTCCTACAGCTGTCAACAATGTCACCTCAGCTTTCAGTTCTCCAGCCCCCTCAACAAAAGGACGTCATTTTCTTGTCATATGTTGTGAGAACAAAGCTATTTTTTTGGATTTGGTGACAATGCGTGGCCGAGATGTACCAAAGCAGGATTTGGATAACAGATCTCTCCTATGGCAAGTTTAAATATATCACCTTTTAGAGAATTTTATGCTTTGTTATACTTTAAACTTTCTCCTCAGCTCACTCTATGCTTGAGTATACTCATATACCTAAGTGTATGATCCCATTACTGAGAAATCATTGGTGCCAGAGGTTTTGGGGACCTACTTATTGTAAATTTGTCACTTATGTTTGGTTGTCTGTTGAGAAAGCATGAAGGAACCTGTTTTGGTTGGTATTTTCCAAGCTGAGTCTAGTCAATCATACTTTCTTGTGTCTAGATGGGGTATATTTTAGAGTTAATATATGATAGATCCTGTATGAATGTTAAATGGTACCATCCAAGTGTAAGTGGCGAAAAAGGTTTGAAATGTTTGAAATAAAACTACATGCAGCGACAAGCTTGCACTGGTAAAATTTAGAAGAATTTCTTTCACCTTACAGGTATTCTGTTGATAACTTAATGTTGAGCATGGCTGCTGAATGTATTCAAGGTTTAGCGAGTCATTAGATTATTTTCATTAACATTTTCTGCCTATTAATTTTGTAAGATATGGAGAACTTGAAATGGAACTCTAACAAAATTATTTAAATATCTTCTCCAGATTTCGTAATTTCCCACTGATTGAATAGTTTATCTGGCTGGTCTAAGTCTGGACCGAGTGCTCCCTTGATTCTTAACAATAATGATTTTTTGTATAATCCTTCTTCTTTTTGTCTATACCAAGTACTTGCATATAGCATTGACTTATATATCAGTACTCTAGTTTTATTGTTATTGCTCTTTGCTCAATAGAAAATATTTTACAAATAGAACTTGTCGTTTTGGATGCACATTCTTTAGTGAACTAACTTAAAAGTCACGATGTGGCCTGTGGTAGAACTAGTGTAAAGATATGTCTTCTTCCTGCTACATGTTAATAAATTGTGCACTGCCGCTAGGAAATAACTTGACTCTATTCGGCATTGTCTCTCAGAATTTAGAAAGTATCCAATTGTTGACATGCCATTTGTGGATATTACAAGAAATAAGTTTTTCTTTATCATTATTTATTTATTTTTTCCTTCTCTTTGGTTGTGTGACAAAGTTATCTGGAAGTCTGTTGCCTGGTAACGAAGGAACAATTGTCCTGACCATGTACCATTATTATTGTGCAGCATGGAATTCCTGTGTAAATCAACTGCCAGTGATGGGCCCCTTGTTGCTTTTGGTGGATCAGATGGTGTGATAAGAGTTCTTTCCATGCTAACTTGGAAGGTTTTCTCTATTTCTTTTTTGGGGGTTTTCATCTATGATTTGAAGTCATGAAGTTACATCTGCAAACTCAACCAAACAAGATGATTGAGGATTGATATTGCGTGATATTTTTGCTGCAGCTTGCTAGAAGATATACAGGAGGTCATAAAGGATCAATTTCTTGTTTAATGACTTTCATGGCCTCTTCCGGAGAGGTAGTTCCTGAGCTATGAAGTGGTTTAGTGTTTTCATTGACGTAATGAGATGTACATGGCTTCTCATGTTAATCACATGATAATCTGGTTAATCCTAAAGTGGTATTACTTGAATGTGGTGAAGTTGAACTGCTATTTGGTTTGTAAATCTTTTGTCTGTACATGGATGGACATGGCCTCAGGTATGTTATAAGACTACGAGAAAGTTCCAATTTCACAATGGAATAGTTGGCTGGATCTCTTATGTGGACCTTGACAATGCTGTCAGAAACCATTTTAGGAAAGAATCCCTTGTGGGGTGTCCTTTTATCTGCCAACATTGTATTTCAGTTCTCAGACTAAATTGTCATAAAAGCCTTGGTCCTAAGAAGTGAGGAGCTGATTGACAATAAATGACTCTTGTTTCTTTTGTCCTTATTTAGTACTGTATACATCCATTATCATAATGATAGTTGTTTATCTTCTTTACAGAAGATCACAGAGAGTGGAGTAAGAAAAGTAATTCTAAAGCCATTTATTTGACGTCAAGAATGTTTGGCAACAAATAAAGAGACTATCCAGCATATTTCTTCCATACTGCATATCACAGAATGATATTAATTTGTATTTTCTTGAGGGTTGAAAATGGAATTTAAAGTACACGTGTCCAAAGTGAGGAATGAAATCCATATTGTAGCTCTTGTTCTGTTATATATTTCTTTTGCCTCAAATGCAGTTTTGAATTTATGTCATACATAAGGTTTCTCATGTCATCCTACCTATGATTATGAGCCTGTTGCAGTTGAAACATGGGATTGAACGTATATATATGTACATTTTCTACTATTGTATATGTTCTGCAACAGTTTTGTAAATGTATTTGATGATATCCTACTGAAAATTGTGGATTTGTTCTTTGCACCTGAGCTCAAAGTTTATTTTGTCCTTTTTAGTTTCTCTAAGTTTTTGAAAGTCTATTTTTTTTTTGTCTCGTCATAACATTTGAGACATTACTGTATGAGTAATCTTCTACTTCACTAGGGCGACAATTAATATTTTTCACTATCATTTGTTTGACATTTTAAATGTATAATTATTTCTTTATCATTGGCTATCAGGAAATATTTTTGACAGATTTTCACAAATCTGCTGATTATGATTATAAGTCGAGTTTGGTGGTGTTAGCCCAGGCTGTGGGAGGCTCTATGAAAGTTCCCCAATTGCACTTTCTATAGTGTTTGCATTATAGACAATTCAGGTAAGCCCAAGCAGTGTGTGCCTTGCACACAAGCTTGGGCTTATAATCATTGGTTAGCACTGTGGTTCGATAGGCATGCCTGAAAACATAATCAACAATATTAAATCTAGTGCGCCTTATAATCATATATAACGCAAAATAATCTACTGTCAAGCAATATTAGCGCAGCAGTATTCATAAAACCGAATGTGGTTGAAAATCCATTCTTAATCTGCTTCCCTTTCTATAAGAGAGTTTAGCATGCATATTTCTTTCTTTTATGTTAACTTTTAGGACTTACCTTTCTTTGTTTGATGTGCATACTATCAGGCCCTTTTGGTTTCTGGTGGCAGTGATGGCTTGCTTGTGCTTTGGAATGCCGATTATGGTCAAGATTCGCGAGAGCTTGTTCCGAAGTTAAGTTTAAAGGTATTTGCCTTTATATTTACTCAGAATTTATGTTTCTACATTTCCAGTTGTGTATAGACTATTAGACTCTGCTTTATAATACTTCAGAATCTGTGTAGATAACGATAGTTAATTGATAACTACTTTGCTGATTCTGATGATTGCATTGAAAACCCTTTGATCTCCTGCAACATCCACAGGCACATGACGGTGGGGTTGTTGCTATTGAGCTTTCTCATGTTCTTGGTGCTGCACCCCAACTCATTACTATTGGTGCAGACAAGACTTTAGCTATCTGGGACACTATATCATTTAAGGTTCTCACTGATAAGTTTCTGCAATTTTAGTAGAGAATCAATGCCAAACAATTACCCCCACATTTTTTATGCCCCTTCGTTTGATCCTAGGAACTGCGTCGAATAAAGCCTGTTTCAAAATTGGCTTGCCATAGCGTGGCATCTTGGTGTCATCCTCGAGCTCCAAATCTTGACATCTTGACGTGTGTTAAAGATTCCCATATATGGTAAGTCGCATTACAGGTTTTATGTGTTATCATTTAGCTTATGTGATGTATCTTTGAACTAAAGTGTACTGGAATTCTAACAAATTAATGATACAGTTGTTGATGCCTCATGGTATCTTCTTATTGTCATCTCTAGGGGAAACTGATCACCTGTCATATCTTAACAGGGCCATCGAGCATCCGACTTATTCAGCTCTGACAAGGCCACTATGTGAGCTGTCATCATTAGTTCCACCCCAGTTGCTTGCATCTCACAAGAAACTAAGGGTATAACTTTAATAACTCTTGAATTTTTGGTTTTAATCATCAGTTGGTTGAGATCTAGGATAAGAACTCATATGGAGCTTACAATTCATATTACTGAAATAGGTTTATTCCATGGTTGCACATCCTTTACAACCCCATCTTGTTGCAACTGGAACAAATATGGGTGTCCTTGTATGTGAATTTGATGCCAAATCACTCCCACCTGTAGCTCCATTGCCAACACCAGCCGGAGACCGAGAACATGCTGCTGTCTATGTAGTTGAACGGGAATTGAAACTGCTACAATTTCAATTGTCAAACACTGCAAATCCAGCTCTTGGAAGCAATGGATCCTTGAATGATGTGGGAAGAATCAGAGGAGACACACCAGAACAGCTGCATGTGAAGCAAGTTAAAAAGCATGTTAGCACTCCTGTTCCACATGATTCACACTCGGTGCTTTCTGTGAGCAGTTCTGGAAAGTAAGTAGTCTCTTCTTTTCCATGTCTTCTTTGGAGATACCAAAACAACAGCATTGTTCCAGAACTCTTCCAATAAAATTTGTTACATATACTTATTGTAAATGTTCTGACTATATTTCTTGTCCTTATCTTTGATGTACATACTTAAGTCTGAGATTGTGAAGTTGATATGTTTAATTTGCCTTATTAATTTTGCAGGTTTGTTGCCATTGTGTGGCCTGATATTCCCTATTTCTCAATTTACAAGGTAAGTGACTGGTCGATTGTCGATTCCGGTAGTGCACGGCTCCTAGCTTGGGATAGTTGTAGAGATAGATTTGCCCTGCTGGAATCTGCTTTACCTCCCAGAATGCCTATAATCCCTAAAGGCAGCTCATCGCGGAAAGCAAAGGAAGCTGCAGCAGCTGCTGCACAAGCTGCTGCAGCTGCAGCCTCTGCAGCTTCATCTGCCAGTGTTCAAGTTCGCATATTGCTTGATGATGGAACATCAAACATTTTAATGAGATCAGTTGGTAGCCGGAGTGAACCTGTTACCGGTTTGCATGGGGGAGCATTGCTTGGTGTTGCCTATAGGACATCTCGACGAATAAGCCCTGTTGCCGCAACAGCTATTTCTACGATTCAGTCCATGCCCTTGTCAGGATTCGGTAGTAGTTCCAACTCTTCTTTCAGCACCGTGGATGATGGATATTCTTCACAAAAAACTACGGCTGAAGCTCCACCCCCAAACTTTCAACTTTACAGCTGGGAAACCTTTGAACCAGTGGGAGGTCTTCTTCCTCAACCGGAATGGACTGCATGGGACCAAACTGTTGAATATTGTGCTTTTGCCTACCAACAACATATTGTGATATCTTCTTTGCGTCCCCAGTTTCGATACCTAGGAGATGTAGCAATTCCTCATGCTACTGGAGGTGTATGGCACCGAAGGCAATTGTTTGTTGCTACACCAACCACCATTGAGTGTGTTTTTGTGGATGCTGGTATTGCACCTATTGATATAGAAACTAAAAAAAGGAAAGAAGAGATACGGCTTAAAGAGGTGCAGTCAAAAGCAGTTGCTGAGCATGGAGAATTGGCATTAATAGCAGTTGATAGTCAACAAACAGCTCCACAGGAAAGGATAGCACTAAGACCTCCTATGTTACAGGTTGTGCGACTGGCTTCGTTTCAGCATGCTCCCTCAATACCTCCATTCTTAACATTGCCTAAACAATCTAAAGTTGAAGGAAATGATTCATCAATACCTAAAGAGATGGAAGAAAGGAAAGTTAATGAAGTTGCTGTAGGTGGTGGTGGGGTTGCGGTTGCTGTTACTAGATTCCCAGCCGAACAAAAACGACCAGTTGGACCTCTTCTTGTCGTAGGAGTTAGAGATGGTGTGCTCTGGCTAATCGACAGGTACATGTCTGCTCATGCAATATCACTCAACCATCCCGGTATCCGTTGTCGATGTCTTGCAGCATATGGTGATGCTGTTAGTGCTGTGAAATGGGCGAGTAGGCTTGGTAGAGAACATCACGATGATTTAGCTCAATTTATGCTAGGAATGGGTTATGCCACTGAAGCACTTCATTTGCCTGGCATATCCAAGAGGTTGGAATTTGATCTAGCAATGCAGAGCAGTGATTTGAAGAGAGCCCTACAATGCCTTCTGATAATGAGCAACAGCAGAGATATCGGGCAAGAAGCTTTGGGGTTGAATTTGAATGACATAATAAATTTGTCCTCAAAGAAGGAAAATGTTGTGGATGCTGTTCAAGGAGTAGTTAAGTTTGCCAAGGAGTTCCGGGAACTTATTGATGCTGCAGATGCCACTGCACAAGCTGACATAGCTCGTGAAGCTCTTAAGAGATTAGCTGCTGCAGGTTCTGTGAAAGGAGCTTTGCAAGGCCATGAGATAAGAGGGCTTGCGTTACGCCTCGCAAATCATGGAGAGTTGACACGTCTCAGTGTATGTATCTGTCTGTCAATAATTTTATACGCTATCTTCTTCTTGGATAATTACAATTACAAACCCGAACAATAAATGCTTTTTCACTCGGCACCCACAGATTTTTTTGTTTATAGCCATTTGCGTGTACTGTGAGATATAGCTTTATTAATGGCAATGAAAAAGTACATTATTGTAACATAACAAAATCAGAATTTGCACTATTTAGATGAAGCGTATAGTATGCCTGTCAACCTATTTGTGAAAGGCCTTTTCAATAGAGTCTAGGCATAACATGAAAACTGCTGCTCTTGTCTCTCAGAATGCTACGTGTTTCAGTTGGATAATTTTGACTCTTATGAAAATTCTCCAATCATATGAAGGTTGAGATAAAATCATTTAAATTTTAATGTTCTGATATCACCTTATATGCTAGAGCCAGAAATGGTGATAATTTATATTTGTAAAATGTGTTAATTTATATGATAATATCACTTGTGAAGATTGGAAACATCATGTTTTTATCTTATTTGATGTCCTCTTGTCCGTGAATGAAGCTTTATCTTTGCAATTTTTGCAGAATTTGGTGAACAATTTGATCTCAGTTGGTTCAGGAAGAGAAGGTGCTTTTGCAGCTGCCCTTTTGGGAGACAACATACTCATGGAGAAGGCTTGGCAAGAGACAGGAATGCTCGCTGAGGCTGTTCTCCATGCTCATGTATGATTTTTGTAGGGTTACAGAAGTTACTGCAAACTAATTCTACAAACCTAACCTTATCTGTTTTCTGTAGGCTCATGGCCGGCCAACATTGAGAAGCTTGGTTCAGGCCTGGAATAAGACACTGCAAAAGGAGCTAGAGCACACTCCATCTACCAAAATGGATGCAGCAGCTGCATTTTTGGCTTCTCTCGAGGAATCAAAGATCACAAGCCTGCAGGATGCAGCCAAGAAGCCACCAATTGAAATTCTGCCACCTGGAATGGCAACTTTATATGGTCCTAATCCTGGCCAGTCTGGTCAGAAGAAGCCGGGTCTTGCCCTGCAGCAACCTAGCAAACCTTTGCTATTAGAAGCGTCTGCAGCCACACCTGAAAGCAAACCCACTTCTTCAGAGTCCAATGGTCTGCCCTCAACTGAAGCAGGATCTTCACAGAACTCAACGGGGGATCCTGCCACTCCACCTTCTTCTGAATCTGCTAGTACAACTTCAGAGTCAGTGGCTCTGCCCCAATCTGAGCCAGATTCTTCTGCCCCAATAGTCACTGAATCGAGGGACCATGGTCCTCCACCAAATCACAATAATGTAGAAAACCAGGAGCAGCCAGCAATAGCATCGACACAGACTGTTTCAGAGTCTAATGAGGGAAGTGTCCCACCTGCATCATCCGAAACTAGTGCAGTGGCCCCAGATTTGGGTAATCAACAAGCAAGTAACCAAGGAACAGGAGTACGTGCTGAACTTTCAATGATCGATTTCACTTGAGAAGCATACTATCTGATATCTGCCGACTAAGTTTCAATCCAAGCCAAGGTGAGTATGAGTGAATGGTATTCAAACTATTCTGGCGTTAGAAGCATGTTGTGCAAAAGCTGCATTTTGATTTAGACTTATTTGGGTGTTGCTATGCTAAGCCAAAGAGAGATGCATGTTTCCACTCCTCAACTAAGATGATTTCTTGTGCAGCAGTTGTGGTATATATAGTTGGCATCATATCTGATTTTGATTTTTATTTCTAATCCACTTCGAGATTGGTTGTTGTATTTGTCGGTTTTACCTTAATTAGGACAGGCCTCTGTAGTGTTGTGCATTTTTTTTTCTATCTCTTTGTCAGATGACGGACGCTATGGTTGATGTAAATGGAGATTGTATTATAACAAGTAATCATTTGTTTCTTTTGCCAGCATGTTTATCAGATTATTTGTCCATATATGATTTATTTGATCACGTTATATTATAAAAGTGTACAAGTCTTATAATGAGAATTAGGAATCTGTGGAGATACTTCCAAAAAATAAAATAAATAATATGAAGATGGAATACAAATAAATTAAATTAAAATAGACGTTATCTGATACCATATTAATGAAGAAGCATAGGAAACTCTCTTATTGTGCACTAGGCAAACTTTAACTGCGCGTACGCAACAAGCAACGCTACGGTGGGGCATCAAATTACATCATATTGCATCAACCATTCAAAATTACAGCATAATCTATCATATGTGGAAAAATTTCATTCAACGACTTCTAGAAATTATGTTTAAAGTCAATTTCAAAAGTTATACTACGCCCAAGTGCAAACCATCCTTAATATCAAATAAAGATCAGTATTTTTCTTTTTGTTAAAAAAATTGTGAGGTTTCCTTCTACAAGTATCGACATTAAACAAACGGTGTTTACAAAATTAAATCCTACATAGATATAAAATGTAAGATTTTGGTTCAATTACCGTCGAGATTGATGAATTACGTCGGACCAATCGAAAGTTTCCCAATAACTGGATCAATAGATTTGAATGGTTTAGTCCAATTTCTGACGGAATCAACAGTATGCTTTACCCTCAATGAAAATCACTAGATTACAACTCTATTTTCTTACTACTATTTATTAAGTTCTTTACAGATAATGTTTTTTGTTTGAGGGAAATATTTACACATTATATTAATATGCTAATGCCCTACAATATTGCATCTAATAATTACAATTCTTTTACAAAATGAAATTCAAAACCGAAGATTGAGAACTTGTACACAACGCAAAAAATTATCAATCAATTAGTTGATTATTTTAGGGAAATCAATTAATTGATTAAGAAATGTCAAAGGTCAAGTTGGGTAAGCCTGATTCTATTCGTTTTTGTCAAAACTGTGATATGAACAGATCCAGAAAAAATGAAAACGAAAAATAATATTTAAAAGAGAGAGAGTCTTTCGCGAGATAAAGAGAGAGAAGGAAAATAAGTACTAGTATTTGAAAAAAGAAGAGTAAATATGAAGAAAAACACGCCCAGGCCCAGCACCTCCTACACCTACACCTACACCTACACCTACAGGCTTCAAGAAGAAGAAGAAGCTACACATACAGTTTTCTCTCAAAATATCATATATTTCTCTCTCTCACACTAACCAATACAACTACCTCCTTTAACAAATTGGATTATTCTTTCTAACGTTCATCATCATCTCCAAACTCCAACAACCGAATATTAAAACTAAAGAAAAGAAAAGGAGCATAGAAGAATTTATTTTTTTCTCACCTGAAAAAGGTGGAAAAAGAAAATAAAAAATAAATCAGAGACCAGTTATCCAAGCAGTGTCGCTTCTTCTTCAGGTAGGGTTTTGTTTATTTAATTTAATTTTTGTTTTTATGAAATATGCTTTCTTTTCAAGATTTTGAATTCTTAAAGCATGTTCTGGGGTTTTCTTTTGATTTTATTTCTCTTGAATGAAGATTAATTATTTTCTACATAATTGTTTAATTTGATTCGTAAAGATCATTCCCTTTTCTGCTTCATTTGTTGTTTTTCTGCCTGAGGACTCTCTCTCCCCCCTGGTTTGTTTGTCAAAGTGTGAAGTTGATTGTTTTTATGATGGTGTCGGCACCCTTTATTTTGTTTGATTAGGTGTTTATGCAGCCTTCTGCATGTGCGTTTAGATTACTGGATTTTTGTGGTTCAGTTGAAGTTCAACAGAAACGGAGGACTCTTATTTTGTTCAGAGGCTGCTAAAGTTGGTGACAACTTGGTGGTTTCTGAATCATGGTGGTTACCAATATTTCTCAAAAGTGATAAATAATTTCCTCGAGAAAGGATAGAGCTGAACATTTACTTATTTATGGGAATTGAAAGGTTGTATATTGGAGGAAAAAATGTTTCTTGTTGATACACATGACTGCAGCTGTTAAACAATACATAACTCTCTCATTCTAGTCGTTTCGTGAATCCATTTGAGGTTGGTTTATTCATGTCTAGTTATCTGCTTCTCTGACAAATGAATTTGTGGATGGAAATTTTGTTTTCTTGAGTCGATATTATCTGCATCACTGGCAGTGCCAGCAGTGATGTAGTGTGGTTCTTCATGCTTCAGGCTTTGCAATTGAGAAGTTTGTGAATTTAGCATCATTTGATTGGATTATACTAGGACAAAATATCACTGTTAAGAGCATTCAACTTCTAGTACTGGTTATTGTTTGGACTTAACCATGTGGTTGTATATTATTAGTTCTGCTATAGAAGAAAAGGTATATACTGCCATACTTGAACATTTTGCTCTGGTTAGCAACTAGTGTAGAAAGCAAAGTTGGCACTGGTAAAGCAAGAACCTTAAAGCTTTCTACTCCCTCCGACCCCAAAATTATGCATAGTTTTGGGGGGAACGAGTTTTAAGAAAATCCTGGAAAGTGGAGAAAAAGTAGATGTAAGTGGCGAAAAAATAGGTGTAAGTGGAGATGGGGTCCCGCATTATAAGGGTAATAATTGAAGAGTTATTTCCTAAAATGGACTATGCATAATTTTGGGGGTCGGAGGGAGTATTATTTTATGTGTTATGCTCACTATACAGTCTATACTGCATAAAGAAACATTATTTTTCACTAGTTTGCATGTCCTGGAAAGTGGGTACTATATTATATATATTGCAGTCACATCTTTCTTTGTTTCTAATTTAAGGCGTTGCCAAATTGCACGGACAGAAAAAACTTGACAATGTATCTGGTTTCTAATCTCACTTTACCATGTTTAATTTCTGCTAACATCTTTTTCTGTATGCTATTATAGAAGTCTTGGAGCATAAACATTCCGTATTTGGTAACTTGTTTCATACTACATTTGTAATGCAGCATAGCGCAATCAAAGAATTTTATTAGGTGCACAAAATGTGATTAGAGGAAAGACATAGAAGACTATTCTCATTGGTTGTTATCCATTTCGTCTAGTCTGCATTAGTAATACTTAAACGTTGCCTTATCCTGTCATGCTTCGGCTTAAAGGTAGATTGTGGTCTATCTTTTTATAATTTTGTTAGTTTAAAGTATCTGTATCTAAAGATTATGTGCCATTGTTGAAAGTTTCAGAGATTAGGAGTGAAGTTCTGTTTTCATGTATCTGGCGATGAGTATTACTTGAACAAGGATGCAAATCAGACTTTAGGGGCTAAGTTTTTGTATGAAGTATTTCTGAATATCAATGCTGCATAAATGTACTGATCTGAATGATTGCTAACATCTGTGGTACGGCTTATGTTTTGATGCATATTTTGTTGTCTTTAACAGATTCTGGTGTCTTAATGAAGATGCCAGATTCAACTGAGGAGACAGAGATGAAACAGAATAACAGTAAAGCACAAGTAAATGACAGTGAGTATGTGAGATTGGTTATTCCAAATGAACTAAGAACACACGAAGCATATACTGTATCTCCAACACAGCCAAGACAAAGGTCTTCTGTATGGTGGATCAAGGCCATAATATGGTTTTTAATTACCATAGTCCTGCTTCTCGCATTCGCTAAGTATGGAGTGCCGTTTCTTGTAGAAAAGGTACTTAAATATCCATAATTTCTGGTGGAAAGTCATTCAGTATTTCCTCTGCATGGTAGCTCTAAATGAATAATAGACTCTATGATTTATTGTCTGTTGGATCTAAAGGTATTGAAATTCCTCGATATTGTAACAATTAACAAATTTAAAGATGAGCCATTAATAGGCTCTGAGAAGTTTTTTTTCCCCTTCTCCTCTCTCTCTCTCTCTCTCTCTCTCTCTCTCTCTCTCTCTCTCTCTTCTCAGATGAGAAAGTAGCTCAGTTCTTTGATTATGAGCTTTATGACTAAGTGGATTTAAAGTTGATAATTGAAGGTGCTGCCAACTTTCTTCGATAGGGACCAAACGAGTCGAGAACTACGAAATTGTAGATAGAAGTTATAGCCACATTTCTATTTATCGTATGTATGCTAGGACACTGCTATTGTGGATATCTTGAACCATATAGCAGCATCTTATGATTTTAATGAATGGTATCTTATTCTATGATTCTGGTTAGGTTCTTTTTCCACTCTTGCAATGGGAAGCCACAGCGTTCGGCCGTCCATTACTGGCACTCATACTTGTAGCTTCTTTGGCTTTGTTCCCTGTTTTTCTAATTCCTTCCGGTCCTTCCATGTGGCTTGCCGGGATGATTTTTGGATACGGACTGGGTTTCGTCATAATTATGGTTGGAACAACAATAGGGATGGTCCTGCCATACTTGATTGGCTTAATCTTTCGCGACAGAATCCATGTAAGTCTTAAACATGCTACTTGTTACATGATGATGTAATATCTTGAACTTTCTGTAATTTTGGTATTAAAGTATGAGTTTGGTGTTGCATTGACAGCAATGGTTGAAAAGATGGCCTCAAAAAGCTGCTATGATAAGGTTGGCCGGAGAAGGAAGTTGGTTCCATCAGTTTAAAGTGGTTGCCCTATTTAGGGTTTCACCATTCCCATACACAATATTCAACTATGCCGTTGTGGTTACAAGTATGCGATTCTGGCCCTATTTATGGGGATCAGTCGCAGGAATGATTCCAGAAGCATTCATTTACATCTACAGGTTCCTTCCCTCTCTCTCTCTCCTCTCTCTCTCTCTCTACCTATTTTTGGAGAAAGTGACTAGTAAATATCTCTGTTTTCCACTTTAATGTGGCGGTGCTGTGTAGTGTTGAGATTAGATTTTGTGACTTACTGGTTTTATAATTTAATCTGATTTTGCGCATTTATAGTATAAATTAAAAAATTTATATTATTTGTAAGTTAAGATAAACATTCCATAATATTAAGATTAAATAAAGAAAAACAGAAAAAATTATGGAATATTCCTTTTCTGTTGTATTTTTTATGTAAACTGTTGCAGTTGTTGTTTCTGTAGTATTTAATGCTGCAGATGTATTTTTGTAGTGTGTTGAGATATTGAGATTGTTGTGATTTGGGATTTGTCTCGTGTTTTGTGTAGTGGTCGACTTATAAGGACGCTGGCAGATGTTCAGTATCGAAACTATCATCTTACTCCGGTGGAGATCGTGTACAATATATTTTCCTTCATAGTTGCGATTATCACTACGGTTGGTTTCACCGTGTATGCTAGGAGAACTTTGGACGACCTCAAAGCTGCAGAAGCCAACGGCGAAATACAACCTGCCACAGGCAATAATGTTACTAGCAGGTTTGAGATGCACAAGCTTCCACTTGAGAAATACAAGAATAGTTTTTCCTTGCCTTGATTAGTTTTCTATTTCATCTCTCTGTAAATCTACTCCATTATTTAAATCCTTTTTTTGCCATTTATTATCTTAATTTTTAGTGTTGTGACCGTAGGATTAGTAGCTCACCATATTCATCAATGCCCCCACCCCCCACTCTCTTTCTCTCTCTCCCCCTCTCCCTCTCTCCATCTTATCATACACAATGCAGTGACCTAAACTTTTGCTTAACAGTCATTCGACATTAAAAAAAACAGTCATTTCTATATTCAAAAAGTACGAATGTTATAGTATTTCATTACTTGCATCTGATACCAAATATGTATAACTTGTAAGAAGAATTAACAAGCAATGGCTAATTCTATAAGATTTTATCTGGACGCATTATGTTCAGTTGCACGCGGTTCAACCAAAGAAAACCGGTCAGTTTCAGCATGGTCTGATTTTTCTATTTATATACTTAGTTTGACTAATTTGCCCTTAAGTGTTCCCCCCCCCCCCCCCCAAACAAACAAACACGCACACAAAAGCCTCACCCCTTCGGTTTGTGTATTTTAACATTTTTTTTTGTGATAAAATATCACGTAATTAAAAGATTAATTAAATTGGAAGTGTAAAATTGTAATTAATGGTTAATATTCGAAATTTAATTTTGAATTTTAAATTTGGATGAAATATCAATTAGGGTTAGGGATAACAATGGGTCGGGTTTTCGTGGGTACCTACACTTTTCAAACTCTGATGGGACGGATTTGAAAAATATTGAATGATTTTGGGACGGGTTTGGGTAGAAACATGCAAACCCGTGACGAGTTTGGGTCAGGTTTGGGCAATTACCTCCTGGTACCCACTACCCAAACCCATATATATATATATGTATAATTTTATTATATAATTACAAATATTAGTATAAATATTAATAGATTTAGGGTTTTATATTATTTTCTTAACCCACACACACATTTCGTTAGAGTCAAGTTTTTTAATGTTTCTCCTCTATTTCTTTAAATCTACTTCCGAATTCATAATCTTCTAGTTATGTTTTAAGATTTTGTAACTTCGTAATACTTTACTTTGAGATTAATGTTAGTGAAATTTTCTATTGATGTTTATGTTTTAATAATATTTATAATATTTTGTTATTTGATTTTTACTTTTTAGTATTCGGATTTTTAGTGGGTAATAAATGGGTATTATCCAATGGGTTCGGATTGGGTATGAGTTTTAAAATTATCTTTTAATCTTTGGGATGGGTTTAGGTCTGGAAAAATTTCATGGGTTTGAGTTTGGAAAATGTTTAATGAGTGGGTACCCGATCCATTGCCATTCCTGATTAGGGTTTCAATAAAGTACATACGTCAATCCTAAAATAGCAAAAACATGAAATTAATTAATTAATTAAGATTTTATGTATCTCTGATAAGGGTTTCAATAAAGTACATACGTCAATATGTGACATGAAAAATTGTTTAAGATTTAGAGTATATAATTTTTTCACATATATCTTACATTTAAAACTTTTAATTATGTCACTTGTCAGTCATTATTAACGGAGTAGATGATGAAATATGGAGAAGAATAGAAGCTCCGATTTAATTTTAAAGTAATGGTATATGGTAATATCAACTTCCTATTTTATCTTTACAAATTGGCAATAAATCTATACAACAGTAAATATGGGGTAAATGGTTTTTCATCAACATCAATATGGATGCAAATGTTATTTTCATATTTTTTGGTATGCGTATTTTTTTATAAGGAAACTTAGAAAGTTAGAGAGAGTATTAAACGAGGCAATATCAAAATAGTGGTATATTGATATAAATAAAGGTAATGATAAATGGACAACTGGTGTCTGGACAATTAATCAGTTTTAAGCTTGAAAATCGGTCCAATCAATATTATTTAAAACCGTCGTTTTTTTTATTTTCTTGTTTTACTATTGTATCTCTTAATTAAGCTCGAACGAAATGTTATACTAAAATCAATTAAAATATAATATATAATCAATTAATAAAATTATTCATAAAAAATAAAATGATTGGTCTAAAGAATTGATTGGACTGATTTTCAAGAAAAAAAATCAACGATTTTAAATAATACTAATTGGATCGATTTTCAGACAACAGTTGTCCGTTTGTTGTATAATAATCAACTATGAAACTTGAATTAACTCTAAATTTTTTAAGGAATTAATTCGACATCCTTTAAATGAGAGAGAGAAAAAAAAAAAGAAAAAAAAAGGAACTACGTAGTTCGACTTAATCAAATTTTCATTCAAATCCAATCCAACTCGGCTCGCATCATCACATCTGTTTGTTTCCTCTTATCTTATGCACTGCACATTATCCGGGATAAGAACACAAAACTAACATTTGAATTAGTTGTTGCGCCGGCGACGGTGTTCAGTTTGAGAATTAGCAGCTGCGAACGGAAGTCCTATTCCTAGAGAAGAAACCCTAGCTCTTAATTCGGTGAGTGATTGGGGTAATTAATTCTCTTTCTGGATTGGTGTTGAAAAACGATCAGATTGGGAATGGAGGAACCTCCGCATCCGATGCCGATACCCAGAACTGTGGAAGAAGTCTTCAACGATTTCAAAGGTCGTCGAGCTGCCATCATTAAAGCGCTTACCTCTGGTACTTTTATGTAATTTTTAATTTAATTTAATTCTGCATCGCATTGCATGATGAAGAGCATAAGAAATAATACTCCTACTCACCAATTCTGTTTTCGCCGGTTTCTCGATTTTCTTTCTGTGTGGATTTGGGTTTGTGCCAATGTGAAATGTTCTGTTCAATAACTCCTGTGCATTAAATTCCAGGGCTTAACTTAGTGTGATTATGTTCTCTTGTGGTCTTGCAGATGTTAATAAATTTTACCAGCTGTGCGATCCCGGTGAGTTGTTCTTTTTGGCTGGATTTACAAGTTTTGCATGCTGTTATGTAATCTTGAGGGTCGATGGCCATTTATTTCACATGCTTCTTCTAAGTGTCATCTTATTCTGTGTACAATATCCATATGCTTAATCTGTTACTGCTTTAGCTTTTACAATTTTGTTTCTAGCACCTCAATTTATGTGAAGTCTTCCATACTTAGCAATTATACAAGATCGCAATGTAGTTGTCGTGAATTTCAATTATTGTCATTATTCATGGTGAGCTATCATTGTATAGGTTGATAGGTTCTGAAGCAGTTTTCTTGAATACTTTGTTCTTTAATCATAAATGCCTCTAAAATCATGTCATGCATGCTGAGGGTTTCAATTTCAAACACTCGGGTTCTCTGTAAATGAGCTGATATATTAGACAAAATCAGCACTTATGGTGTCACCTAAATAAATTGCAACTCCTGCTATGCCTATTAGAACAAATATGAAATTTACATACACCTAATTTCACGGGAACCTTAAACAGGCCATGCTAGATCGATGTTGACCTTGTTTATCTGGAATGTTTGTCTGATCTATAACCTACTGCCTGCTTTATATTGTTTTGTTAATACTAATGTCTGTTCAACTCAACAAATTGGTGAATTTTCACTGTCGTCGTAAAAGCAAAATAGATGGTGGTCTCTTCGAAGTTTTTGGTGAGTGTTGTATCATACATCATTGTACTATTAGACACTAGACTGTGTATGTAGGGATCGTAATCCTCATTGTAAATTGTCAAGCTTCGAATTCTGACTTTAAGCTGCTCTATGTTAACTTTCTCTTAATTTAATGCATCAATGGTGCATGTAAAGCAACTGAATGTAAAGATACTGGATAGCTGATTGTGTTTCTGCATTTGGTGATGATGTTTGCAGGAAGGGAGAACCTCTGTCTATATGGGCTTCCAAATGAGAGTTGGGAAGTCAACGTGCCCGTTGACGAGGTACCGCCAGAACTACCTGAGCCAGCACTTGGAATAAACTTTGCCAGGGATGGGTTGGAAGAAAAAGACTGGTTATCTCTTGTTGCAGTTCACAGCGATGCGTGGCTGTTTTCTGTTTCATTCTATTTTGGTGCAAGATTTGGGTTTGGTAAAAGTGAAAGGTGGATGTTAATAAAAATAGCTTTCAATTGGTGAACTTTATGCAATGATTTAGATGATTATGCTGAAGATTTCTTGTCCTGGAATTGTGTTTTAGGCATGATGGTCGTGCTATGTCACTGTTGCTTCCCTTCAGTGTTGTTGCTTCATACAAGTCTTACTATATAGTTTTCTGCTTGTATTATCACAAAATTTTGATATCTTGTGCTAGTGAGGATCTTTATGGTCTAGCATGCTTAGTTAAGAGCTGTTGCTATTGCTAGTTTTCGCAAGAAGAACATCAGCCCTTGACTGTTGTACAGAACCTGTAACATCTGTTAAATATTTGTTTTGTGCAGAAAGAGGCTCTTTCAGATGATTAATGAGCTACCAACTGTATTTGAAGTTGTGACGGGGCCTGTTAAGCAGTTGAAGGACCAAGCTGATGAGCAAAATAATAGCAGCAAGAACAGATCTGGTGGCAGAATGGTAAGTATTGTTACAGGATGGATTGGTTGGTCTCGACACCTGCTAGCCTCAACCGTGCATCTTCCTATTTTTTCTTTTCTCTATATTTAATTTTTGTCCCTGTTTTTCACTTCTAGCCATGTTGACAGCTCGAGTCACAGCCCAAAGGAGTTAAGATATATGCAACAAAGAATGAGGATGAGAGCGGAGAGGAAGAAGATGATGAACAAGGTGCTACATTATGTGGAGCTTGTGGGGACAATTATGCACACGATGAATTCTGGATTTGCTGTGATATATGTGAAAGATGGTTCCATGGAAAGTGCGTGAAGATAACGCCGGCGAAAGCTGAACATATCAAGCATTACAAATGCCCCACCTGCAGCAGCAAGAGGGCTAGAGTTCAGTCTACCATATTGAATGCCGAGGATCTTAGATAAAAATTTATTAAGGTTTTTAGTTATGAATTAGTAGAATGTTTGCTGACAGTGACAGGGAAATCAATCTTATTAGATCAATGTGCAAAGCTAATCGCTACTATTTTATATTAGCAGAGCAGACAGGAATTACAGAAACAGTTTTTACATCTTTCATTTTATTTTCTCATTACATCACAGTTAATTGAATTTGCTTATCCAGAATTTCTCTACCAAGTTTGCATATTCATCTACTGTCCGTTAGTATTCAGAGTTTTTGATCCATGATCTATCATCATATAGTAATTTTAAGAAATACATTTAAGTGTTTAAAAATTGATAAAATATGAAATACTCCTGCAAATTTTGTAAGAATGGACTTTTTATGAGAATTACTAGTTGTATTATATTGATAAGAAATAGTATAACCCTAGTATAAATCATTCTTCTTATAAGTTATAGAATAGTATTTCTCTGCTTGCGTGCACACACGACACGATGCTTTCTTGAAGCAGTCCGGTGACGCAGCCTACAGTGCCCTCCAATAACTCCTGGAGCGTCTGGAGAATCCGGTTACCCGAACCAATGCCCGGATCTTTCTCTCGAAGATGCCTAAACCTGTCTTAAGGACCTACCATTTTCAAATTCAGGACATACATCTAGAGCAACATGAAGGTACTATTAGACTTGCCTTTGTGTGATTTTATGTTTGATGGATGATGATTTTTGTTTGTGGCTATTATTGACAAGGAGTCGACTCAATGGGATACTGGACTTTAGGTGTTTGGAATGTAGTAGGTATTTCTGTGTGATTCGTTTCTGGATTTACTGGTTTATGATTAAAAATTAGGCATTAAAAGGTTATCAGTACGTCCAAATTAAAAGGATCACATCGCATGCATTTGATCTTTTCTGTTTGGATTATTGGCGATATACAAAAATGCTACAGTTGCTCAAGGCATGATGTGGAGGTTTAATTCACAGTTTGATATAGTTTACAGTAGCTATGCATTGCTGGTAGGCCTCTCTAATGGTAATTTTGGTAAGTTCCTGATTTGTTAGGATTTTAGGATGTACATGCTTATACATTGAGTTATCCAGCGAGAGCAATGTCTCGGGTTTGACGTTAAAATCATATTCAGATGAGCTTGACAAAATATATTTCTGATACTAAAAATCCTCATGATGGCAAGTGAATTACTAAGAAAAAAAGACTATTTCAGAATATCCATTTAACACTAGGAGATGTCATATTATGCTATTTGATTTTCAAAGTATCCAAGTTACATTGAGGAACATTTTGTATATTCTACTTTTCTAACTCTTTCCGCAATCACAAATTTTAATATTGAAATGGGTTAGCATATCGTTTTAGTTCATGTTGAGTTTTTTGTTCTATTCGTTTCATTAAACCTTTTTTCAATTAAACTTCACCCTCTTTCACTGCTTTTTTCTTTTCTTACCATATGAGCCTGCTGCATTTACTTAACTCGTCATTCTTCACAGGTTTCCAGAAGAGGAATACCCAGTATCTTTATCCCGATGATTGGTCATTCACCTTCTACGAGATTCTATGGCTGAACTTTCAATGACTGTCTCGATGATTTTGACTTTTCGGGGGATAGCCCTTGGAATAAGGTTTCCAACGCCGCTTGAATCGGCCAAATCGGACAAATAGCCTAGAAGTTATGGCAAAAATAGTGGAACTGCGCAAAACGGGACCGACGCAAAAACTATTTTGGTCATAACTTCTTCGTTTCTCGCTCGATTCCATCGATCTTTATGTCCACGGAATCCTTATCTAAAGGCCCAAGACCCCTCATGATTGGAATTCCTATCCATCATTCCGAACAAAGAGCTCCAATTTTTGGGCCGGGTCATAGGGGTACCCCTAGAGATCTGGGCTAAAAACTATTTTGGCCATAACTTCTTCGTTACTCGCCTGATTCGGTCGATCTTTATGTCTACGGAATCCTTATCTAAAGGCCTAAGACCCCTCATGATCGGAATTCCTGTCAATCGTGCCGAACAAAAAGTTTCAATTTTTGGGCCGGACTCTAGGGGTACCCCTAGGGGCCATGCTAAAAACTATTTTGACCATAACTTCTTCGTTACTCACCCGATTCGGTTGATCTTTATGTCCACAGAATCCTTATCTAAAGGCCTAAAATCCCTAATGATCGGAATTCCTGTCCATCATGCCGAACAAAGAGCTTCAATTTTCGGGCCGGGCCCTAGGGGCTCCGGGGTTGAAAAATCATTCGAAATGAAATGTTGATTTTTTCGCATATTAACACATACACATGTATTTATGACATTTTAAAGTGAGCTTGCGTTGTTTGAAGACCGAGATCGCGGGTAAATCGGCCGAAAACGCCCCAAAATAGTCACTTTTTCGCTTGTTTTGGACTCTCACGAAGTTCTCGTAAAGTAAAATAATAGGAAAAGTGAATTTTGACGTTTTGGGGGATAGCCCTTGGAATAAGGTTTCCAACGCTGCTTGAATCGGTCAAATCGGACAAATAGCCTAGAAGGTATGGCAAAAATAGTGGAACTGCGCAAAACGGGATCCAACGCAAAAACTATTTTGGCCATAACTTCTTCGTTTCTTGCTGATTCGGTCGATCTTTATGTCCACGGAATCCTTATTTAAAGGCCCAAGACCCCTCATGATTGGAATTCCTATCCATCGTGCTGAACAAAGAGCTCCAATTTTTGGGCTGGGCCCTAGGGGTACCCCTAGGGGCCTGGGCTAAAAACTATTTTGGCCATAACTTCTTCGTTACTCGCTCGATTCGGTCGATCTTTATATCCACAGAATCCTTATCTAAAGGCCTAAGACCCCTCATGATCGGAATTCTTGTCCATCGTGCCGAACAAAAAGTTCCAATTTTTGGGTCGGGCCATAGGGGTACCCCTAGAGGCCTAGGCTGAAAACTATTTGGGCCATAACTTCTTCGTTACTCACCCGATTCGGTCGATCTTTATGTCCACAAAATCCTTATCTAAAGGCCTCAGATCCCCAATGATCGGAATTCCTGTCCATCATGCCGAACAAAGAGCTTCAATTTTCGGGCCGGGCCCTAGGGGTACCCTTAGGGGCTCGGGGGCTGAAAAATCATCCGAAACGAAATGTTGATTTTTTTGCACATTAGCACATACAAATGTATTTATGGCATTTTAAAGTGAGCTTGCGTAGTTTGAAGGGCGAGATCGCGGGTAAATCGGCCGAATACGCCCCAAAATAGTCACTTTTTCGCTTGTTTGGGACTCTCACGAAGTTCTTGTAAAACAAAATTATAGGAAAAGTGGATTTTGACTTTTTGGGGGGATAGCCCTTGGAATAAGGTTTCCAACGCTGCTTGAATCGGCTAAATCGGACAAATAGCCTAGAAGTTATGGCAAAAATAGTGGAACTGCGCAAAACGAGACCCGATGCATAAACTATTTTGGCCATAACTTCTTCGTTACTCGCCCGATTCGGTCGATCTTTATGTCAACGGAATCCTTATCTAAAGGCCTAAGACCACTCATGATTGAAATTCCTATCCATCGTGCTGAAGAAAGAGCTCCAATTTTTGGGCCGGGCCTTAGGGGTACCCCTAGGGGTCTGGGCTAAAAACTATTTTGGCCATAACTTCTTCGTTACTCGCCCGATTCGGTCGATCTTTATGTCTACAGAATCCTTATCTAAAGGCCTAAGACCCCTCATGATCGGAATTCCTGTCCATCATGCCGAACAAAAAGTTTCAATTTTTGGGCCAGACTCTAGGGGTACCCCTAGGGGCCATGCTAAAAACTATTTTGGCCATAACTTCTTCGTTACTCGCCCGATTCGGTCGATCTTTATGTCCAAAGAATCCTTATCTAAAGGCCTAAAATCCCTAATGATCGGAATTCCTGTACATCATGCCGAACAAAGAGCTTCAATTTTCGGACCGGGCCCTAGGGGTACCCCTAGGGGCTCCGGGGCTGAAAAATCATCCGAAACGAAATGTTGATTTTTTCGCACATTAACACATACACATGTATTTATGGTATTTTAAAGTGAGCTTGCGTAGTTTGAAGGGCGAGATCGCGGGTAAATCGGCCGAATACGCCCCAAAATAGTCATTTTTTCGCTTGTTTTGGACTCTCACGAAGTTCTCGTAAAGCAAAATTATAGGAAAAGTGGATTTTGACTTTTTGGGGGATAGCCCTTGGAATAAGGTTTGCAACTCTGCTTGAATCGGCTAAATCGGACAAATAGCCTAGAAGTTATGGCAAAAATAGTGGAACTGCGCAAAACAGGACCCGATGCAAAAACTATTTTGGCCATAACTTCTTCGTTACTCGTCCGATTTTGTCGATCTTTACGTCCACGGAATCCTTATCTAAAGGCTTAAGAACCCTCATGATCGGAATTCCTGTCCATCGTACCGAACAAAAAGTTCAAATTTTTGGGCCGGGCCCTAAAGGTACCCCTAGGGCTTGGGCTAAAAATTATTTTGGCCATAACTTCTTCGTTTCTCGCCCGATTCGGTCGATCTTTATGTCCACAGAATCCTTATCTAAAGGCCTCAGATCTCCAATGATCGGAATTCCTGTCCATCATGCCGAACAAAGAGCTTCAATTTTCGGACCGGGCCCTAGGGCTACCCCTAGGGGCTCGGGGGCTGAAAAATCATCCGAAATGAAATGTTGATTTTTTCGCACATTAGCACATACAAATGTATTTATGGTATTTTAAAGTGAGCTTGCGTAGTTTGAAAGCCGAGATAGCGGGTAAATCGGCCGAATACGCCCCAAAATAGTCACTTTTTCGCTTGTTTTGGACTCTCACGAAGTTCTCGTAAAGCAAAATTATAGGAAAAGTGGATTTTGACTTTTTGGGGGGATAGCCCTTGGAATAAGGTTTCCAACTCTGCTTGAATCGGCTAAATCGTTTAAATAGCCTAGAAGTTATGGCAAAAATAGTGGAACTGCGCAAAACAGGACCCGATGCAAAAACTATTTTGGCCATAACTTCTTCGTTACTCGCCCGATTCGGTCGATCTTTACGTCCACGGAATCCTTATCTAAAGGCCTAAGACCCTTCATGATCGAAATTCCTGTCCATCATGCCGAACAAAAAGTTCCAATTTTTGGGCCGGGCCCTAGGGGTACCTCTAGGGGCCTGGGCTAAAACTATTTTTGCCATAACTTTTTCGTTACTCACCCGATTCGGTCAATCTTTATGTCCACAGTATCCTTATCTAAAGGCCTCAGATCCCCAATGATCGGAATTCATGTCCATCATGCCGAACAAAGAGCTTCAATTTTCGGGCCGGGCCCTAGGGTACTTTAGGGGCTCGGGGGCTGAAAAATCATCCGAAACGAAATGTTGATTTTTTCGCACATTAGCACATACACATGTATTTATGGCATTTTAAAGTGAGCTTGCGTAGTTTGAAGGCCGAGATCGCGGGTAGATCGGCCGAATAGCCCCAAAATAGTCATTTTTTCGCTTGTTTTGGACTCTCACGAAGTTCTCGTAAAGCAAAATAATAGGAAAAATGGATTTGGACTTTTTGGGGGTATAGCCCTTGGAATAAGGTTTCCAACGCTGCTTGAATCGGCCAAATCGGAAAAATAGCCTAGAAGTTTTGGAAAAAATGATGGAATTGCGCAAAACGGGACCCGATGCAAAAATAATTTTGGCCATAACTTCTTCGTTACTCGCCCGATTCGGTCGATCTTTATGTCCACGGAATCATTATCAAAAGGCCTAAGACCCCTAATGATCGGAATTCTTGTCCATCATGTCGAACAAAGAGCTTCGATTTTCGGGCCGGGCCCTAGGGGTACCCCTAGGGGCTTGGGGGCTGAAAAATCATCCGAAACAAAATGTTTATTTTTTTACACATTAGCACGTACACATGTATTTATAGCATTTTAAAGTGAGCTTGCGTAGTTCGAAGGCACAGATCGCGTGTAAATCGACCGAATACGCCCCAAAATAGTCACTTTTTCTTTTGTTTTGGACTCTCACGAAGTTCTCGTAAAGCAAAATAATAGGAAAAGTGGATTTTGACTTTTTGGGGGATAGCCGTTGGAATAAGGTTTCTAACGCCGCTTTAATCGGTCAAATCGAACAAATAGCCTAGAAGTTATGGCAAAAATACTGGAACTGCGCAAAACGGGACCCGAGCAAAAAATTTTTTGGCCATAACTTCTTCGTTTCTCGCCCGATTCAGTTGATCTTTATGTCTACAGAATCCTTATCTAAAGGCCTCAGATCTTTAATAATCGGAATTCCTGTCCATCATGCCGAACAAAGAGCTTCAATTTTTGGGCCGGGCCTTAGGGGTACCCCTAGGGGCCTTGGCTAAAAACTATTTTGGCCATAACTTCTTTGTTACTCGCCCGATTCGGTCGATCTTTATGTCCATGGAATCCTTATCTAAAGGCCTAAGAAGCCTCATGATTGGAATTCTCGTCCATCGTGCCAAACAATAAGTTCCAATTTTTGGGCCGGGCCTTAGAGGTACCCCTAGGGGTCTGGGCTAAAAACTATTTTGGCCATAACTTCTTCGTTACTCGCCCGATTCGGTCGATCTTTATGTCCACGTAATCTTTATCTAAAGGCATAATACCCCTAATGATCGGAATTCCTGTCTATCGTGGTGAACAAAGAGCTTCAATTTCCGGGCCGGGCCCTAAGGGGCTCGGGGGCTGAAAAATCATCCGAAACGAAATGTTGATTTATTTGCACATTAGCACATACACATGTATTTATGGTATTTTAAAGTGATCATGCATAGTTCGAAGGCCCAGATCGCGGGTAAATCGGCCGAATACGTATTAAAATAGTCACTTTTTCTCTTGTTTTGGACTCTCACGAAGTTCTCGTAAAGCAAAATAATAGAAAAAGTGGATTTTAACTTTTTGGGGGATAGCCCTTGGAATAAGGTTTCAAACGACGCTTGAATATGGCAACTCAGAAAAATAGCTTAGAAGTTATGGCAAAAATAGTGGAACTACGCAAAACAGGACCCGACGCAAAAACTATTTTATTCATAATTTCTTCGTTTCTCACCCAATTCGGTCGATCTTTATGTCCACGGAATCCTTATCTAAAGGCCCAAGACCCCTCATGATTACAATTCCTATCCATCATTCTGAACAAAGAGCTCCAATTTTTGGGCTGGGCCTTAAGGGTACATCTAGGGGCTTGGGCTAAAAACTATTTTGGCCATTACTTCTTCGTTACTCGCCCGATTCGGTTGATCATTATATCCACGGAATTCTTATCTAAAGGCCTAAAACCCCTCATGATCGGAATTCCTATCAATCGTGCTGAACAAAAAGTTCCAATTTTCGGGTCGGGCCCTAGGGGTACCCCTAGGGGCGTGGGCTAAAAACTATTTTGTCCATAACTTCTTTGTTACTCACCCGATTCGGTCGATCCTTATTTCCACAGAATCCTTATCTAAAGGCCTAAGAC
>CM055960.1:0-144585 GCA_029490685.1 Schizonepeta tenuifolia
CAGGGGCTGAAAAATTTTCCGAAACGAAATGTTGATTTTTTCGAACATTAGCACATTCACATGTACTTATGGCATTTTTAAGTGAGCTTGCATAATTTGAAGGCCCAGATCGCGAGTAAATCGGCCGAATACACCCCAAAATAGTCACTTTTCGCCTGTTTTGGACTCTCACGAAGTTCTCGTAAAGCAAAATAATAGGAAAAGTGGATTTTGACTTTTTAGGGGATAGCCCTTGGAATAAGGTTTCCAACGCCGCTTGAATCGGCCAAATCGGACAAATAGCCTAGAAGTTATGGCAAAAATAGTGGAACTGCGCAAAACGGGACCCTACGCAAAAACTATTTTGGCCATAAGTTCTTCTTTTCTCCCTCGATTCGGTCGATCTTTATGTCGACGGAATCCTTATCTAAAGGCCCAAGACCCCGCATGATTGGAATTCTTATCCATCGTGCTGAACAAAGAGCTCCAATTTTTGGGCCGGACATTATTTTTGTCATAACTTCTTCGTTACTCGCCCGATTCGGTCGATCTTTATGTCCACAGAATCCTTATCTAAAGGCCTAAGACCCCTAATGATCGGAATTCCTATCCATCGTGCCGAACAAAGAGTTTCAATTTTCGGGCCGGGCCCTAGGGGTACCCCTAGGGGTTCGGGGGCTGAAAAATCTTCCGAAACGAAATGTTGATTTTTTCGTACATTAGCAAATTCACATGTACTTATGGTATTTTAAAGTGAGGTTGCGTAATTTGAAGGCCCAGATCGCGGGTAAATCGGCCGAATACGCCCCAAAATAGTCACTTTTCGCCTGTTTTGGACTCTCACGAAGTTCTCGTAAAGCAATATAATAGGAAAAGTGGATTTTGACATTTTAGGGGATAGCTCTTGGAATAAGGTTTCCAACGCCGCTTCAAGCGGCCAAATCGGACAAATAGCCTAGAAGTTATGGCAAAAATAGTGGAACTGCGCAAAACGGGACCCTACGCAAAAACTATTTTGGCCATAACTTCTTCGTTTCTCGCCCGATTCGGTCGATCTTTATGTCGACGGAATCCTTATCTAAAGGCCCAACACCCTGCATGATTGGAATTCCAATCCATCGTGCTGAACAAAGAGCTCCAATTTTTGGGCCGGACATTATTTTTGTCATAACTTCTTCGTTACTCGCCCGATTCGGTCGAGCTTTATGTCCACAGAATCCTTATCTAAAGGTCTAAGACCCCTAATGATCGGAATTCCTATCCATCGTGCCGAACAAAGAGTTTCAATTTTCGGGACGGGCCCTAGGGGTACCCCTGGGGGTTCGGGGGCTGAAAAATCTTCCGAAACGAAATGTTGATTTTTTCGTACATTAGCACATTCACATGTACTTATGGTATTTTAAAGTGAGGTTGCGTAATTTGAAGGCCCAGATCGCGGGTAAATCGGCCGAATACGCCCCAAAATAGTCACTTTTCGCCTGTTTTTGACTCTCACGAAGTTCTCATAAAGAAAAATAATAGGAAACGTGGATTTTGACATTTTAGGGGATAGCCCTTGGAATAAGGTTTCCAACGCCGCTTGAATCGGCCAAATCGGACAAATAGCCTAGAAGTTATGGCAAAAATAGTGGAACTGCGCAAAACGGGACGCTACGCAAAAACTATTTTGGCCATAACTTCTTCGTTTCTCCCTCGATTCGGTCGATCTTTATGTCGACGGAATCCTTATCTAAAGGCCCAAGACCCCGCATGATTGGAATTCTTATCCATCGTGCTGAACAAAGAGCTCCAATTTTTGGGTCGGACACTATTTTTGTCATAACTTCTTCGTTACTCGCCCGATTCGGTCGATCTTTATGTCCACAGAATCCTTATCTAAAGGCCTAAGACCCCTAATGATCGGAATTCCTATCCATCGTGCCGAACAAAGAGTTTCAATTTTCGGGCCGGGCCCTAGGGGTACCCCTAGGGGTTCGGGGGCTGAAAAATCTTCCGAAACGAAATGTTGATTTTTTCGTACATTAGCACATTCACATGTACTTATGGTATTTTAAAGTGAGGTTGCGTAATTTGAAGGCCCAGATCGCGGGTAAATCGGCCGAATACGCCCCAAAATAGTCACTTTTCGCCTGTTTTGGACTCTCACGAAGTTGTCGTAAAGAAAAATAAGGGAAAAGTGGATTTTGACATTTTGGGGGATAGCCCTTGGAATAAGGTTTCCAACGCCGCTTGAATCGGTCAAATCGGACAAATAGCCTAGAAGTTATGGCAAAAATAGTGGAACTGCGCAAAACGGGACCCTAAGCAAAAACTATTTTGGCCATAACTTCTTCGTTTCTCGCCCGATTCGGTCGATCTTTATGTCGACGGAAACCTTATCTAAAGGCCCAACACCCCGCATGATTGGAATTCCTATCCATCGTGCTGAACAAAGAGCTCCAATTTTTGGGTCGGGCCCTAGGAGTACCCCCTAGGACCCCTAAGACCTAAGACCCCCAATAATCGGAATTCCTATCCATCGTGCCGAACAAAGAGTTTCAATTTTCGGGTCGGGCCCTAGGAGTTCAGGGGCTGAAAAATTTTCCGAAACGAAATGTTGATTTTTTCGAACATTAGAACATTCACATGTACTTATGGCATTTTAAAGTGAGCTTGCATAATTTGAAGGCCCAGATCGCGGGTAAATCGGCCGAATACGCCCCAAAATAGTCACTTTTCGCCTGTTTTGGACTCTCACGAAGTTATCGTAAAGCAAAATAATAGGAAAAGTGAATTTTGACTTTTTGGGGGATAGTCCTTGGAAAAAGTTTCCAACGCCGCTTAAATCGGCCAAATCGGACAAATAGCCTAGAAGTTATGGCAAAAATAGTGGAACTGCGCAAAACGGGACCCTACGCAAAAACTATTTTGGCCATAACTTCTTCGTTTCTCGCCCGATTCGGTCGATCTTTATGTCGACGGAATCCTTATCTAAAGGCCCAACACCCTGCATGATTGGAATTCCAATCCATCGTGCCGAACAAAGAGCTCCAATTTTTGGGTCGGACATTATTTTTGTCATAACTTCTTCGTTACTCGCCCGATTCGGTCGATCTTTATGTCCACAGAATCCTTATCTAAAGGCCTAAGACCCCTAATGATCGGAATTCCTATCCATCGTGTCGAACAAAGAGTTTCAATTTTCGGGACGGGCCCTAGGGGTACCCCTAGGGGTTCGGGGGCTGAAAAATCTTCCGAAACGAAATGTTGATTTTTTCGTACATTAGCACATTCACATGTACTTATGGTATTTTAAAGTGAGCTTGCGTAATTTGAAGGCCCAGATCGCGGGTAAATCGGCCGAATACGCCCCAAAATAGTCACTTTTCGCCTGTTTTGGACTCTCACGAAGTTCTCGTAAAGCCAAATAATAGGAAAAGTGGATTTTGACTTTTTAGGGGATAGCCCTTGGAATAAGGTTTCCAACGCCGCTTGAATCGGCCAAATCGGACAAATAGCCTAGAAGTTATGGCAAAAATAGTGGAACTGCGCAAAACGGGACCCTACGCAAAAACTATTTTGGCCTTAACTTCTTCGTTTCTCGCCCGATTCGGTCGATCTTTATGTCGACGGAATCCTTATCTAAAGGCCCAACACCCCGCATGATTGGAATTCCTATCCATCGTGCTGAACAAAGAGCTCCAATTTTTGGGCCGGACACTATTTTTGTCATAACTTCTTCGTTACTCGCCCGATTCGGTCGATCTTTATGTCCACAGAATCCTTATCTAAAGGCCTAAGACCCCTAATGATCGGAATTCCTATCCATCGTGCCGAACAAAGAGTTTCAATTTTCGGGCCGGGCCCTAGGGGTACCCCTAGGGGTTCGGGGGCTGAAAAATCTTCCGAAACGAAATGTTGATTTTTTCGTACATTAGAACATTCACATGTACTTATGGTATTTTAAAGTGAGGTTGCGTAATTTGAAGGCCCAGATCGCGGGTAAATCGGCCGAATACGCCCCAAAATAGTCACTTTTCGCCTGTTTTGGACTCTCACGAAGTTGTCGTAAAGAAAAATAAGGGAAAAGTGGATTTTGACATTTTGGGGGATAGCCCTTGGAATAAGGTTTCCAACGCCGCTTGAATCGGTCAAATCGGACAAATAGCCTAGAAGTTATGGCAAAAATAGTGGAACTGCGCAAAACGGGACCCTAAGCAAAAACTATTTTGGCCATAACTTCTTCGTTTCTCGCCCGATTCGGTCGATCTTTATGTCGACGGAAACCTTATCTAAAGGCCCAACACCCCGCATGATTGGAATTCCTATCCATCGTGCTGAACAAAGAGCTCCAATTTTTGGGTCGGGCCCTAGGAGTACCCCCTAGGACCCCTAAGACCTAAGACCCCCAATAATCGGAATTCCTATCCATCGTGCCGAACAAAGAGTTTCAATTTTCGGGTCGGGCCCTAGGAGTTCAGGGGCTGAAATTTTTTCCGAAACGAAATGTTGATTTTTTCGAACATTAGCACATTCACATGTACTTATGGCATTTTAAAGTGAGCTTGCATAATTTGAAGGCCCAGATCGCGGGTAAAACGGCCGAATACGCCACAAAATATTCACTTTTCCGCTTGTTTTGGACTCTCACGAAGTTATCGTAAAGCAAAATAATAGGAAAAGTGGATTTTGACTTTTTGGGGGATAGTCCTTGGAAAAAGTTTCCAACGCCGCTTAAATCGGCCAAATCGGACAAATAGCCTAGAAGTTATGGCAAAAATAGTGGAACTGCGCAAAACGGGACCCTACGCAAAAACTATTTTGGCCATAACTTCTTCGTTTCTCGCCCGATTCGGTCGATCTTTATGTCGACGGAATCCTTATCTAAAGGCCCAACACCCTGCATGATTGGAATTCCAATCCATCGTGCCGAACAAAGAGCTCCAATTTTTGGGTCGGACATTATTTTTGTCATAACTTCTTCGTTACTCGCCCGATTCGGTCGATCTTTATGTCCACAGAATCCTTATCTAAAGGCCTAAGACCCCTAATGATCGGAATTCCTATCCATCGTGTCTAACAAAGAGTTTCAATTTTCGGGACGGGCCCTAGGGGTACCCCTAGGGGTTCGGGGGCTGAAAAATCTTCCGAAACGAAATGTTGATTTTTTCGTACATTAGCACATTCACATGTACTTATGGTATTTTAAAGTGAGCTTGCGTAATTTGAAGGCCCAAATCGCGGGTAAATCGGCCGAATACGCCCCAAAATAGTCACTTTTTGCCTGTTTTGGACTCTCACGAAGTTCTCGTAAAGCCAAATAATAGGAAAAGTGGATTTTGACTTTTTAGGGGATAGCCCTTGGAATAAGGTTTCCAACGCCGCTTGAATCGGCCAAATCGGACAAATAGCCTAGAAGTTATGGCAAAAATAGTGGAACTTCGCAAAACGGGACCCTACGCAAAAACTATTTTGGCCTTAACTTCTTCGTTTCTCGCCCGATTCGATCGATCTTTATGTCGACGGAAGCCTTATCTAAAGGCCCAACACCCCGCATGATTGGAATTCCTATCCATCGTGCTGAACAAAGAGCTCCAATTTTTGGGTCGGGCCCTAGGAGTACCCCCTAGGACCCCTAAGACCTAAGACCCCTAATAATCGGAATTCCTATCCATCGTGCCGAACAAAGAGTTTCAATTTTCGGGCCAGGCCCTAGGGGTTCGAGGGCTGAAAAATCTTCCGAAACGAAATGTTGATTTTTCGCACATTAGCACATTCACATGTACTTATGGCATTTTAAAGTGAGGTTGCGTAATTTGAAGGCGCAGATCGCGGGTAAATCGGCCGAATACGCCCCAAAATAGTCACTTTTCGCCTGTTTTGGACTCTCACGAAGTTCTCGTAAAGCAAAATAATAGGAAAAGTGGATTTTGACATTTTAGGGGATAGCCCTTGGAATAAGGTTTCCAACGCCGCTTGAATCGGCCAAATCGGACAAATAGCCTAGAAGTTATGGCAAAAATAGTGGAACAGCGCAAAACGGGACCCTACGCAAAAACTATTTTGGCCTTAACTTCTTCGTTTCTCGCCCGATTCGGTCGATCTTTATGTCGACGAAATCCTTATCTAAAGGCCCAAGACCCCGCATGATTGGAATTCCTATCCATCGTGCTGAACAAAGAGCTCCAATTTTTGGGCCGGACACTATTTTTGTCATAACTTCTTCGTTACTCGCCCGATTCGGTCGATCTTTATGTCCACAGAATCCTTATCTAAAGGCCTAAGACCCCTAATGATCGGAATTCCTATCCATCGTGCCGAACAAAGAGTTTCAATTTTCGGGCCGGGCCCTAGGGGTACCCCTAGGGGTTCGGGGGCTGAAAAATCTTCCGAAACGAAATGTTGATTTTTTCGTACATTAGAACATTCACATGTACTTATGGTATTTTAAAGTGAGGTTGCGTAATTTGAAGGCCCAGATCGCGGGTAAATCGGCCGAATACGCCCCAAAATAGTCACTTTTCGCCTGTTTTGGACTCTCACGAAGTTGTCGTAAAGAAAAATAAGGGAAAAGTGGATTTTGACATTTTGGGGGATAGCCCTTGGAATAAGGTTTCCAACGCCGCTTGAATCGGTCAAATCGGACAAATAGCCTAGAAGTTATGGCAAAAATAGTGGAACTGCGCAAAACGGGACCCTAAGCAAAAACTATTTTGGCCATAACTTCTTCGTTTCTCGCCCGATTCGGTCGATCTTTATGTCGACGGAAACCTTATCTAAAGGCCCAACACCCCGCATGATTGGAATTCCTATCCATCGTGCTGAACAAAGAGCTCCAATTTTTGGGTCGGGCCCTAGGAGTACCCCCTAGGACCCCTAAGACCTAAGACCCCCAATAATCGGAATTCCTATCCATCGTGCCGAACAAAGAGTTTCAATTTTCGGGTCGGGCCCTAGGAGTTCAGGGGCTGAAATTTTTTCCGAAACGAAATGTTGATTTTTTCGAACATTAGCACATTCACATGTACTTATGGCATTTTAAAGTGAGCTTGCATAATTTGAAGGCCCAGATCGCGGGTAAAACGGCCGAATACGCCACAAAATATTCACTTTTCCGCTTGTTTTGGACTCTCACGAAGTTATCGTAAAGCAAAATAATAGGAAAAGTGGATTTTGACTTTTTGGGGGATAGTCCTTGGAAAAAGTTTCCAACGCCGCTTAAATCGGCCAAATCGGACAAATAGCCTAGAAGTTATGGCAAAAATAGTGGAACTGCGCAAAACGGGACCCTACGCAAAAACTATTTTGGCCATAACTTCTTCGTTTCTCGCCCGATTCGGTCGATCTTTATGTCGACGGAATCCTTATCTAAAGGCCCAACACCCTGCATGATTGGAATTCCAATCCATCGTGCCGAACAAAGAGCTCCAATTTTTGGGTCGGACATTATTTTTGTCATAACTTCTTCGTTACTCGCCCGATTCGGTCGATCTTTATGTCCACAGAATCCTTATCTAAAGGCCTAAGACCCCTAATGATCGGAATTCCTATCCATCGTGTCTAACAAAGAGTTTCAATTTTCGGGACGGGCCCTAGGGGTACCCCTAGGGGTTCGGGGGCTGAAAAATCTTCCGAAACGAAATGTTGATTTTTTCGTACATTAGCACATTCACATGTACTTATGGTATTTTAAAGTGAGCTTGCGTAATTTGAAGGCCCAAATCGCGGGTAAATCGGCCGAATACGCCCCAAAATAGTCACTTTTTGCCTGTTTTGGACTCTCACGAAGTTCTCGTAAAGCCAAATAATAGGAAAAGTGGATTTTGACTTTTTAGGGGATAGCCCTTGGAATAAGGTTTCCAACGCCGCTTGAATCGGCCAAATCGGACAAATAGCCTAGAAGTTATGGCAAAAATAGTGGAACTTCGCAAAACGGGACCCTACGCAAAAACTATTTTGGCCTTAACTTCTTCGTTTCTCGCCCGATTCGATCGATCTTTATGTCGACGGAAGCCTTATCTAAAGGCCCAACACCCCGCATGATTGGAATTCCTATCCATCGTGCTGAACAAAGAGCTCCAATTTTTGGGTCGGGCCCTAGGAGTACCCCCTAGGACCCCTAAGACCTAAGACCCCTAATAATCGGAATTCCTATCCATCGTGCCGAACAAAGAGTTTCAATTTTCGGGCCAGGCCCTAGGGGTTCGAGGGCTGAAAAATCTTCCGAAACGAAATGTTGATTTTTCGCACATTAGCACATTCACATGTACTTATGGCATTTTAAAGTGAGGTTGCGTAATTTGAAGGCGCAGATCGCGGGTAAATCGGCCGAATACGCCCCAAAATAGTCACTTTTCGCCTGTTTTGGACTCTCACGAAGTTCTCGTAAAGCAAAATAATAGGAAAAGTGGATTTTGACATTTTAGGGGATAGCCCTTGGAATAAGGTTTCCAACGCCGCTTGAATCGGCCAAATCGGACAAATAGCCTAGAAGTTATGGCAAAAATAGTGGAACAGCGCAAAACGGGACCCTACGCAAAAACTATTTTGGCCTTAACTTCTTCGTTTCTCGCCCGATTCGGTCGATCTTTATGTCGACGAAATCCTTATCTAAAGGCCCAAGACCCCGCATGATTGGAATTCCTATCCATCGTGCTGAACAAAGAGCTCCAATTTTTGGGCCGGACACTATTTTGGTCCTAACTTATTCGTTACTCGCGCGATTCGGTCGATCTTTATGTCCACAGAATTCTTATCTAAAGGCCTAAGACCCCTAATGATCGGAATTCCTATCCTTCGTGCCGAATAAAGAGTTTCAATTTTCGGGCCGGGACCTAGGGGTACCCCTAGGGGTTCGGGGGCTGAAAAATCTTCCGAAACGAAATGTTGATTTTTTCGTACATTAGCACATTCACATGTACTTAAGGTATTTTAAAATGAGGTTGCGTAATTTGAAGGCCCAGATCGCGGGTAAATCGGCCGAATACGCCCCAAAATAGTCACTTTTCGCCTGTTTTGGAATCTCACGAAGTTCTCGTAAAGCAAAATAATAGGAAAAGTGGATTTTGACATTTTAGGGGATAGCCCTTGGAATAAGGTTTCCAACGCCGCTTGAATCGGCCAAATCGGACAAATAGCCTAGAAGTTATGGCAAAAATAGTGGAACTGCGCAAAACGGGACCCTACGCAAAAACTATTTTGGCCATAACTTCTTCGTTTCTCGCCCGATTCTGTCGATCTTTATGTCGACGGAATCCTTATCTAAAGGCCCAACACCCCGCATGATTGGAATTCCTATCCATCGTGCTGAACAAAGAGCTTCAATTTTTGGGCCGGGCCCTAGGAGTACCCCCTAGAACCCCTAAGACCTAAGACCCCTTATCTAAAGGCCTAAGACCCCTAATAATCGGAATTCCTATCCATCGTGCCGAACAAAGAGTTTCAATTTTCGGGTCGGGCCGTAGGGGTTCAGGGGCTGAAAAATTTTCCAAACCGAAATGTTGATTTTTTCGCACATTAGCACATTCACATGTACTTTTGGCATTTTAAAGTGAGCTTGCATAATTTGAAGGCCTAGATCGCGGGTAAATCGGCCGAATACGCCACAAAATATTCACTTTTCCGCTTGTTTTGGACTCTCACGAAGTTATCGTAAAGCAAAATAATAGGAAAAGTGGATTTTGACTTTTTGGGGGATAGCCCTTGGAATAAGTTTCCAACGCCGCCTGAATCGGCCAAATCGGACAAATAGCCTAGAAGTTATGGCAAAAATAGTGGAGTTGCGCAAAACGGGACCCTACGCAAAAACTATTTTGGCCATAACTTCTTCGTTTCTCGCCCGATTCGGTCGATCTTTATGTCGACGGAATCCTTATCTAAAGGCCCAAGACCCCGCATGATTGGAATTCCTATCCATCGTGCTGAACAAAGAGCTCCAATTTTTGGGCCGGACACTATTTTTGTCATAACTTCTTCGTTACTTGTCCAATTCGGTCAATCTTTATGTCCACAGAATCCTTATCTAAAGGCCTAAGACCCCTAATGATCGGAATTCCTATCCATCGTGCCGAACAAAGAGTTTCAATTTTCGGGCCGGGCCCTAGGGGTACCCCTAGGGGTTCGGGGGCTGAAAAATCTTCCGAAAAGAAATGTTGATTTTTTCGTACATTAGCACATTCACATGTACTTATGGCATTTTAAAGTGAGCTTGCGTAATTTGAAGGCCCAGATCGCGGGTAAATCGGCCGAATACGCCCCAAAATAGTCACTTTTCGCCTGTTTTGGACTCTCACGAAGTTCTCGTAAAGCAAAATAATAGGAAAAGTGGATTTTGACTTTTTAGGGGATAACCCTTGGAATAAGATTTTCAACGCCGCTTGAATCGGCCAAATCGGACAAATAGCCTAGAAGTTATGGCAAAAATAGTGGAACTGCGCAAAACGGGACCCTACGCAAAAACTATTTTGGCCATAACTTCTTCGTTTCTCGCTCGATTCGGTCGATCTTTATGTCGACGGAATCCTTATCTAAAGGCCCAAGACCCCGCATGATTGGAATTCCTATCCATCGTGCTGAACAAAGAGCTCCAATTTTTGGGCCGGACACTATTTTGGTCATAACTTATTCGTTACTAACCCGATTCGGTCGATCTTTATGTCCACAGAATCCTTATCTAAAGGCCTAAGACCCCTAATGATCGGAATTCCTATCCATCGTGCCGAACAAAGAGTTTCAATTTTCGGGCCGGGCCTAACCCTATTGGTTCGGGGGCTGAAAAATCTTCCGAAACGAAATGTTGATTTTTTCATACATTAGCACATTCACATGTACTTATGACATTTTAAAGTGAGCTTGCGTAATTTGAAGGCCCAGATCGCGGGTAAATCGGCCGAATACGCCCCAAAATAGTCACTTTTCGCCTGTTTTGGACTCTCACGAAGTTCTCGTAAAGCAAAATAATAGGAAAAGTGGATTTTGACTTTTTAGGGGATAGCCCTTGGAATAAGATTTTCAACGCCGCTTGAATCGGCCAAATCGGACAAATAGCCTAGAAGTTATGGCAAAAATAGTGGAACTGCGCAAAACGGGACCCTACGCAAAAACTATTTTGGCCATAACTTCTTCGTTTCTCGCCCGATTCGGTCGATCTTTATGTCGACGGAATCCTTATCTAAAGGCCCAACACCCCGCATGATTGGAATTCCTATCCATCGTGCTGAACAAAGAGCTTCAATTTTTGGGCCGGGCCCTAGGAGTACCCCCTAGAACCCCTAAGACCTAAGACCCCTTATCTAAAGGCCTAAGACCCCTAATAATCGGAATTCCTATCCATCGTGCCGAACAAAGAGTTTCAATTTTCGGGTCGGGCCGTAGGGGTTCAGGGGCTGAAAAATTTTCCAAACCGAAATGTTGATTTTTTCGCACATTAGCACATTCACATGTACTTTTGGCATTTTAAAGTGAGCTTGCATAATTTGAAGGCCTAGATCGCGGGTAAATCGGCCGAATACGCCACAAAATATTCACTTTTCCGCTTGTTTTGGACTCTCACGAAGTTATCGTAAAGCAAAATAATAGGAAAAGTGGATTTTGACTTTTTGGGGGATAGCCCTTGGAATAAGTTTCCAACGCCGCCTGAATCGGCCAAATCGGACAAATAGCCTAGAAGTTATGGCAAAAATAGTGGAGTTGCGCAAAACGGGACCCTACGCAAAAACTATTTTGGCCATAACTTCTTCGTTTCTCGCCCGATTCGGTCGATCTTTATGTCGACGGAATCCTTATCTAAAGGCCCAAGACCCCGCATGATTGGAATTCCTATCCATCGTGCTGAACAAAGAGCTCCAATTTTTGGGCCGGACACTATTTTTGTCATAACTTCTTCGTTACTTGTCCAATTCGGTCAATCTTTATGTCCACAGAATCCTTATCTAAAGGCCTAAGACCCCTAATGATCGGAATTCCTATCCATCGTGCCGAACAAAGAGTTTCAATTTTCGGGCCGGGCCCTAGGGGTACCCCTAGGGGTTCGGGGGCTGAAAAATCTTCCGAAAAGAAATGTTGATTTTTTCGTACATTAGCACATTCACATGTACTTATGGCATTTTAAAGTGAGCTTGCGTAATTTGAAGGCCCAGATCGCGGGTAAATCGGCCGAATACGCCCCAAAATAGTCACTTTTCGCCTGTTTTGGACTCTCACGAAGTTCTCGTAAAGCAAAATAATAGGAAAAGTGGATTTTGACTTTTTAGGGGATAACCCTTGGAATAAGATTTTCAACGCCGCTTGAATCGGCCAAATCGGACAAATAGCCTAGAAGTTATGGCAAAAATAGTGGAACTGCGCAAAACGGGACCCTACGCAAAAACTATTTTGGCCATAACTTCTTCGTTTCTCGCTCGATTCGGTCGATCTTTATGTCGACGGAATCCTTATCTAAAGGCCCAAGACCCCGCATGATTGGAATTCCTATCCATCGTGCTGAACAAAGAGCTCCAATTTTTGGGCCGGACACTATTTTGGTCATAACTTATTCGTTACTAACCCGATTCGGTCGATCTTTATGTCCACAGAATCCTTATCTAAAGGCCTAAGACCCCTAATGATCGGAATTCCTATCCATCGTGCCGAACAAAGAGTTTCAATTTTCGGGCCGGGCCTAACCCTATTGGTTCGGGGGCTGAAAAATCTTCCGAAACGAAATGTTGATTTTTTCATACATTAGCACATTCACATGTACTTATGACATTTTAAAGTGAGCTTGCGTAATTTGAAGGCCCAGATCGCGGGTAAATCGGCCGAATACGCCCCAAAATAGTCACTTTTCGCCTGTTTTGGACTCTCACGAAGTTCTCGTAAAGCAAAATAATAGGAAAAGTGGATTTTGACTTTTTAGGGGATAGCCCTTGGAATAAGATTTTCAACGCCGCTTGAATCGGCCAAATCGGACAAATAGCCTAGAAGTTATGGCAAAAATAGTGGAACTGCGCAAAACGGGACCCTACGCAAAAACTATTTTGGCCATAACTTCTTCGTTTCTCGCTCGATTCGGTCGATCTTTATGTCGACGGAATCCTTATCTAAAGGCCCAAGACCCCGCATGATTGGAATTCCTATCCATCGTGCTGAACAAAGAGCTCCAATTTTTGGGTCGGACACTATTTTGGTCATAACTTATTCGTTACTAACCCGATTCGGTCGATCTTTATGTCCACAGAATCTTTATCTAAAGGCCTACGACCCCTAATGATCGGAATTCCTATCCATCATGCCGAACAAAGAGTTTTAATTTTCGGGCCGGGACCTAGGGGTACCCCTAGGGGTTCGGGGGCTGAAAAATCTTCCGAAACGAAATGTTGATTTTTTCGAAACATTAGCACATTCACATGTACTTATGGCATTTTAAAGTGAGCTTGCATAATTTGAAGGCCCAGATCGCGAGTAAATCGGCCGAATACACCCCAAAATAGTCACTTTTCGCCTGTTTTGGACTCTCACGAAGTTCTCGTAAAGCAAAATAATAGGAAAAGTGGATTTTTACATTTTAGGGGATAGCCCTTGGAATAAGGTTTCCAACACCGCTTGAATCAGCCAAATCGGACAAATATCCTAGAAGTTATGGCAAAAATAGTGGAACTGCGCAAAACGGGACCCTACGCAAAAACTATTTTGGCCTTAACTTCTTCGTTTCTCGCCCGATTCGGTCGATCTTTATGTCGACGGAATCCTTATCTAAAGGCCCAACACCCCGCATGATTGGAATTCCTATCCATCGTGCTGAACAATGAGCTCCAATTTTTGGGTCGGGCCCTAGGAGTACCCCCTAGGACCCCTAAGACCTAAGACCCCTAATAATCGGAATTCCTATCCATCGTGCCGAACAAAGAGTTTCAATTTTCGGGCCAGGCCCTAGGGGTTCGGGGGCTGAAAAATCTTCCGAAACGAAATGTTGATTTTTCGCACATTAGCACATTCACATGTACTTATGGCATTTTAAAGTGAGGTTGCGTAATTTGAAGGCGCAGATCGCGGGTAAATCGGCCGAATACGCCCCAAAATAGTCACTTTTCGCCTGTTTTGGACTCTCACGAAGTTCTCGTAAAGCAAAATAATAGGAAAAGTGGATTTTGACATTTTAGGGGATAGCCCTTGGAATAAGGTTTCCAACGCCGCTTGAATCGGCCAAAACGGACAAATAGCCTAGAAGTTATGGCAAAAATAGTGGAACTGCGCAAAACGGGACCCTACGCAAAAACTATTTTGGCCTTAACTTCTTCGTTTCTCGCCCGATTCGGTCGATCTTTATGTCGACGAAATCCTTATCTAAAGGCCCAAGACCCCGCATGATTGGAATTCCTATCCATCGTGCTGAACAAAGAGCTCCAATTTTTGGGCCGGACACTATTTTGGTCATAACTTATTCGTTACTCGCCCGATTCGGTCGATCTTTATGTCCACAGAATCCTTATCTAAAGGCCTAAGACCCCTAATGATCGGAATTCCTATCCATCGTGCCGAACAAAGAGTTTCAATTTTCGGGCCGGGACCTAGGGGCACCCCTAGGGGGTTCGGGGGCTGAAAAATCTTCCGAAACGAAATGTTGATTTTTTCGTACATTAGCACATTCACATGTACTTATGGCATTTTAAAGTGAGCTTGCGTAATTTGAAGGCCCAGATCGCGGGTAAATCGGCCGAATACGCCCCAAAATAGTCACTTTTCGCCTGTTTTGGACTCTCACGAAGTTCTCGTAAAGCAAAATAATAGGAAAAGTGGATTTTGACTTTTTAGGGGATAACCCTTGGAATAAGATTTTCAACGCCGCTTGAATCGGCCAAATCGGACAAATAGCCTAGAAGTTATGGCAAAAATAGTGGAACTGCGCAAAACGGGACCCTACGCAAAAACTATTTTGGCCATAACTTCTTCGTTTCTCGCTCGATTCGGTCGATCTTTATGTCGACGGAATCCTTATCTAAAGGCCCAAGACCCCGCATGATTGGAATTCCTATCCATCGTGCTGAACAAAGAGCTCCAATTTTTGGGCCGGACACTATTTTGGTCATAACTTATTCGTTACTAACCCGATTCGGTCGATCTTTATGTCCACAGAATCCTTATCTAAAGGCCTAAGACCCCTAATGATCGGAATTCCTATCCATCGTGCCGAACAAAGAGTTTCAATTTTCGGGCCGGGCCTAACCCTATTGGTTCGGGGGCTGAAAAATCTTCCGAAACGAAATGTTGATTTTTTCGTACATTAGCACATTCACATGTACTTATGACATTTTAAAGTGAGCTTGCGTAATTTGAAGGCCCAGATCGCGGGTAAATCGGCCGAATACGCCCCAAAATAGTCACTTTTCGCCTGTTTTGGACTCTCACGAAGTTCTCGTAAAGCAAAATAATAGGAAAAGTGGATTTTGACTTTTTAGGGGATAGCCCTTGAAATAAGATTTTCAACGCCGCTTGAATCGGCCAAATCGGACAAATAGCCTAGAAGTTATGGCAAAAATAGTGGAACTGCGCAAAACGGGACCCTACGCAAAAACTATTTTGGCCATAACTTCTTCGTTTCTCGCTCGATTCGGTCGATCTTTATGTCGACGGAATCCTTATCTAAAGGCCCAAGACCCCGCATGATTGGAATTCCTATCCATCGTGCTGAACAAAGAGCTCCAATTTTTGGGTCGGACACTATTTTGGTCATAACTTATTCGTTACTAACCCGATTCGGTCGATCTTTATGTCCACAGAATCTTTATCTAAAGGCCTACGACCCCTAATGATCGGAATTCCTATCCATCATGCCGAACAAAGAGTTTTAATTTTCGGGCCGGGACCTAGGGGTACCCCTAGGGGTTCGGGGGCTGAAAAATCTTCCGAAACGAAATGTTGATTTTTTCGAAACATTAGCACATTCACATGTACTTATGGCATTTTAAAGTGAGCTTGCATAATTTGAAGGCCCAGATCGCGAGAAAATCGGCCGAATACACCCCAAAATAGTCACTTTTCGCCTGTTTTGGACTCTCACGAAGTTCTCGTAAAGCAAAATAATAGGAAAAGTGGATTTTTACATTTTAGGGGATAGCCCTTGGAATAAGGTTTCCAACACCGCTTGAATCGGCCAAATCGGACAAATATCCTAGAAGTTATTGTAAAAATAGTGGAACTGCGCAAAACGGGACCCTACGCAAAAACTATTTTGGCCTTAGCTTCTTCGTTTCTCGCCCGATTCGGTCGATCTTTATGTCGACGGAATCCTTATCTAAAGGCCCAACACCCCGCATGATTGGAATTCCTATCCATCGTGCTGAACAATGAGCTCCAATTTTTGGGTCGGGCCCTAGGAGTACCCCCTAGGACCCCTAAGACCTAAGACCCCTAATAATCGGAATTCCTATCCATCGTGCCGAACAAAGAGTTTCAATTTTCGGGCCAGGCCCTGGGGGTTCGGGGGCTGAAAAATCTTCCAAAACGAAATGTTGATTTTTCGCACATTAGCACATTCACATGTACTTATGGCATTTTAAAGTGAGGTTGCGTAATTTGAAGGCGCAGATCGCGGGTAAATCGGCCGAATACGCCCCAAAATAGTCACTTTTCGCCTGTTTTGGACTCTCACGAAGTTCTCGTAAAGCAAAATAATAGGAAAAGTGGATTTTGACATTTTAGGGGATAGCCCTTGGAATAAGGTTTCCAACGCCGCTTGAATCGGCCAAATCGGACAAATAGCCTAGAAGTTATGGCAAAAATAGTGGAACTGCGCAAAACGGGACCCTACGCAAAAACTATTTTGGCCATAACTTCTTCGTTTCTCGCCCGATTCGGTCGATCTTTATGTCGACGGAATCCTTATCTAAAGGCCCAACACCCCGCATGATTGGAATTCCTATCCATCGTGCTTAACAAAGAGCTTCAATTTTTGGGCCGGGCCCTAGGAGTACCCCCTAGAACCCCTAAGACCTAAGACCCCTTATCTAAAGGCCTAAGACCCCTAATAATCGGAATTCCTATCCATCGTGCCGAACAAAGAGTTTCAATTTTCGGGTCGGGCCGTAGGGGTTCAGGGGCTGAAAAATTTTCCAAACCGAAATGTTGATTTTTTCGCACATTAGCACATTCACATGTACTTTTGGCATTTTAAAGTGAGCTTGCATAATTTGAAGGCCTAGATCGCGGGTAAATCGGCCGAATACGCCACAAAATATTCACTTTTCCGCTTGTTTTGGACTCTCACGAAGTTATCGTAAAGCAAAATAATAGGAAAAGTGGATTTTGACTTTTTGGGGGATAGCCCTTGGAATAAGTTTCCAACGCCGCCTGAATCGGCCAAATCGGACAAATAGCCTAGAAGTTATGGCAAAAATAGTGGAGTTGCGCAAAACGGGACCCTACGCAAAAACTATTTTGGCCATAACTTCTTCGTTTCTCGCCCGATTCGGTCGATCTTTATGTCGACGGAATCCTTATCTAAAGGCCCAAGACCCCGCATGATTGGAATTCCTATCCATCGTGCTGAACAAAGAGCTCCAATTTTTGGGCCGGACACTATTTTTGTCATAACTTCTTCGTTACTTGTCCAATTCGGTCAATCTTTATGTCCACAGAATCCTTATCTAAAGGCCTAAGACCCCTAATGATCGGAATTCCTATCCATCGTGCCGAACAAAGAGTTTCAATTTTCGGGCCGGGCCCTAGGGGTACCCCTAGGGGTTCGGGGGCTGAAAAATCTTCCGAAAAGAAATGTTGATTTTTTCGTACATTAGCACATTCACATGTACTTATGGCATTTTAAAGTGAGCTTGCGTAATTTGAAGGCCCAGATCGCGGGTAAATCGGCCGAATACGCCCCAAAATAGTCACTTTTCGCCTGTTTTGGACTCTCACGAAGTTCTCGTAAAGCAAAATAATAGGAAAAGTGGATTTTGACTTTTTAGGGGATAACCCTTGGAATAAGATTTTCAACGCCGCTTGAATCGGCCAAATCGGACAAATAGCCTAGAAGTTATGGCAAAAATAGTGGAACTGCGCAAAACGGGACCCTACGCAAAAACTATTTTGGCCATAACTTCTTCGTTTCTCGCTCGATTCGGTCGATCTTTATGTCGACGGAATCCTTATCTAAAGGCCCAAGACCCCGCATGATTGGAATTCCTATCCATCGTGCTGAACAAAGAGCTCCAATTTTTGGGCCGGACACTATTTTGGTCATAACTTATTCGTTACTAACCCGATTCGGTCGATCTTTATGTCCACAGAATCCTTATCTAAAGGCCTAAGACCCCTAATGATCGGAATTCCTATCCATCGTGCCGAACAAAGAGTTTCAATTTTCGGGCCGGGCCTAACCCTATTGGTTCGGGGGCTGAAAAATCTTCCGAAACGAAATGTTGATTTTTTCATACATTAGCACATTCACATGTACTTATGACATTTTAAAGTGAGCTTGCGTAATTTGAAGGCCCAGATCGCGGGTAAATCGGCCGAATACGCCCCAAAATAGTCACTTTTCGCCTGTTTTGGACTCTCACGAAGTTCTCGTAAAGCAAAATAATAGGAAAAGTGGATTTTGACTTTTTAGGGGATAGCCCTTGGAATAAGATTTTCAACGCCGCTTGAATCGGCCAAATCGGACAAATAGCCTAGAAGTTATGGCAAAAATAGTGGAACTGCGCAAAACGGGACCCTACGCAAAAACTATTTTGGCCATAACTTCTTCGTTTCTCGCTCGATTCGGTCGATCTTTATGTCGACGGAATCCTTATCTAAAGGCCCAAGACCCCGCATGATTGGAATTCCTATCCATCGTGCTGAACAAAGAGCTCCAATTTTTGGGTCGGACACTATTTTGGTCATAACTTATTCGTTACTAACCCGATTCGGTCGATCTTTATGTCCACAGAATCTTTATCTAAAGGCCTACGACCCCTAATGATCGGAATTCCTATCCATCATGCCGAACAAAGAGTTTTAATTTTCGGGCCGGGACCTAGGGGTACCCCTAGGGGTTCGGGGGCTGAAAAATCTTCCGAAACGAAATGTTGATTTTTTCGAAACATTAGCACATTCACATGTACTTATGGCATTTTAAAGTGAGCTTGCATAATTTGAAGGCCCAGATCGCGAGTAAATCGGCCGAATACACCCCAAAATAGTCACTTTTCGCCTGTTTTGGACTCTCACGAAGTTCTCGTAAAGCAAAATAATAGGAAAAGTGGATTTTTACATTTTAGGGGATAGCCCTTGGAATAAGGTTTCCAACACCGCTTGAATCAGCCAAATCGGACAAATATCCTAGAAGTTATGGCAAAAATAGTGGAACTGCGCAAAACGGGACCCTACGCAAAAACTATTTTGGCCTTAACTTCTTCGTTTCTCGCCCGATTCGGTCGATCTTTATGTCGACGGAATCCTTATCTAAAGGCCCAACACCCCGCATGATTGGAATTCCTATCCATCGTGCTGAACAATGAGCTCCAATTTTTGGGTCGGGCCCTAGGAGTACCCCCTAGGACCCCTAAGACCTAAGACCCCTAATAATCGGAATTCCTATCCATCGTGCCGAACAAAGAGTTTCAATTTTCGGGCCAGGCCCTAGGGGTTCGGGGGCTGAAAAATCTTCCGAAACGAAATGTTGATTTTTCGCACATTAGCACATTCACATGTACTTATGGCATTTTAAAGTGAGGTTGCGTAATTTGAAGGCGCAGATCGCGGGTAAATCGGCCGAATACGCCCCAAAATAGTCACTTTTCGCCTGTTTTGGACTCTCACGAAGTTCTCGTAAAGCAAAATAATAGGAAAAGTGGATTTTGACATTTTAGGGGATAGCCCTTGGAATAAGGTTTCCAACGCCGCTTGAATCGGCCAAATCGGACAAATAGCCTAGAAGTTATGGCAAAAATAGTGGAACTGCGCAAAACGGGACCCTACGCAAAAACTATTTTGGCCTTAACTTCTTCGTTTCTCGCCCGATTCGGTCGATCTTTATGTCGACGAAATCCTTATCTAAAGGCCCAAGACCCCGCATGATTGGAATTCCTATCCATCGTGCTGAACAAAGAGCTCCAATTTTTGGGCCGGACACTATTTTGGTCATAACTTATTCGTTACTCGCCCGATTCGGTCGATCTTTATGTCCACAGAATCCTTATCTAAAGGCCTAAGACCCCTAATGATCGGAATTCCTATCCATCGTGCCGAACAAAGAGTTTCAATTTTCGGGCCGGGACCTAGGGGCACCCCTAGGGGGTTCGGGGGCTCAAAAATCTTCCGAAACGAAATGTTGATTTTTTCGTACATTAGCACATTCACATGTACTTATGGCATTTTAAAGTGAGCTTGCGTAATTTGAAGGCCCAGATCGCGGGTAAATCGGCCGAATACGCCCCAAAATAGTCACTTTTCGCCTGTTTTGGACTCTCACGAAGTTCTCGTAAAGCAAAATAATAGGAAAAGTGGATTTTGACTTTTTAGGGGATAACCCTTGGAATAAGATTTTCAACGCCGCTTGAATCGGCCAAATCGGACAAATAGCCTAGAAGTTATGGCAAAAATAGTGGAACTGCGCAAAACGGGACCCTACGCAAAAACTATTTTGGCCATAACTTCTTCGTTTCTCGCTCGATTCGGTCGATCTTTATGTCGACGGAATCCTTATCTAAAGGCCCAAGACCCCGCATGATTGGAATTCCTATCCATCGTGCTGAACAAAGAGCTCCAATTTTTGGGCCGGACACTATTTTGGTCATAACTTATTCGTTACTAACCCGATTCGGTCGATCTTTATGTCCACAGAATCCTTATCTAAAGGCCTAAGACCCCTAATGATCGGAATTCCTATCCATCGTGCCGAACAAAGAGTTTCAATTTTCGGGCCGGGCCTAACCCTATTGGTTCGGGGGCTGAAAAATCTTCCGAAACGAAATGTTGATTTTTTCGTACATTAGCACATTCACATGTACTTATGACATTTTAAAGTGAGCTTGCGTAATTTGAAGGCCCAGATCGCGGGTAAATCGGCCGAATACGCCCCAAAATAGTCACTTTTCGCCTGTTTTGGACTCTCACGAAGTTCTCGTAAAGCAAAATAATAGGAAAAGTGGATTTTGACTTTTTAGGGGATAGCCCTTGAAATAAGATTTTCAACGCCGCTTGAATCGGCCAAATCGGACAAATAGCCTAGAAGTTATGGCAAAAATAGTGGAACTGCGCAAAACGGGACCCTACGCAAAAACTATTTTGGCCATAACTTCTTCGTTTCTCGCTCGATTCGGTCGATCTTTATGTCGACGGAATCCTTATCTAAAGGCCCAAGACCCCGCATGATTGGAATTCCTATCCATCGTGCTGAACAAAGAGCTCCAATTTTTGGGTCGGACACTATTTTGGTCATAACTTATTCGTTACTAACCCGATTCGGTCGATCTTTATGTCCACAGAATCTTTATCTAAAGGCCTACGACCCCTAATGATCGGAATTCCTATCCATCATGCCGAACAAAGAGTTTTAATTTTCGGGCCGGGACCTAGGGGTACCCCTAGGGGTTCGGGGGCTGAAAAATCTTCCGAAACGAAATGTTGATTTTTTCGAAACATTAGCACATTCACATGTACTTATGGCATTTTAAAGTGAGCTTGCATAATTTGAAGGCCCAGATCGCGAGAAAATCGGCCGAATACACCCCAAAATAGTCACTTTTCGCCTGTTTTGGACTCTCACGAAGTTCTCGTAAAGCAAAATAATAGGAAAAGTGGATTTTTACATTTTAGGGGATAGCCCTTGGAATAAGGTTTCCAACACCGCTTGAATCGGCCAAATCGGACAAATATCCTAGAAGTTATTGTAAAAATAGTGGAACTGCGCAAAACGGGACCCTACGCAAAAACTATTTTGGCCTTAGCTTCTTCGTTTCTCGCCCGATTTGGTCGATCTTTATGTCGACGGAAACCTTATCTAAAGGCCCAACACCCCGCATGATTGGAATTCCTATCCATCGTGCTGAACAATGAGCTCCAATTTTTGGGTCGGGCCCTAGGAGTACCCCCTAGGACCCCTAAGACCTAAGACCCCTAATAATCGGAATTCCTATCCATCGTGCCGAACAAAGAGTTTCAATTTTCGGGCCAGGCCCTGGGGGTTCGGGGGCTGAAAAATCTTCCGAAACGAAATGTTGATTTTTCGCACATTAGCACATTCACATGTACTTATGGCATTTTAAAGTGAGGTTGCGTAATTTGAAGGCGCAGATCGCGGGTAAATCGGCCGAATACGCCCCAAAATAGTCACTTTTCGCCTGTTTTGGACTCTCACGAAGTTCTCGTAAAGCAAAATAATAGGAAAAGTGGATTTTGACATTTTAGGGGATAGCCCTTGGAATAAGGTTTCCAACGCCGCTTGAATCGGCCAAATCGGACAAATAGCCTAGAAGTTATGGCAAAAATAGTGGAACTGCGCAAAACGGGACCCTACGCAAAAACTATTTTGGCCTTAACTTCTTCGTTTCTCGCCCGATTCGGTCGATCTTTATGTCGACGAAATCCTTATCTAAAGGCCCAAGACCCCGCATGATTGGAATTCCTATCCATCGTGCTGAACAAAGAGCTCCAATTTTTGGGCCGGACACTATTTTGGTCATAACTTATTCGTTACTCGCCCGATTCGGTCGATCTTTATGTCCACAGAATCCTTATCTAAAGGCCTAAGACCCCTAATGATCGGAATTCCTATCCATCGTGCCGAACAAAGAGTTTCAATTTTCGGGCCGGGACCTAGGGGCACCCCTAGGGGTTCGGGGGCTGAAAAATCTTCCGAAACGAAATGTTGATTTTTTCGTACATTAGCACATTCACATGTACTTAAGGTATTTTAAAGTGAGGTTGCGTAATTTGAAGGCCCAGATCGCGGGTAAATCGGCCGAATACGCCCCAAAATAGTCACTTTTCGCCTGTTTTGGAATCTCACGAAGTTCTCGTAAAGCAAAATAATAGGAAAAGTGGATTTTGACATTTTAGGGGATAGCCCTTGGAATAAGGTATCCAACGCCGCTTGAATCGGCCAAATCGGACAAATAGCCTAGAAGTTATGGCAAAAATAGTGGAACTGTGCAAAACGGGACCCTACGCAAAAACTATTTTGGCCATAACTTCTTCGTTTCTCGCCCGATTCGGTCGATCTTTATGTCGACGGAATCCTTATCTAAAGGCCCAACACCCCGCATGATTGGAATTCCTATCCATCGTGCTGAACAAAGAGCTCCAATTTTTGGGCCGGGCCCTAGGAGTACCCCCTAGGACCCCTAAGACCTAAGACCCCTTATCTAAAGGCCTAAGACCCCTAATAATCGGAATTCCTATCCATCGTGCCGAACAAAGAGTTTCAATTTTCGGGTCGGGCCGTAGGGGTTCAGGGGCTGAAAAATTTTCCAAACCGAAATGTTGATTTTTTCGCACATTAGCACATTCACATGTACTTTTGGCATTTTAAAGTGAGCTTGCATAATTTGAAGGCCTAGATCGCGGGTAAATCGGCCGAATACGCCACAAAATATTCACTTTTCCGCTTGTTTTGGACTCTCACGAAGTTATAGTAAAGCAAAATAATAGGAAAAATGGATTTTGACTTTTTGGGGGATAGCCCTTGGAATAAGTTTCCAACGCTGCTTGAATCGGCCAAATCGGACAAATAGCCTAGAAGTTATGGCAAAAATAGTGGAGTTGCGCAAAACGGGACCCTACGCAAAAACTATTTTGGCCATAACTTCTTCGTTTCTCGCCCGATTCGGTCGATCTTTATGTCGACGGAATCCTTATCTAAAGGCCCAAGACCCCGCATGATTGGAACTCCTATCCATCGTGCTGAACAAAGAGCTCCAATTTTTGGGCCGGACACTATTTTTGTCATAACTTCTTCGTTACTTGACCAATTCGGTCGATCTTTATGTCCACAGAATCCTTATCTAAAGGCCTAAGACCCCTAATGATCGGAATTCCTATCCATCGTGCCGAACAAAGAGTTTCAATTTTCGGGCCGGGCCCTAGGGGTACCCCTAGGGGTTCGGGGGCTGAAAAATCTTCCGAAACGAAATGTTGATTTTTTCGTACATTAGCACATTCACATGTACTTATGGCATTTTAAAGTGAGCTTGCGTAATTTGAAGGCCCAGATCGCGGGTAAATCGGCCGAATACGCCCCAAAATAGTCACTTTTCGCCTGTTTTGGACTCTCACGAAGTTCTCGTAAAGCAAAATAATAGGAAAAGTGGATTTTGACTTTTTAGGGGATAACCCTTGGAATAAGATTTTCAACGCCGCTTGAATCGGCCAAATCGGACAAATAGCCTAGAAGTTATGGCAAAAATAGTGGAACTGCGCAAAACGGGACCCTACGCAAAAACTATTTTGGCCATAACTTCTTCGTTTCTCGCTCGATTCGGTCGATCTTTATGTCGACGGAATCCTTATCTAAAGGCCCAAGACCCCGCATGATTGGAATTCCTATCCATCGTGCTGAACAAAGAGCTCCAATTTTTGGGCCGGACACTATTTTGGTCATAACTTATTCGTTACTAACCCGATTCGGTCGATCTTTATGTCCACAGAATCCTTATCTAAAGGCCTAAGACCCCTAATGATCGGAATTCCTATCCATCGTGCCGAACAAAGAGTTTCAATTTTCGGGCCGGGCCTAACCCTATTGGTTCGGGGGCTGAAAAATCTTCCGAAACGAAATGTTGATTTTTTCGTACATTAGCACATTCACATGTACTTATGACATTTTAAAGTGAGCTTGCGTAATTTGAAGGCCCAGATCGCGGGTAAATCGGCCGAATACGCCCCAAAATAGTCACTTTTCGCCTGTTTTGGACTCTCACGAAGTTCTCGTAAAGCAAAATAATAGGAAAAGTGGATTTTGACTTTTTAGGGGATAGCCCTTGGAATAAGATTTTCAACGCCGCTTGAATCGGCCAAATCGGACAAATAGCCTAGAAGTTATGGCAAAAATAGTGGAACTGCGCAAAACGGGACCCTACGCAAAAACTATTTTGGCCATAACTTCTTCGTTTCTCGCTCGATTCGGTCGATCTTTATGTCGACGGAATCCTTATCTAAAGGCCCAAGACCCCGCATGATTGGAATTCCTATCCATCGTGCTGAACAAAGAGCTCCAATTTTTGGGCCGGACACTATTTTGGTCATAACTTATTCGTTACTAACCCGATTCGGTCGATCTTTATGTCCACAGAATCTTTATCTAAAGGCCTACGACCCCTAATGATCGGAATTCCTATCCATCATGCCGAACAAAGAGTTTTAATTTTCGGGCCGGGACCTAGGGGTACCCCTAGGGGTTCGGGGGCTGAAAAATCTTCCGAAACGAAATGTTGATTTTTTCGAAACATTAGCACATTCACATGTACTTATGGCATTTTAAAGTGAGCTTGCATAATTTGAAGGCCCAGATCGCGAGAAAATCGGCCGAATACACCCCAAAATAGTCACTTTTCGCCTGTTTTGGACTCTCACGAAGTTCTCGTAAAGCAAAATAATAGGAAAAGTGGATTTTTACATTTTAGGGGATAGCCCTTGGAATAAGGTTTCCAACACCGCTTGAATCGGCCAAATCGGACAAATATCCTAGAAGTTATTGTAAAAATAGTGGAACTGCGCAAAACGGGACCCTACGCAAAAACTATTTTGGCCTTAGCTTCTTCGTTTCTCGCCCGATTCGGTCGATCTTTATGTCGACGGAATCCTTATCTAAAGGCCCAACACCCCGCATGATTGGAATTCCTATCCATCGTGCTGAACAATGAGCTCCAATTTTTGGGTCGGGCCCTAGGAGTACCCCCTAGGACCCCTAAGACCTAAGACCCCTAATAATCGGAATTCCTATCCATCGTGCCGAACAAAGAGTTTCAATTTTCGGGCCAGGCCCTGGGGGTTCGGGGGCTGAAAAATCTTCCAAAACGAAATGTTGATTTTTCGCACATTAGCACATTCACATGTACTTATGGCATTTTAAAGTGAGGTTGCGTAATTTGAAGGCGCAGATCGCGGGTAAATCGGCCGAATACGCCCCAAAATAGTCACTTTTCGCCTGTTTTGGACTCTCACGAAGTTCTCGTAAAGCAAAATAATAGGAAAAGTGGATTTTGACATTTTAGGGGATAGCCCTTGGAATAAGGTTTCCAACGCCGCTTGAATCGGCCAAATCGGACAAATAGCCTAGAAGTTATGGCAAAAATAGTGGAACTGCGCAAAACGGGACCCTACGCAAAAACTATTTTGGCCATAACTTCTTCGTTTCTCGCCCGATTCGGTCGATCTTTATGTCGACGGAATCCTTATCTAAAGGCCCAACACCCCGCATGATTGGAATTCCTATCCATCGTGCTGAACAATGAGCTCCAATTTTTGGGTCGGGCCCTAGGAGTACCCCCTAGGACCCCTAAGACCTAAGACCCCTAATAATCGGAATTCCTATCCATCGTGCCGAACAAAGAGTTTCAATTTTCGGGCCAGGCCCTAAGGGTTCGGGGGCTGAAAAATCTTCCGAAACGAAATGTTGATTTTTCGCACATTAGCACATTCACATGTACTTATGGCATTTTAAAGTGAGGTTGCGTAATTTGAAGGCGCAGATCGCGGGTAAATCGGCCGAATACGCCCCAAAATAGTCACTTTTCGCCTGTTTTGGACTCTCACGAAGTTCTCGTAAAGCAAAATAATAGGAAAAGTGGATTTTGACATTTTAGGGGATAGCCCTTGGAATAAGGTTTCCAACGCCGCTTGAATCGGCCAAATCGGACAAATAGCCTAGAAGTTATGGCAAAAATAGTGGAACTGCGCAAAACGGGACCCTACGCAAAAACTATTTTGGCCTTAACTTCTTCGTTTCTCGCCCGATTCGGTCGATCTTTATGTCGACGAAATCCTTATCTAAAGGCCCAAGACCCCGCATGATTGGAATTCCTATCCATCGTGCTGAACAAAGAGCTCCAATTTTTGGGCCGGACACTATTTTGGTCATAACTTATTCGTTACTCGCCCGATTCGGTCGATCTTTATGTCCACAGAATCCTTATCTAAAGGCCTAAGACCCCTAATGATCGGAATTCCTATCCATCGTGCCGAACAAAGAGTTTCAATTTTCGGGCCGGGACCTAGGGGCACCCCTAGGGGTTCGGGGGCTGAAAAATCTTCCGAAACGAAATGTTGATTTTTTCGTACATTAGCACATTCACATGTACTTAAGGTATTTTAAAGTGAGGTTGCGTAATTTGAAGGCCCAGATCGCGGGTAAATCGGCCGAATACGCCCCAAAATAGTCACTTTTCGCCTGTTTTGGAATCTCACGAAGTTCTCGTAAAGCAAAATAATAGGAAAAGTGGATTTTGACATTTTAGGGGATAGCCCTTGGAATAAGGTTTCCAACGCCGCTTGAATCGGCCAAATCGGACAAATAGCCTAGAAGTTATGGCAAAAATAGTGGAACTGCGCAAAACGGGACCCTACGCAAAAACTATTTTGGCCATAACTTCTTCGTTTCTCGCCCGATTCGGTCGATCTTTATGTCGACGGAATCCTTATCTAAAGGCCCAACACCCCGCATGATTGGAATTCCTATCCATCGTGCTGAACAAAGAGCTCCAATTTTTGGGCCGGGCCCTAGGAGTACCCCCTAGGACCCCTAAGACCTAAGACCCCTTATCTAAAGGCCTAAGACCCCTAATAATCGGAATTCCTATCCATCGTGCCGAACAAAGAGTTTCAATTTTCGGGTCGGGCCGTAGGGGTTCAGGGGCTGAAAAATTTTCCAAACCGAAATGTTGATTTTTTCGCACATTAGCACATTCACATGTACTTTTGGCATTTTAAAGTGAGCTTGCATAATTTGAAGGCCTAGATCGCGGGTAAATCGGCCGAATACGCCACAAAATATTCACTTTTCCGCTTGTTTTGGACTCTCACGAAGTTATCGTAAAGCAAAATAATAGGAAAAGTGGATTTTGACTTTTTGGGGGATAGCCCTTGGAATAAGTTTCCAACGCCGCTTGAATCGGCCAAATCGGACAAATAGCCTAGAAGTTATGGCAAAAATAGTGGAGTTGCGCAAAACGGGACCCTACGCAAAAACTATTTTGGCCATAACTTCTTCGTTTCTCGCCCGATTCGGTCGATCTTTATGTCGACGGAATCCTTATCTAAAGGCCCAAGACCCCGCATGATTGGAATTCCTATCCATCGTGCTGAACAAAGAGCTCCAATTTTTGGGCCGGACACTATTTTTGTCATAACTTCTTCGTTACTTGACCAATTCGGTCGATCTTTATGTCCACAGAATCCTTATCTAAAGGCCTAAGACCCCTAATGATCGGAATTCCTATCCATCGTGCCGAACAAAGAGTTTCAATTTTCAGGCCGGGCCCTAGGGGTACCCCTAGGGGTTCGGGGGCTGAAAAATCTTCCGAAACGAAATGTTGATTTTTTCGTACATTAGCACATTCACATGTACTTATGGCATTTTAAAGTGAGCTTGCGTAATTTGAAGGCCCAGATCGCGGGTAAATCGGCCGAATACGCCCCAAAATAGTCACTTTTCGCCTGTTTTGGACTCTCACGAAGTTCTCGTAAAGCAAAATAATAGGAAAAGTTGATTTTGACTTTTTAGGGGATAACCCTTGGAATAAGATTTTCAACGCCGCTTGAATCGGCCAAATCGGACAAATAGCCTAGAAGTTATGGCAAAAATAGTGGAACTGCGCAAAACGGGACCCTACGCAAAAACTATTTTGGCCATAACTTCTTCGTTTCTCGCTCGATTTGGTCGATCTTTATGTCGACGGAATCCTTATCTAAAGGCCCAAGACCCCGCATGATTGGAATTCCTATCCATCGTGCTGAACAAAGACCTCCAATTTTTGGGCCGGACACTATTTTGGTCATAACTTATTCGTTACTAACCCGATTCGGTCGATCTTTATGTCCACAGAATCCTTATCTAAAGGCCTAAGACCCCTAATGATCGGAATTCCTATCCATCGTGCCGAACAAAGAGTTTCAATTTTCGGGCCGGGCCTAACCCTATTGGTTCGGGGGCTGAAAAATCTTCCGAAACGAAATGTTGATTTTTTCGTACATTAGCACATTCACATGTACTTATGACATTTTAAAGTGAGCTTGCGTAATTTGAAGGCCCAGATCGCGGGTAAATCGGCCGAATACGCCCCAAAATAGTCACTTTTCGCCTGTTTTGGACTCTCACGAAGTTCTCGTAAAGCAAAATAATAGGAAAAGTGGATTTTGACTTTTTAGGGGATAGCCCTTGGAATAAGATTTTCAACGCCGCTTGAATCGGCCAAATCGGACAAATAGCCTAGAAGTTATGGCAAAAATAGTGGAACTGCGCAAAACGGGACCCTACGCAAAAACTATTTTGGCCATAACTTCTTCGTTTCTCGCTCGATTCGGTCGATCTTTATGTCGACGTAATCCTTATCTAAAGGCCCAAGACCCCGCATGATTGGAATTCCTATCCATCGTGCTGAACAAAGACCTCCAATTTTTGGGCCGGACTCTATTTTGGTCATAACTTATTCGTTACTAACCCGATTCGGTCGATCTTTATGTCCACAGAATCCTTATCTAAAGGCCTAAGACCCCTAATGATCGGAATTCCTATCCATCGTGCCGAACAAAGAGTTTCAATTTTCGGGCCGGGCCTAACCCTATTGGTTCGGGGGCTGAAAAATCTTCCGAAACGAAATGTTGATTTTTTCGTACATTAGCACATTCACATGTACTTATGGTATTTTAAAGTGAGGTTGCGTAATTTGAAGGCCCAGATCGCGGGTAAATCGGCCGAATACGCCCCAAAATAGTCACTTTTCGCCTGTTTTGGACTCTCACGAAGTTCTCGTAAAGCAAAATAATAGGAAAAGTGGATTTTGACATTTTAGGGGATAGCCCTTGGAATAAGGTTTCCAACGCCGCTTGAATCGGCCAAATCGGACAAATAGTCTAGAAGTTATGGCAAAAATAGTGGAACTGCGCAAAACGGGACCCTACGCAAAAACTACTTTGGCCATAACTTCTTCGTTTCTTGCCCGATTCGGTCGATCTTTATGTCGACGGAATCCCTATCTAAAGGCCCAACACCCCGCATGATTGTAATTCCTATCCATCGTGCTGAACAAAGAGCTCCAATTTTTGGGCCGTGCCCTAGGAGTACCCTCTAGGACCCCGAAGACCTAAGACCCCTTATCTAAAGGCCTAAGACCCCTAATAATCGGAATTCCTATCCATCGTGCCGAACAAAGAGTTTCAATTTTAGGGTCGGGGCCTAGGGGTTCAGGGGCTGAAAAATTTTCCGAAACGAAATGTTGATTTTTTCGCACATTAGCACATTCACATGTACTTATGGCATTTTAAAGTGAGCTTGCTTAATTTGAAGGCCCAGATCGAGGGTAAATCGGTCGATTACGCCACAAAATATTCACTTTTCCGCTTGTTTTGGACTCTCACGAAGTTATCGTAAAGCAAAATAATAGGAAAAGTGGATTTTGACTTTTTGGGGGATAGCCCTTGGAATAAGTTTCCAACGCCGCTTGAATTGGCCAAATCGGACAAATAGCCTATAAGTTATGGCAAAAATAGTGGAACTGCGCAAAACGGGACCCTACGCAAAAACTATTTTGGCCATAACTTCTTCGTTTCTCGCCCGATTCGGTCGATCTTTATGTCGACGGAATCCTTATCTAAAGGCCCAAGACCCCGCAAGATTGGAATTCCTATCCATCGTGCTGAACAAAGAGCTCCCATTTTTGGGCCGGACACTATTTTGGTCAAAACTTATTCGTTACTCGCCCGATTCGGTCGATCTTTATGTCCACAAAATCCTTATCTAAACGCCTAAGACCCCTAATGATCGGAATTCCTATCCATCGTGCCGAACAAAGAGTTTCAATTTTCGGGCCGGGCCCTAGGGTTACCCCTAGGGGTTCGTGGGCTGAAAAATCTTCCGAAACGAAATGTTGATTTTTTCGTACATTAGCACATTCACATGTACTTATGGCATTTTAAAGTGAGCTTGCGTAATTTGAAGGCCTAGATCGCGGGTAAATCGGCCGAATACGCCCCAAAATAGTCACTTTTTGCCTGTTTTGGACTCTCACGAAGCTCTCGTAAAGCAAAATAATAGGAAAAGTGTATTTTGACATTTTAGGGGATAGCCCTTGGAATAAGGTTTCCAACGCCGCTTGAATCGGTCAAATCGGACAAATAGCCTAGAAATTATGGGAAAAATAGTGGAACTGCGCAAAACGGGACCCTACGCAAAAACTATTTTGGCCATAACTTCTTCGTTTCTCGCCCGATTCGGTCGATCTTTATGTCGACGGAATCCTTATCTAAAGGCCCAAGAGCCCGCATGATTGGAATTCCTATCCATCGTGCTGAACAAAGAGCTCCAATTTTTGGGCCGGACACTATTTTGGTCATAACTTATTCGTTACTCGCCCGATTCGGTCGATCTTTATGTCCACAAAATCCTTATCTAAACGCCTAAGACCCCTAATGATCGGAATTCCTATCCATCGTGCCGAACAAAGAGTTTCAATTTTCGGGCCGGGCCCTAGGGGTACCCCTAGGGGTTCGGGGGCTGAAAAATCTTCCGAAACGAAATGTTGATTTTTTCGTACATTAGCACATTCACATGTACTTATGGCATTTTAAAGTGAGCTTGCGTAATTTGAAGGCGCAGATCGCGGGTAAATCGGCCGAATACGCCCCAAAATAGTCACTTTTCGCTTGTTTTGGACTCTCACGAAGTTCTCGTAAAGCAAAATAATAGGAAAAGTGGATTTTGACTTTTTAGGGGATAACCCTTGGAATTAGGTTTCCAACGCCGCTTGAACCGGCCAAATCGGACAAATAGCCTAGAAATTATGGGACAAATAGTGGAACTGCGCAAAACGGGACCCTACGCAAAAACTATTTTGGCCATAACTTCTTCATTTCTTGCCCGATTCGGTCGATCTTTATGTCGACGGAATCCTTATCTAAAGGCCCAAGACCCCGCATGATTGGAATTCCTATCCATCGTGCTGAACAAAGAGCTCCAATTTTTGGGCCGGACACTATTTTTGTCATAACTTCTTCGTTACTCGCCCGATTCGGTCGATCTTTATGTCCACAGAATCCTTATCTAAAGGCCTAAGACCCCTAATGATCGGAATTCCTATCCATCTTGCCGAACAAAGAGTTTCAATTTTCGGGCCCGGCCCTAGGGGTACCCCTAGGGGTTCGGGGGCTGAAAAATCTTCCGAAACGAAATGTTGATTTTTTCGCACATTAGCACATTCACATGTACTTATGGCATTTTAAAGTGAGCTTGCGTAATTTGAAGGCCCAGATCGCGGGTAAATCGGCCGAATACGCCCCAAACTAGTCACATTTCGCCTGTATTAAACTCTCACGAAGTTCTCGTAAAGCAAAATAATAGGAAAAGTGGATTTTAACTTTTTAGGGGATAACCCTTGGAATAAGGTTTCCAACGCCGCTTGAATCGGCCAAATCGGACAAATAGGCTAGAAGTTATGGCAAAAATAGTGAAACTGCGCTAAACGGGACCCTACGCAAAAACTATTTTGGCCGTAACTTCTTCGTTTCTCGCCCGATTCGGTCGATCTTTATGTCGACGGAATCCTTATCTAAAGGCCCAAGACCCCGCATGATTGGAATTCCTATCCATCGTGCTGAACAAAGAGCTCCAATTTTTGGGCCGGACACTATTTTTGTCATAACTTCTTCGTTACTCGCCCGATTCGGTCGATCTTTATGTCCACAGAATCCTTATCTAAAGGCCTAAGACCCCTAATGATCGGAATTCCTATCCATTGTGCCAAACAAAGAGTTTCAATTTTCGGGCCGGGCCCTAGGGGTACACCTAGGGGTTCGGGGGCTGAAAAATCTTCCGAAACGAAATGTTGATTTTTTCGCACATTAGCACATTCACATGTACTTATGGCATTTTAAAGTGAGCTTGCGTAATTTGAAGGCCCAGATCGCGGGTAAATTGGCCGAATACGCCCCAAAATAGTCACATTTCGCCTGTTTTAAACTCTCACGAAGTTCTCGTAAAGCAAAATAATAGGAAAAGTGGATTTTGAATTTTTAGGGGATAGCCCTTGGAATAAGGTTTCCAACGCCGCTTGAATCGGCCAAATCGGACAAATAGGCTAGAAGTTATGGCAAAAATAGTGGAACTGCGCAAAACGGGACCCTACGCAAAAACTATTTTGGCCATAACTTCTTCGTTTCTCGCCCGATTCGGTCGATCTTTATGTCGACGGAATCCTTATCTAAAGGCCCAAGACCCCGCACGATTGGAATTCCTATCCATCGTGCTGAACAAAGAGCTCCAATTTTTGGGCCGGACACTATTTTTGTCATAACTTCTTCGTTACTCGCCCGATTCGGTCGATCTTTATGTCCACAGAATCCTTCTCTAAAGGCCTAAGACCCCTAATGATCGGAATTCCTATCCATTGTGCCAAACAAAGAGTTTCAATTTTCGGGCCGGGCCCTAGGGGTACCCCTAGGGGTACGGGGGCTGAAAAATCTTCCTAAACGAAATGTTGATTTTTTCGCACATTAGCACATTCACATGTACTTATGGCATTTTAAAGTGAGCTTGCGTAATTTGAAGGCCCAGATCGCGGGTAAATTGGCCGAATACGCCCCAAAATAGTCACATTTCGCCTGTTTTAAACTCTCACGAAGTTCTCGTAAAGCAAAATAATAGGAAAAGTCGATTTTGACTTTTTAGGGGATAGCCCTTGGAATAAGGTTTCCAACGCCGCTTGAATCGGCCAAATCGGACAAATAGGCTAGAAGTTATGGCAAAAATAGTGGAACTGCGCAAAACGGGACCCTACGCAAAAACTATTTTGGCCATAACTTCTTCGTTTCAAGCCCGATTCGGTCGATCTTTATGTCGACGGAATCCTTATCTAAAGGCCCAAGATCCCGCACGATTGGAATTCCTATCCATCGTGCTGAACAAAGAGCTCCAATTTTTGGGCCGGACACTATTTTGGTCATAACTTCTTCGTTACTCGCCCGATTCGGTCGATCTTTATGTCCACAGAATCCTTATCTAAATTCCTAAGACCCCTAATGATCGGAATTCCTCTCCATCGTGCCGAACAAAGAGTTTCAATTTTCGTGCCGGGCCCTAGGGGTACCCCTAGAGGTTCGGGGGCTGAAAAATCTTCCGAAACGAAAGGTTGATTTTCTCGCACATTAGCACATTCACATGTACTTATGGCATTTTAAAGTGAGCTTGCGTAATTTGAAGGCCCAGATCGCGGGTAAATCGGCCGAATACGCCCCAAAATAGTCACTTTTCGCCTGTTTTAAACTATCACGAAGTTCTCGTAAAGCAAAATAATAGGAAAAGTGGATTTTAACTTTTTAGGGGATAGCCCTTGGAATAAGGTTTCCAACGCCGCTTAAATCGGCCAAATCGGACAAATAGCCTAGAAGTTATGGCAAAAATAGTGGAACTGCGCAAAACGGGACCCTACGCAAAAACTATTTTGGCCATAACTTCTTCGTTTCTCGCCCGATTCGGTCAATCTTTATGTCTACGGAATCCTTATCTAAAGGCCCAAGACCCCGCATGATTGGAATTCCTATCCATCGTGCTGAAGAAAGAGCTCCAATTTTTGGGCCAGACACTATTTTGGTCATAACTTCTTCGTTACTCGCCCGATTCGGTCGATCTTTATGTCCACAGAATCTTTATCTAAAGGCCTAAGACCCCTAATGATCGGAATTCCTATCCATTGTGCCGAACAAAGAGTTTCAATTTTCGGGTCGGGCCCTAGGGGACCCCTAAGGGTTCGGGGGCTGAAAAATCTTCCGAAACGAAATGTTGATTTTTTCGAACATTAGCACATTCACATGTACTTATGGCATTTTAAATTGAGCTTGCGTAATTTGAAGGCCCAGATCGCAGGTAAATAGGCCGAATACGCCCCAAAATAGTCACTTTTCGCTTGTTTTAGACTCTCACGAAGTTCTCGTAAAGCAAAATAATAGGAAAAGTGGATTTTGACTTTTTAGGGGATAGCCCTTGGAATAAGGTTGCCAACGCCGCTTGAATCGGCCAAATCGGACAAATAGGCTAGAAGTTATGGCAAAAATAGTGAAACTGCGCTAAACGGGACCCTACGCAAAAACTATTTTGGCCGTAACTTCTTCGTTTCTCGCCCGATTCGGTCGATCTTTATGTCGACGGAATCCTTATCTAAAGGCCCAAGACCCCGCATGATTGGAATTCCTATCCATCGTGCTGAACAAAGAGCTCCAATTTTTGGGCCGGACACTATTTTTGTCATAACTTCTTCGTTACTCGCCCGATTCGGTCGATCTTTATGTCCACAGAATCTTTATCTAAAGGCCTAAGACCCCTAATGATCGGAATTCCTATCCATTGTGCCGAACAAAGAGTTTCAATTTTCGGGTCGGGCCCTAGGGGACCCCTAGGGGTTCGGGGGCTGAAAAATCTTCCGAAACGAAATGTTGATTTTTTCGAACATTAGCACATTCACATGTACTTATGGCATTTTAAATTGAGCTTGCGTAATTTGAAGGCCCAGATCGCAGGTAAATAGGCCGAATACGCCCCAAAATAGTCACTTTTCGCTTGTTTTAGACTCTCACGAAGTTCTCGTAAAGCAAAATAATAGGAAAAGTGGATTTTGACTTTTTAGGGGATAGCCCTTGGAATAAGGTTGCCAACGCCGCTTGAATCGGCCAAATCGGACAAATAGGCTAGAAGTTATGGCAAAAATAGTGAAACTGCGCTAAACGGGACCCTACGCAAAAACTATTTTGGCCGTAACTTCTTCGTTTCTCGCCCGATTCGGTCGATCTTTATGTCGACGGAATCCTTATCTAAAGGCCCAAGACCCCGCACGATTGGAATTCCTATCCATCGTGCTGAACAAAGAGCTCCAATTTTTGGGCCGGACACTATTTTTGTCATAACTTCTTCGTTACTCGCCCGATTCGGTCGATCTTTATGTCCACAGAATCCTTATCTAAAGGCCTAAGACCCCTAATGATCGGAATTCCTATCCATTGTGCCAAACAAAGAGTTTCAATTTTCGGGCCGGGCCCTAGGGGTACCCCTAGGGGTTCGGGGGCTGAAAAATCTTCCGAAACGAAATGTTGATTTTTTCGCACATTAGCACATTCACATGTACTTATGGCATTTTAAAGTGAGCTTGCGTAATTTGAAGGCCCAGATCGCGGGTAAATTGGCCGAATACGCCCCAAAATAGTCACATTTCGCCTGTTTTAAACTCTCACGAAGTTCTCGTAAAGCAAAATAATAGGAAAAGTGGATTTTGAATTTTTAGGGGATAGCCCTTGGAATAAGGTTTCCAACGCCGCTTGAATCGGCCAAATCGGACAAATAGGCTAGAAGTTATGGCAAAAATAGTGGAACTGCGCAAAACGGGACCCTACGCAAAAACTATTTTGGCCATAACTTCTTCGTTTCTCGCCCGATTCGGTCGATCTTTATGTCGACGGAATCCTTATCTAAAGGCCCAAGACCCCGCACGATTGGAATTCCTATCCATCGTGCTGAACAAAGAGCTCCAATTTTTGGGCCGGACACTATTTTTGTCATAACTTCTTCGTTACTCGCCCGATTCGGTCGATCTTTATGTCCACAGAATCCTTATCTAAAGGCCTAAGACCCCTAATGATCGGAATTCCTATCCATTGTGCCAAACAAAGAGTTTCAATTTTCGGGCCGGGCCCTAGGGGTACCCCTAGGGGTTCGGGGGCTGAAAAATCTTCCTAAACGAAATGTTGATTTTTTCGCACATTAGCACATTCACATGTACTTATGGCATTTTAAAGTGAGCTTGCGTAATTTGAAGGCCCAGATCGCGGGTAAATTGGCCGAATACGCCCCAAAATAGTCACATTTCGCCTGTTTTAAACTCTCACGAAGTTCTCGTAAAGCAAAATAATAGGAAAAGTCGATTTTGACTTTTTAGGGGATAGCCCTTGGAATAAGGTTTCCAACGCCGCTTGAATCGGCCAAATCGGACAAATAGGCTAGAAGTTATGGCAAAAATAGTGGAACTGCGCAAAACGGGACCCTACGCAAAAACTATTTTGGCCATAACTTCTTCGTTTCACGCCCGATTCGGTCGATCTTTATGTCGACGGAATCCTTATCTAAAGGCCCAAGACCCCGCACGATTGGAATTCCTATCCATCGTGCTGAACAAAGAGCTCCAATTTTTGGGCCGGACACTATTTTGGTCATAACTTCTTCGTTACTCGCCCGATTCGGTCGATCTTTATGTCCACAGAATCCTTATCTAAATTCCTAAGACCCCTAATGATCGGAATTCCTCTCCATCGTGCCGAACAAAGAGTTTCAATTTTCGTGCCGGGCCCTAGGGGTACCCCTAGAGGTTCGGGGGCTGAAAAATCTTCCGAAACGAAATGTTGATTTTCTCGCACATTAGCACATTCACATGTACTTATGGCATTTTAAAGTGAGCTTGCGTAATTTGAAGGCCCAGATCGCGGGTAAATCGGCCGAATACGCCCCAAAATAGTCACTTTTCGCCTGTTTTAAACTATCACGAAGTTCTCGTAAAGCAAAATAATAGGAAAAGTGGATTTTAACTTTTTAGGGGATAGCCCTTGGAATAAGGTTTCCAACGCCGCTTAAATCGGCCAAATCGGACAAATAGCCTAGAAGTTATGGCAAAAATAGTGGAACTGCGCAAAACGGGACCCTACGCAAAAACTATTTTGGCCATAACTTCTTCGTTTCTCGCCCGATTCGGTCAATCTTTATGTCTACGGAATCCTTATCTAAAGGCCCAAGACCCCGCATGATTGGAATTCCTATCCATCGTGCTGAAGAAAGAGCTCCAATTTTTGGGCCAGACACTATTTTGGTCATAACTTCTTCGTTACTCGCCCGATTCGGTCGATCTTTATGTCCACAGAATCTTTATCTAAAGGCCTAAGACCCCTAATGATCGGAATTCCTATCCATTGTGCCGAACAAAGAGTTTCAATTTTCGGGTCGGGCCCTAGGGGACCCCTAGGGGTTCGGGGGCTGAAAAATCTTCCGAAACGAAATGTTGATTTTTTCGAACATTAGCACATTCACATGTACTTATGGCATTTTAAATTGAGCTTGCGTAATTTGAAGGCCCAGATCGCAGGTAAATAGGCCGAATACGCCCCAAAATAGTCACTTTTCGCTTGTTTTAGACTCTCACGAAGTTCTCGTAAAGCAAAATAATAGGAAAAATAGATTTTGACTTTTTAGGGGATAGCCCTTGGAATAAGGTTGCCAACGCCGCTTGAATCGGCTAAATCGGACAAATAGCCTAGAAGCTATGGCAAAAATAGTGGAACTGCGCAAAACGGGACCCGACGCAAACACTATTTTGGTCATAACTTCTTAGTTTCTCGCCCGATTCGGTCGATCTTTATGTCGACAGAATCCTTATCTAAAGGCCAAAGACTATGCATGATTGGAATTCCTATCCATCGTGCTTAACAAAGAGGTCTAATTTTTGGGCCGGGCCCTAGGAGTACCCCTAGGGGCCAGGGCTAAAAACTAGTTTGGCCATAACTTCTTCGTTACTCGCCCGATTCGGTCGATCTTTATGTCCACAGAATCCTTATCTAAAGGCTTAAGACCCCTAATGATCGGAATTCCAATCCATCGTGCCGAACAAAGAGTTTCAATTTTCAGGTCGGGCCCTAGGGGGTACCCTCAAGGGTTCGGGGGCTGAAAAATCATCCCAAACGAAATGTTGATTTTTTTGCACATTAGCACATTCATATGTACTTATGACATTTTAAAGTGAGCTTGGTTAATTTGAAGGCCCAGATCGCAAGTAAATCGGCCGAATATGCTCCAAAATAGTCACTTTTTCGCTTGTTTTGGACGCTCACGAAGTTCTAGTAAAGCAAATTAATAGGAAAAGTAGATTTTAACTTTTTGGGGGACAGCCCTTGCAATAGAGTTTCCAATGCCGCTTGAATCGGCCAAATCGAACAAATAGCCTAGAAGTTATGGCAAAAATAGTGGAACTGCGCAAAACGGGACCCGACGCAAAAACTATTTTGGTCATAACTTTTTCGTTTCTCGCCCGATTCGGTCGATCTTTATGTCGACAAAATCCTTATCTAAAGGCCGAAGACCTCGCATGATTGGATTTCCTATCCATCGTGCTGAACAAAGAGGTCCAATTTTTGGGCCGGGCCTTAGGAGTACCCCTAGGGGCCTGGGCTAAAAAATATTTTGGCCATAACTTCTTCGTTACTCGCCCGATTCGGTCGATCTTTATGTCCACATAATCCATATATAAAGGTCTAAGACCCCTAATGATCGGAATTCCTATCCATCGTGCCGAACAAAGAGTTTCAATTTTCGGGCCGGGCCGTAGAGGTACCTCTAGGGGTTCGGGGGCTGAAAAATCATCCGAAATGATATGTTGATTTTTTTGCACATTAGCACATTCACATGTACTTATGGAATTTTAAAGTGAGCTTGCGTAATTTGAAGGCCCAGATTGCGGGTAAATCGGCCGAATACGCCCCAAAATAGTCACTTTTTCGCTTGTTTTGGACTATCACGAAGTTCTCGTAAAGCAAAATAATAGGAAAAGTAGATTTTGACTTTTTGGGGGATATCCCTTGGAATAGGGTTTCCAACACCGCTTGAATCGGCCAAATCATACAAGTAGCCTAGAAGTTATGGCAAAAATAGTGGAACTGCACAAAACGGGACCCGATGCAAAAACTATTTTGGTCATAAATTCTTCGTTTCTCGCCCGATTCGGTCGATCTTTATGTCGACAGAATCCTTATTTAAAGGCCGAAGACCTCGCATGATTGGAATTCCTATCCATCGTGCTGAACAAAGAGGTCCAATTTTTGGGCCGGGTCATAAGAGTACCCCTAAGGGCCTGGGCTAAAAACTATTTTGGCCATAACTTTTTCGTTACTCGCCTGATTCGGTCGATCTTTATGTCCATAGAATCCTTATCTAAAGGCATAAGACCCCTAATGATCGAAATTCTTATCCATGGTGCCGAACAAAGAGTTTCAATTTTCGGGCCGGGCCCTAGGGGTATCCCTAGGGGTTCGGGGGCTGAAAAATCATCCGAAACGAAATGTTGATTTTTTCGCACATTAGCACATTCACATGTACTTATGGCATTTTAAAGTGAGCTTGCGTAATTTGAAGGCCCAGATCGCGGGTAAATCGGCCGAATACGCCCCAAAAGAGTGACTTTTTCGCTTATTTTAACTTTCACGAAGTTCTCTTAAAGCAAAATAATAGGAAAAATAGATTTTGACTTTTTTAGGGATAGCCCTTGGAATAGGGTTTCCAACGCCGCTTGAATCGGCCAAATCGGACAAATAGCCTAGAAGCTATGGCAAAAATAGTGGAACTGCGCAAAACGGGACCCGACGCAAACACTATTTTGGTCATAACTTCTTAGTTTCTCGCCCGATTCGGTCGATCTTTATGTCGACAAAATCTTTATCTAAAGGCTGAAGACCCCGCATGATTGGAATTCCTATCCATGGTGCGGAACAAAGAGGTCCAATTTTTGGGCCGGGCCCTAGGAGTACCCCTAGGGGTCTGGGATAAAAACTATTTTGGCCATAACTTCTTCGTTACTCGCCCGATTTGGTCGATCTTTATGTCCACAGAATCCATATCTAATGTTCTAAGACCCCTAATGATCGGAATTCCTATCCATCGTGCCGAACAAAGAGTTTCAATTTTCGGGCCTAGCCCTACCTCTAGGGGTTCGGTGGCTGAAAAATCATCCGAAATGAAATGTTAATTTTTTCGCACATTAGCACATTCACATGTACTTATGGAATTTAAAAGTGAGCTTGCGTAATTTGAAGACCCAAATCGCGGGTAAATCGGCCGAATACGCCCCAAAATAGTCACTTTTCGCTTATTTTGGACTCTCACGAAGTTCTTGTAAAGAAAAATAATAGGAAAAGTAGATTTTTACTTTTTGGGGGATAGCCCTTGGAATAGGGTTTCCAACGCCGCTTGAATCGGCCAAATCGGACAAATAGCCTAGAAGTTATGGAAAAAATAGTGGAACTGCGCAAAACGGGACCCGACGCAAAAACTATTTTGGTCATAACTTCTTCGTTTCTCGCACGATTCGGTCGATCTTTACGTCGACCGAATCCTTATCTAAAGGCCGAAGACCCCACATGATTGGAATTCCTATCCATGGTGCTGAACAAAGAGGTCCAATTTTTGGGCCGGGCCCTAGGAGTACCCCTAGGGCCTAGGCTAAAAACTTTTTTGGCCATAACTTCTTCGTTACTCGCCCGATTTGGTCGATCTTTATGTCCACAGAATCCATATCTAAAGTTCTAAGACCCCTAATGATCGGAATTCCTATCCATCGTGCCGAACAAAGAGTTTCAATTTTCGGGCCTGGCCCTACCTCTAGGGGTTCGGGGGCTGAAAAATCATCCGAAATGAAATGTTGATTTTTTCGCACATTAGCACATTCACATGTACTTATGGCATTTAAAAGTGAGCTTGCGTAATTTGAAGGCCCAGATCGCGGGTAAATCGGCCGAATACGCCCCAAAATAGTAACTTTTCGCTTGTTTTGGACTCTCACGAAGTTCTTGTAAAGAAAAATAATAGGAAAAGTAGATTTTGAATTTTTGGGGGATTGCCCTTGGAATAGGGTTTACAACGCCACTTAAATCGGCCAAATCGGACAAATAGCCTAGAAGTTATGGCAAAAATAGTGGAACTGCGCAAAACGGGACCCGACGCAAAAACTATTTTGGTCATAACTTCTTCGTTTCTCACACGATTCGGTCGATCTTTATGTCGACGGAATCCTTATCTAAAGGCCCAAGACCCCGCATGATTGGAATTCCTATCCATCGTGCTGAACAAAGAGCTCCAATTTTTGGGCCGGGCCCTAGGAGTACCCCTAGGGGCCTGGGCTAAAAACTATTTTGGCCATAACTTCTTCGTTACTCGCCCGATTAGATCGATCTTTATGTCCACAGAATCCATATCTAAAGGTCTAAGACCCCTAATGATCGGAATTCCTATCCATCGTGCCGAACAAAGAGTTTAAATTTTCGGGCCTGGCCCTACCCCTAGGGGTTCTGGGGTTGAAAAATCATCCGAAATGAAATGTTGATTTTTTCGCACATTAGCACATTCACATGTACTTATGGCATTTTAAAGTGAGCTTGCGTAATTTGAAGGCCAAGATCGCGGGTAAATCGGCCGAATACGCCCCAAAATAGTCACTTTTTCGCTTGTTTTGGATTCTCACGAAGTTCTCGTAAAGCAAAATAATAGGAAAAGTAGGTTTTGACTTTTTCGAGGATAGCCCTTGGAATAGGGTTTCCAACGCCGCTTGAATCGGCCAAATCAGACAAATAGCCTAGAAGTTATGGCAAAAATAGTGGAACTGCGGAAAACGGGACCCGACGCAAAAACTATTTCTGTCATAACTTCTTCGTTTCTCGCACGATTCGGTCGATCTTTACGTCGATAGAATCCTTATCTAAAGGCCGAAGACCCCGCATGATTGGAATTCCTATCCACGGTGCTGAACAAAGAGGTCCAATTTTTGGGCCGGACCCAAGGCGTACCCCTAGGGGCCTGGGCTAAAAACTATTTTGACCATAACTTTTTCGTTACTCGCCCGATTCGGTCAATCTTTATGTCCACAGAATCCATATCTAAAGGTCTAAGACCCCTAATGATCGGAATTCCTATCCATCGTGCCGAACAAAGAGTTTCAATTTTCGGGCCTGGCCCTACCCCTAGAAGATCGGGGTTGAAAAATCATCCGAAACGAAATGTTGATTTTTTCGCACATTAGCACATTCGCATGTACTTATGGCATTTTAAAGTGAGCTTGCGTAATTTGAAGGCCAAGATCGCGGGTAAATCGGCCGAATACGCCCCAAAATAGTCACTTTTTCGCTTGTTTTGGACTCTCACGAAGTTCTCGTAAAGCAAAATAATAGGAAAAGTAGGTTTTGACTTTTTCGAGGATAGCCCTTGGAATAGGGTTTCCAACGCCGCTTGAATCGGCCAAATCAGACAAATAGCCTAGAAGTTATGGCAAAAATAGTGGAACTGCGGAAAACGGGACCCGACGCAAAAACTATTTCTGTCATAACTTCTTCGTTTCTCGCCCGATTCGGTCAATCTTTATGTCGACAGAATCCTTATCTAAAGGCCGAAGACCCCGCATGATTGGAATTCCTATCCATCGTGCTGAACAAAGAGGTCCAATTTTTGGGCCGGGCCCTAGGAGTACCCCTAGGGGCCAGGGCTAAAAACTATTTTGGCCATAACTTCTTCGGTACTCGCCCGATTTGATCGATCTTTATGTCCACAGAATCTTTATCTAAAGGCCAAAGACCCCGCATGATTGGAATTCCTATCCATGGTGCTGAACAAAGAGGTCCAATTTTTGGGCCGGGCCCTAGGAGTACCCCTAGGGCCAGGGCTAAAAACTATTTTGGCCATAACTTCTTCGTTACTCGCCCGATTCGATCGATCTTTATGTCCACAGAATCCTTATCTAAAGGCTGAAGACCCCGCATGATTGGAATTCCTATCCATCGTGCTGAACAAAGAGGTCCAATTTTTGGGCCGGGCCCTAGGAGTACACCTAGGGGCTTGGGCTAAAAACTATTTTGGCCATAACTTCTTCGTAACTCGCCCGATTCGGTCGATCTTTATGTCCACAGAATCTTTATCTAAAGGCCTAAGACCCCTAATGATCGGAATTCCTATCCATCGTGCCAAACAAAGAGTTTCAATTATCGGGCCGGGCACTAGGGGTACCCCTAGGGGTTCGGGGGCTGAAAAATCATCCGAAACGAAATGTTGATTTTTTCGCACATTAGCACATTCACATGTACTCATGGCATTTTAAAGTTAGCTTGCGTAATTTGAAGGCCCAGATCGAGGGTAAATCGGCCGAATACTCCCCAAAATAGTCACTTTTTCGCTTGTTTTGGACTCTCACGAAGTTCTCGTAAAGAAAAATAATAGGAAAAGTAGATTTTGACTTTTTGGGGGATATCCCTTGGAATAGGGTTTCCAACGCAGCTTGAATCGGCCAAATCGGATAAATAGCTTAGAAGTTATGGCAAAAATAGTGGAACTGCGCAAAACGGGACCCGACGCAAAAACTATTTTGGTCATAACTTCTTCGTTTCTCGCCCGATTCGGTTGATCTTTATGTCGACAGAATCCTTATCTAAAGGCCGAAGACCTCGCATGATTGGATTTCCTATCCATCATGCTGAACAAAGAGGTCCAATTTTTGGGCCGGGCCTTAGGAGTACCCCTAGGGGCCTGGGCTAAAAAATATTTTGGCCATAACTTCTTCGTTACTCGCCCGATTCGGTCGATCTTTATGTCCACAGAATCCATATATAAAGGTCTAAGACCCCTAATGATCGGAATTCCTATCCATCGTGCCGAACAAAGAGTTTCAATTTTCGGGCCGGGCCGTAGAGGTACCTCTAGGGGTTCGGGGGCTGAAAAATCATCCGAAATGAAATGTTGATTTTTTTGCACATTAGCACATTCACATGTACTTATGGCATTTTAAAGTGAGCTTGCGTAATTTGAAGGCCCAGATTGCGGGTAAATCGGCCGAATACGCCCCAAAATAGTCACTTTTTCGCTTGTTTTGGACTATCACGAAGTTCTCGTAAAGCAAAATAATAGGAAAAGTAGATTTTGACTTTTTGGGGGATATCCCTTGGAATAGGGTTTCCAACACCGCTTGAATCGGCCAAATCATACAAGTAGCCTAGAAGTTATGGCAAAAATAGTGGAATTGCACAAAACGGGACCCGATGCAAAAACTATTTTGGTCATAAATTCTTCGTTTCTCGCCCGATTCGGTCGATCTTTATGTCGACAGAATCCTTATTTAAAGGCCGAAGACCTCGCATGATTGGAATTCCTATCCATCGTGCTGAACAAAGAGGTCCAATTTTTGGGCCGGGTCATAAGAGTACCCCTAAGGGCCTGGGCTAAAAACTATTTTGGCCATAACTTTTTCGTTACTCGCCTGATTCGGTCGATCTTTATGTCCATAGAATCCTTATCTAAAGGCATAAGACCCCTAATGATCGAAATTCTTATCCATGGTGCCGAACAAAGAGTTTCAATTTTCGGGCCGGGCCCTAGGGGTATTCCTAGGGGTTCGGGGGCTGAAAAATCATCCGAAACGAAATGTTGATTTTTTCGCACATTAGCACATTCACATGTACTTATGGCATTTTAAAGTGAGCTTGCGTAATTTGAAGGCCCAGATCGCGGGTAAATCGGCCGAATACGCCCCAAAAGAGTGACTTTTTCGCTTATTTTAACTTTCACGAAGTTCTCTTAAAGCAAAATAATAGGAAAAATAGATTTTGACTTTTTTAGGGATAGCCCTTGGAATAGGGTTTCCAACGCCGCTTGAATCGGCCAAATCGGACAAATAGCCTAGAAGCTATGGCAAAAATAGTGGAACTGCGCAAAACGGGACCCGACGCAAACACTATTTTGGTCATAACTTCTTAGTTTCTCGCCCGATTCGGTCGATCTTTATGTCGACAAAATCTTTATCTAAAGGCTGAAGACCCCGCATGATTGGAATTCCTATCCATGGTGCGGAACAAAGAGGTCCAATTTTTGGGCCGGGCCCTAGGAGTACCCCTAGGGGTCTGGGATAAAAACTATTTTGGCCATAACTTCTTCGTTACTCGCCCGATTTGGTCGATCTTTATGTCCACAGAATCCATATCTAATGTTCTAAGACCCCTAATGATCGGAATTCCTATCCATCGTGCCGAACAAAGAGTTTCAATTTTCGGGCCTAGCCCTACCTCTAGGGGTTCGGTGGCTGAAAAATCATCCGAAATGAAATGTTAATTTTTTCGCACATTAGCACATTCACATGTACTTATGGAATTTAAAAGTGAGCTTGCGTAATTTGAAGACCCAAATCGCGGGTAAATCGGCCGAATACGCCCCAAAATAGTCACTTTTCGCTTATTTTGGACTCTCACGAAGTTCTTGTAAAGAAAAATAATAGGAAAAGTAGATTTTTACTTTTTGGGGGATAGCCCTTGGAATAGGGTTTCCAACGCCGCTTGAATCGGCCAAATCGGACAAATAGCCTAGAAGTTATGGAAAAAATAGTGGAACTGCGCAAAACGGGACCCGACGCAAAAACTATTTTGGTCATAACTTCTTCGTTTCTCGCACGATTCGGTCGATCTTTACGTCGACCGAATCCTTATCTAAAGGCCGAAGACCCCACATGATTGGAATTCCTATCCATGGTGCTGAACAAAGAGGTCCAATTTTTGGGCCGGGCCCTAGGAGTACCCCTAGGGCCTAGGCTAAAAACTTTTTTGGCCATAACTTCTTCGTTACTCGCCCGATTTGGTCGATCTTTATGTCCACAGAATCCATATCTAAAGTTCTAAGACCCCTAATGATCGGAATTCCTATCCATCGTGCCGAACAAAGAGTTTCAATTTTCGGGCCTGGCCCTACCTCTAGGGGTTCGGGGGCTGAAAAATCATCCGAAATGAAATGTTGATTTTTTCGCACATTAGCACATTCACATGTACTTATGGCATTTAAAAGTGAGCTTGCGTAATTTGAAGGCCCAGATCGCGGGTAAATCGGCCGAATACGCCCCAAAATAGTAACTTTTCGCTTGTTTTGGACTCTCACGAAGTTCTTGTAAAGAAAAATAATAGGAAAAGTAGATTTTGAATTTTTGGGGGATTGCCCTTGGAATAGGGTTTACAACGCCACTTAAATCGGCCAAATCGGACAAATAGCCTAGAAGTTATGGCAAAAATAGTGGAACTGCGCAAAACGGGACCCGACGCAAAAACTATTTTGGTCATAACTTCTTCGTTTCTCACACGATTCGGTCGATCTTTATGTCGACGGAATCCTTATCTAAAGGCCCAAGACCCCGCATGATTGGAATTCCTATCCATCGTGCTGAACAAAGAGCTCCAATTTTTGGGCCGGGCCCTAGGAGTACCCCTAGGGGCCTGGGCTAAAAACTATTTTGGCCATAACTTCTTCGTTACTCGCCCGATTAGATCGATCTTTATGTCCACAGAATCCATATCTAAAGGTCTAAGACCCCTAATGATCGGAATTCCTATCCATCGTGCCGAACAAAGAGTTTAAATTTTCGGGCCTGGCCCTACCCCTAGGGGTTCTGGGGTTGAAAAATCATCCGAAATGAAATGTTGATTTTTTCGCACATTAGCACATTCACATGTACTTATGGCATTTTAAAGTGAGCTTGCGTAATTTGAAGGCCAAGATCGCGGGTAAATCGGCCGAATACGCCCCAAAATAGTCACTTTTTCGCTTGTTTTGGATTCTCACGAAGTTCTCGTAAAGCAAAATAATAGGAAAAGTAGGTTTTGACTTTTTCGAGGATAGCCCTTGGAATAGGGTTTCCAACGCCGCTTGAATCGGCCAAATCAGACAAATAGCCTAGAAGTTATGGCAAAAATAGTGGAACTGCGGAAAACGGGACCCGACGCAAAAACTATTTCTGTCATAACTTCTTCGTTTCTCGCACGATTCGGTCGATCTTTACGTCGATAGAATCCTTATCTAAAGGCCGAAGACCCCGCATGATTGGAATTCCTATCCACGGTGCTGAACAAAGAGGTCCAATTTTTGGGCCGGACCCAAGGCGTACCCCTAGGGGCCTGGGCTAAAAACTATTTTGACCATAACTTTTTCGTTACTCGCCCGATTCGGTCAATCTTTATGTCCACAGAATCCATATCTAAAGGTCTAAGACCCCTAATGATCGGAATTCCTATCCATCGTGCCGAACAAAGAGTTTCAATTTTCGGGCCTGGCCCTACCCCTAGAAGATCGGGGTTGAAAAATCATCCGAAACGAAATGTTGATTTTTTCGCACATTAGCACATTCGCATGTACTTATGGCATTTTAAAGTGAGCTTGCGTAATTTGAAGGCCAAGATCGCGGGTAAATCGGCCGAATACGCCCCAAAATAGTCACTTTTTCGCTTGTTTTGGACTCTCACGAAGTTCTCGTAAAGCAAAATAATAGGAAAAGTAGGTTTTGACTTTTTCGAGGATAGCCCTTGGAATAGGGTTTCCAACGCCGCTTGAATCGGCCAAATCAGACAAATAGCCTAGAAGTTATGGCAAAAATAGTGGAACTGCGGAAAACGGGACCCGACGCAAAAACTATTTCTGTCATAACTTCTTCGTTTCTCGCCCGATTCGGTCAATCTTTATGTCGACAGAATCCTTATCTAAAGGCCGAAGACCCCGCATGATTGGAATTCCTATCCATCGTGCTGAACAAAGAGGTCCAATTTTTGGGCCGGGCCCTAGGAGTACCCCTAGGGGCCAGGGCTAAAAACTATTTTGGCCATAACTTCTTCGGTACTCGCCCGATTTGATCGATCTTTATGTCCACAGAATCTTTATCTAAAGGCCAAAGACCCCGCATGATTGGAATTCCTATCCATGGTGCTGAACAAAGAGGTCCAATTTTTGGGCCGGGCCCTAGGAGTACCCCTAGGGCCAGGGCTAAAAACTATTTTGGCCATAACTTCTTCGTTACTCGCCCGATTCGATCGATCTTTATGTCCACAGAATCCTTATCTAAAGGCTGAAGACCCCGCATGATTGGAATTCCTATCCATCGTGCTGAACAAAGAGGTCCAATTTTTGGGCCGGGCCCTAGGAGTACACCTAGGGGCTTGGGCTAAAAACTATTTTGGCCATAACTTCTTCGTAACTCGCCCGATTCGGTCGATCTTTATGTCCACAGAATCTTTATCTAAAGGCCTAAGACCCCTAATGATCGGAATTCCTATCCATCGTGCCAAACAAAGAGTTTCAATTATCGGGCCGGGCACTAGGGGTACCCCTAGGGGTTCGGGGGCTGAAAAATCATCCGAAACGAAATGTTGATTTTTTCGCACATTAGCACATTCACATGTACTCATGGCATTTTAAAGTTAGCTTGCGTAATTTGAAGGCCCAGATCGAGGGTAAATCGGCCGAATACTCCCCAAAATAGTCACTTTTTCGCTTGTTTTGGACTCTCACGAAGTTCTCGTAAAGAAAAATAATAGGAAAAGTAGATTTTGACTTTTTGGGGGATATCCCTTGGAATAGGGTTTCCAACGCAGCTTGAATCGGCCAAATCGGATAAATAGCTTAGAAGTTATGGCAAAAATAGTGGAACTGCGCAAAACGGGACCCGACGCAAAAACTATTTTGGTCATAACTTCTTCGTTTCTCGCCCGATTCGGTTGATCTTTATGTCGACAGAATCCTTATCTAAAGGCCGAAGACCTCGCATGATTGGATTTCCTATCCATCATGCTGAACAAAGAGGTCCAATTTTTGGGCCGGGCCTTAGGAGTACCCCTAGGGGCCTGGGCTAAAAAATATTTTGGCCATAACTTCTTCGTTACTCGCCCGATTCGGTCGATCTTTATGTCCACAGAATCCATATATAAAGGTCTAAGACCCCTAATGATCGGAATTCCTATCCATCGTGCCGAACAAAGAGTTTCAATTTTCGGGCCGGGCCGTAGAGGTACCTCTAGGGGTTCGGGGGCTGAAAAATCATCCGAAATGAAATGTTGATTTTTTTGCACATTAGCACATTCACATGTACTTATGGCATTTTAAAGTGAGCTTGCGTAATTTGAAGGCCCAGATTGCGGGTAAATCGGCCGAATACGCCCCAAAATAGTCACTTTTTCGCTTGTTTTGGACTATCACGAAGTTCTCGTAAAGCAAAATAATAGGAAAAGTAGATTTTGACTTTTTGGGGGATATCCCTTGGAATAGGGTTTCCAACACCGCTTGAATCGGCCAAATCATACAAGTAGCCTAGAAGTTATGGCAAAAATAGTGGAATTGCACAAAACGGGACCCGATGCAAAAACTATTTTGGTCATAAATTCTTCGTTTCTCGCCCGATTCGGTCGATCTTTATGTCGACAGAATCCTTATTTAAAGGCCGAAGACCTCGCATGATTGGAATTCCTATCCATCGTGCTGAACAAAGAGGTCCAATTTTTGGGCCGGGTCATAAGAGTACCCCTAAGGGCCTGGGCTAAAAACTATTTTGGCCATAACTTTTTCGTTACTCGCCTGATTCGGTCGATCTTTATGTCCATAGAATCCTTATCTAAAGGCATAAGACCCCTAATGATCGAAATTCTTATCCATGGTGCCGAACAAAGAGTTTCAATTTTCGGGCCGGGCCCTAGGGGTATTCCTAGGGGTTCGGGGGCTGAAAAATCATCCGAAACGAAATGTTGATTTTTTCGCACATTAGCACATTCACATGTACTTATGGCATTTTAAAGTGAGCTTGCGTAATTTGAAGGCCCAGATCGCGGGTAAATCGGCCGAATACGCCCCAAAAGAGTGACTTTTTCGCTTATTTTAACTTTCACGAAGTTCTCTTAAAGCAAAATAATAGGAAAAATAGATTTTGACTTTTTTAGGGATAGCCCTTGGAATAGGGTTTCCAACGCCGCTTGAATCGGCCAAATCGGACAAATAGCCTAGAAGCTATGGCAAAAATAGTGGAACTGCGCAAAACGGGACCCGACGCAAACACTATTTTGGTCATAACTTCTTAGTTTCTCGCCCGATTCGGTCGATCTTTATGTCGACAAAATCTTTATCTAAAGGCTGAAGACCCCGCATGATTGGAATTCCTATCCATGGTGCGGAACAAAGAGGTCCAATTTTTGGGCCGGGCCCTAGGAGTACCCCTAGGGGTCTGGGATAAAAACTATTTTGGCCATAACTTCTTCGTTACTCGCCCGATTTGGTCGATCTTTATGTCCACAGAATCCATATCTAATGTTCTAAGACCCCTAATGATCGGAATTCCTATCCATCGTGCCGAACAAAGAGTTTCAATTTTCGGGCCTAGCCCTACCTCTAGGGGTTCGGTGGCTGAAAAATCATCCGAAATGAAATGTTAATTTTTTCGCACATTAGCACATTCACATGTACTTATGGAATTTAAAAGTGAGCTTGCGTAATTTGAAGACCCAAATCGCGGGTAAATCGGCCGAATACGCCCCAAAATAGTCACTTTTCGCTTATTTTGGACTCTCACGAAGTTCTTGTAAAGAAAAATAATAGGAAAAGTAGATTTTTACTTTTTGGGGGATAGCCCTTGGAATAGGGTTTCCAACGCCGCTTGAATCGGCCAAATCGGACAAATAGCCTAGAAGTTATGGAAAAAATAGTGGAACTGCGCAAAACGGGACCCGACGCAAAAACTATTTTGGTCATAACTTCTTCGTTTCTCGCACGATTCGGTCGATCTTTACGTCGACCGAATCCTTATCTAAAGGCCGAAGACCCCACATGATTGGAATTCCTATCCATGGTGCTGAACAAAGAGGTCCAATTTTTGGGCCGGGCCCTAGGAGTACCCCTAGGGCCTAGGCTAAAAACTTTTTTGGCCATAACTTCTTCGTTACTCGCCCGATTTGGTCGATCTTTATGTCCACAGAATCCATATCTAAAGTTCTAAGACCCCTAATGATCGGAATTCCTATCCATCGTGCCGAACAAAGAGTTTCAATTTTCGGGCCTGGCCCTACCTCTAGGGGTTCGGGGGCTGAAAAATCATCCGAAATGAAATGTTGATTTTTTCGCACATTAGCACATTCACATGTACTTATGGCATTTAAAAGTGAGCTTGCGTAATTTGAAGGCCCAGATCGCGGGTAAATCGGCCGAATACGCCCCAAAATAGTAACTTTTCGCTTGTTTTGGACTCTCACGAAGTTCTTGTAAAGAAAAATAATAGGAAAAGTAGATTTTGAATTTTTGGGGGATTGCCCTTGGAATAGGGTTTCCAACGCCACTTAAATCGGCCAAATCGGACAAATAGCCTAGAAGTTATGGCAAAAATAGTGGAACTGCGCAAAACGGGACCCGACGCAAAAACTATTTTGGTCATAACTTCTTCGTTTCTCACACGATTCGGTCGATCTTTACGTCGACAGAATCCTTATCTAAAGGCCGAAGACCCCACATGATTCGAATTCCTATCCATGGTGCTGAACAAAGAGGTCCAATTTTTGGGTCGGGCCCTAGGAGTACCCCTAGGGGCCTGGGCTAAAAACTATTTTGGCCATAACTTCTTCGTTACTCGCCCGATTAGATCGATCTTTATGTCCACAGAATCCATATCTAAAGGTCTAAGACCCCTAATGATCGGAATTCCTATCCATCGTGCCGAACAAAGAGTTTAAATTTTCGGGCCTGGCCCTACCCCTAGGGGTTCTGGGGTTGAAAAATCATCCGAAATGAAATGTTGATTTTTTCGCACATTAGCACATTCACATGTACTTATGGCATTTTAAAGTGAGCTTGCGTAATTTGAAGGCCAAGATCGCGGGTAAATCGGCCGAATACGCCCCAAAATAGTCACTTTTTCGCTTGTTTTGGACTCTCACGAAGTTCTCGTAAAGCAAAATAATAGGAAAAGTAGGTTTTGACTTTTTCGAGGATAGCCCTTGGAATAGGGTTTCCAACGCCGCTTGAATCGGCCAAATCAGACAAATAGCCTAGAAGTTATGGCAAAAATAGTGGAACTGCGGAAAACGGGACCCGACGCAAAAACTATTTCTGTCATAACTTCTTCGTTTCTCGCACGATTCGGTCGATCTTTACGTCGATAGAATCCTTATCTAAAGGCCGAAGACCCCGCATGATTGGAATTCCTATCCACGGTGCTGAACAAAGAGGTCCAATTTTTGGGCCGGACCCAAGGCGTACCCCTAGGGGCCTGGGCTAAAAACTATTTTGACCATAACTTTTTCGTTACTCGCCCGATTCGGTCAATCTTTATGTCCACAGAATCCATATCTAAAGGTCTAAGACCCCTAATGATCGGAATTCCTATCCATCGTGCCGAACAAAGAGTTTCAATTTTCGGGCCTGGCCCTACCCCTAGAAGATCGGGGTTGAAAAATCATCCGAAACGAAATGTTGATTTTTTCGCACATTAGCACATTCACATGTACTTATGGCATTTTAAAGTGAGCTTGCGTAATTTGAAGGCCAAGATCGCGGGTAAATCGGCCGAATACGCCCCAAAATAGTCACTTTTTCGCTTGTTTTGGACTCTCACGAAGTTCTCGTAAAGCAAAATAATAGGAAAAGTAGGTTTTGACTTTTTCGAGGATAGCCATTGGAATAGGGTTTCCAACGCCGCTTGAATCGGCCAAATCAGACAAATAGCCTAGAAGTTATGGCAAAAATAGTGGAACTGCGGAAAACGGGACCCGACGCAAAAACTATTTCTGTCATAACTTCTTCGTTTCTCGCCCGATTCGGTCAATCTTTATGTCGACAGAATCCTTATCTAAAGGCCGAAGACCCCGCATGATTGGAATTCCTATCCATCGTGCTGAACAAAGAGGTCCAATTTTTGGGCCGGGCCCTAGGAGTACCCCTAGGGGCCAGGGCTAAAAACTATTTTGGCCATAACTTCTTCGGCACTCGCCCGATTTGATCGATCTTTATGTCCACAGAATCTTTATCTAAAGGCCAAAGACCCCGCATGATTGGAATTCCTATCCATGGTGCTGAACAAAGAGGTCCAATTTTTGGGCCGGGCCCTAGGAGTACCCCTAGGGCCAGGGCTAAAAACTATTTTGGCCATAACTTCTTCGTTACTCGCCCGAATCGATCGATCTTTATGTCCACAGAATCCTTATCTAAAGGCTGAAGACCCCGCATGATTGGAATTCCTATCCATCGTGCTGAACAAAGAGGTCCAATTTTTGGGCCGGGCCCTAGGAGTACACCTAGGGGCTTGGGCTAAAAACTATTTTGGCCATAACTTCTTCGTAACTCGCCCGATTCGGTCGATCTTTATGTCCACAGAATCTTTATCTAAAGGCCTAAGACCCCTAATGATCGGAATTCCTATCCATCGTGCCAAACAAAGAGTTTCAATTATCGGGCCGGGCACTAGGGGTACCCCTAGAGGTTCGGGGGCTGAAAAATCATCCGAAACGAAATGTTGATTTTTTCGCACATTAGCACATTCACATGTACTCATGGCATTTTAAAGTTAGCTTGCGTAATTTGAAGGCCCAGATCGAGGGTAAATCGGCCGAATACTCCCCAAAATAGTCACTTTTTCGCTTGTTTTGGACTCTCACGAAGTTCTCGTAAAGAAAAATAATAGGAAAAGTAGATTTTGACTTTTTGGGGGATATCCCTTGGAATAGGGTTTCCAACGCAGCTTGAATCGGCCAAATCGGATAAATAGCTTAGAAGTTATGGCAAAAATAGTGGAACTGCGCAAAACGGGACCCGACGCAAAAACTATTTTGGTCATAACTTCTTCGTTTCTCGCCCGATTCGGTTGATCTTTATGTCGACAGAATCCTTATCTAAATGCCGAAGACCTCGCATGATTGGAATTCCTATCCATCATGCTGAACAAAGACGTCCAATTTTTGGGCAGGGCTCTAGGAGTACCCCTAGGGGCCTGGGCTAAAAATTATTTTGGCCATAACTTCTTCGTTACTCGCCCGATTCTTTCGATCTTTATGTCCACAGAATCCTTATCTAAATGCCTAAGACCCCTAATGATCAGAATTTTTATCCATCGTGCCGAACAAAGAGTTTCAATTTTCAGGCCGGGCCCTAGGGGTACCCCAAGGGGTTCGGGGGCTGAAAAATCATCCGAAACGAAATTTTCATTTTTTCGCACATTAGCACATTCACATGTACTTATGGCATTTTAAAGTGAGCTTGCGTTATTTGAAGGCCCAGATCGCGGGTAAATTGGCCGAATACGCCCCAAAATAGTAACTTTTTCGCTTGATTTGAACTCTCACGGAGTTCTCATAAAGCAAATTAATAGAAAAAGTAGATTTTGACTTTTAGGGGGATAGCCCTTGGAATAAGGTTTCCAACGCAGCTTGAATCGGCCAAATCAGACAAATAGCCTAGAAGTTATGGCAAAAATAGTGGAACTGCGCGAAACGGGACCTGACGCAAAAACTATTTTGGTCATAACTTCTTCGTTTCTCGCCCGATTCGGTCGATCTTTATGTTGACAGAATCCTTATCTGAAGGCCGAGGACCCCGTATGATTGGAATTCCTATCCATCGTGCTGAACAAAGAGGTCCAATTTTTTAGGCCGGGCCCTAGGAGTACCCCTAGGGGACTGGACTGAAAACTATTTTGGCCATAACTTCTTCGTTACTCGCCCGATTCGGTCGATCTTTATGTTAACAAAATCCTTATCTAAAGGCCTAAGACCCCGCGTGATTGGAATTCCTATCCATCGTGCTGAACAAAGAACTCCAATTTTTGGGCCGGGCCCTAGGACTACCCCCTAGGGCCTGGGCTAAAAACTATTTTGGCCATAACTTCATCGTTACTCGCCCGATTCGGTCGATTGGTATGTCCACAGAATCCTTATCTAAAGGTTTAAGACCTATAATGATCGGAATTCCTATCCATCGTACCGAACAAAGAGTTTCAATTTTCGTGCCGGGCCCTAGGGTAACCCTAGGGGTTCGGGGCTGAAAAATCATCCGAAACAAAATGTTGATTTTTTCGCACATTAGCACATTCACATGTAATTATAGCATTTTAAAGTGAGCTTGCGTAATTTAAAGGCCCAGATCGCGGGTAAATCGGCCGAATACGCCCCAAAATAGTCACTTTTTCACTTGTTTTGGTCTCTCACGAAGTTCTCGTAAAGTAAAATAATAGGAAAAGTAGATTTTTACTTTTTGGGGGGTAGCCCTTGGAATAAGGTTTCCAACGCCGCTTGAATCGGCCAAATCGGACAAATAGCCTAGAAGTTATGGCAAAAATAGTGGAACTGCGCAAAACGGGACCCGACGCAAAAACTATTTTGGTCATAACTTCTTCGTGTGTCACCCGATTCGGTCGATCTTTATGTCGACAGAATCCTTATCTAAAGGCCGAGGACCCCGCATGATTGGAATTCCTATCCATCGTGCTGAATAAAGAGGTCCAATTTTTTGGGCCAGGCCCTAGGAGTACCCCTAGGGGGCTGGACTAAAAACTATTTTGGCCATAACTTCTTCGTTACTCGCCCGATTTGGTCGATCTTTATGTCCATAGAATCATTATCTAAAGGCCTAAGACCCCTAATGATCGGAATTCCTATCTATCGTGCCGAACAAATAGTTTCAATTTTCGGGCCGGGCCCTAGGGGTACCCCTAGGGGTTCGGGGGCTGAAAAATCATCCGAAATGAAATGTTGATTTTTTCGCACATTAGCACATTCACATGTACTTATGGCATTTTAAAGTGAGCTTATGTTATTTGAAGGCCCAGATCGCGGGTAAATTGGCCGAATACGCCCCAAAATAGTAACTTTTTCGCTTGTTTTGAACTCTCACGAAGTTCTTGTAAAGCAAATTAATAGGAAAAGTAGATTTTGACTTTTTGGGGGATAGCCCTTGGAATAAGGTTTCCAACGCCGCTTGAATCGGCCAAATCGGACAAATAGCCTAGAAGTTATGGCAAAAATAGTGGAACTGCGCAAAACGGGACCCGACGCAAAAACTATTTTGGTCATAACTTCTTCGTTTGTCGCCCGATTCGGTCGATCTTTATGTCGACAGAATCCTTAATAAATGCCGAAGACCTCGCATGATTGGAATTCCTATCCATCGTGCTGAACAAAGAGGTCCAATTTTTGGGCCGGGCCCTAGGAGTACCCCTAGGGGCCTGGGCTAAAAACTATTTTGGCCATAACTTCTTCGTTACTCGCCCGATTCGGTCGATCTTCATGTCCACAGAATCCTTATCTAAATGCCTAAGACCCCTAATGATCAGAATTCCTACCCATCGTGCCGAACAAAGAGTTTCAATTTTCGGGCCGGGCCCTAGGGGTACCCCTAGGGGTTCGGGGGCTGAAAAATCATCCGAAACGAAATGTTGATTTTTTCGCACATTAGCACATTCACATGTACTTATGGCATTTTAAAGTGAGCGCGTAATTTGAAGGCTTAGATCGCGGGTAAATCGGCCGAATACGCCCCAAAATAGTCACTTTTACGCTTGTTTTGGACTCTCACGAATTTCTCGTAAAGCAAAATAATAGGAAAAGAAGATTTTGACTTTTTGGGGGATAGCCCTTGGAATAGGGTTTCCAACGCCGCTTAAATCAGCCGAATCGGACAAATAGCCTAGAAGTTATTGCAAAAATAGTTGAACTGCGCAAAACGGGACCCGACGCAAAAACTATTTTGGTCATAACTTCTTCGTTTGTCGCCCGATTCGGTCGATCTTTATGTCGACAGAATCCTTATCTAAAGGCCGAGGACCCCGCATGATTGGAATTCCTATCCATCGTGCTGAATAAAGTGGTCCATTTTTTTGGCCCGGCCCTAGGAGTACCCTTAGGGGGCTGGACTAAAAACTATTTTGGCCATAACTTCTTCGTTACTCGCCCGATTTGGTCGATCTTTATGTCGAAAGAATCCTTATCTAAAGGCCTAAGACCCTGCATGATTGGAATTCCTATCCATCGTGCTGAACAAAGAGCTCCAATTTTTGGGCCGGGCCTTAGGAGTACCCCCTAGGGGCCTGGGCTAAAAACTATTTTAGCCATAACTTCTTTGTTACTCGCCCGATTCGGTCGATCTGTATGTCCACAGAATCCTTATCTAAAGGCCTAAGACCCATAATGATCGGAATTCCTATCCATCGTGCCGAACAAAGAGTTTCAATTTTCGGGCCGGGCCCTAGGGGTAACCCTAGGGGTTCGGGGCTGAAAAATCATCTGAAACAAAATGTTGATTTTTTCGCACAATAGCACATTCACATGTACTTATGGCATTTTAAAGTGAGCTTGCGTTATTTGAAGGCCCAGATCGCGGGTAAATTGGCCGAATACGCCCCAAAATAGTAACTTTTTCGCTTGATTTGAACTCTCACGGAGTTCTCATAAAGCAAATTAATAGAAAAAGTAGATTTTGACTTTTAGGGGGATAGCCCTTGGAATAAGGTTTCCAACGCAGCTTGAATCGGCCAAATCAGACAAATAGCCTAGAAGTTATGGCAAAAATAGTGGAACTGCGCGAAACGGGACCTGACGCAAAAACTATTTTGGTCATAACTTCTTCGTTTCTCGCCCGATTCGGTCGATCTTTATGTTGACAGAATCCTTATCTAAAGGCCGAGGACCCCGTATGATTGGAATTCCTATCCATCGTGCTGAACAAAGAGGTCCAATTTTTTAGGCCGGGCCCTAGGAGTACCCCTAGGGGACTGGACTGAAAACTATTTTGGCCATAACTTCTTCGTTACTCGCCCGATTCGGTCGATCTTTATGTTAACAAAATCCTTATCTAAAGGCCTAAGACCCCGCGTGATTGGAATTCCTATCCATCGTGCTGAACAAAGAACTCCAATTTTTGGGCCGGGCCCTAGGACTAGCCCCTAGGGCCTGGGCTAAAAACTATTTTGGCCATAACTTCATCGTTACTCGCCCGATTCGGTCGATTGGTATGTCCACAGAATCCTTATCTAAAGGTTTAAGACCTATAATGATCGGAATTCCTATCCATCGTACCGAACAAAGAGTTTCAATTTTCGTGCCGGGCCCTAGGGTAACCCTAGGGGTTCGGGGCTGAAAAATCATCCGAAACAAAATGTTGATTTTTTCGCACATTAGCACATTCACATGTAATTATAGCATTTTAAAGTGAGCTTGCGTAATTTAAAGGCCCAGATCGCGGGTAAATCGGCCGAATACGCCCCAAAATAGTCACTTTTTCACTTGTTTTGGTCTCTCACGAAGTTCTCGTAAAGTAAAATAATAGGAAAAGTAGATTTTTACTTTTTGGGGGGTAGCCCTTGGAATAAGGTTTCCAACGCCGCTTGAATCGGCAAAATCGGACAAATAGCCTAGAAGTTATGGCAAAAATAGTGGAACTGCGCAAAACGGGACCCGACGCAAAAACTATTTTGGTCATAACTTCTTCGTGTGTCACCCGATTCGGTCGATCTTTATGTCGACAGAATCCTTATCTAAAGGCCGAGGACCCCGCATGATTGGAATTCCTATCCATCGTGCTGAATAAAGAGGTCCAATTTTTTGGGCCAGGCCCTAGGAGTACCCCTAGGGGGCTGGACTAAAAACTATTTTGGCCATAACTTCTTCGTTACTCGCCCGATTTGGTCGATCTTTATGTCCATAGAATCATTATCTAAAGGCCTAAGACCCCTAATGATCGGAATTCCTATCTATCGTGCCGAACAAATAGTTTCAATTTTCGGGCCGGGCCCTAGGGGTACCCCTAGGGGTTCGGGGGCTGAAAAATCATCCGAAATGAAATGTTGATTTTTTCGCACATTAGCACATTCACATGTACTTATGGCATTTTAAAGTGAGCTTATGTTATTTGAAGGCCCAGATCGCGGGTAAATTGGCCGAATACGCCCCAAAATAGTAACTTTTTCGCTTGTTTTGAACTCTCACGAAGTTCTTGTAAAGCAAATTAATAGGAAAAGTAGATTTTGACTTTTTGGGGGATAGCCCTTGGAATAAGGTTTCCAACGCCGCTTGAATCGGCCAAATCGGACAAATAGCCTAGAAGTTATGGCAAAAATAGTGGAACTGCGCAAAACGGGACCCGACGCAAAAACTATTTTGGTCATAACTTCTTCGTTTGTCGCCCGATTCGGTCGATCTTTATGTCGACAGAATCCTTAATAAATGCCGAAGACCTCGCATGATTGGAATTCCTATCCATCGTGCTGAACAAAGAGGTCCAATTTTTGGGCCGGGCCCTAGGAGTACCCCTAGGGGCCTGGGCTAAAAACTATTTTGGCCATAACTTCTTCGTTACTCGCCCGATTCGGTCGATCTTCATGTCCACAGAATCCTTATCTAAATGCCTAAGACCCCTAATGATCAGAATTCCTACCCATCGTGCCGAACAAAGAGTTTCAATTTTCGGGCCGGGCCCTAGGGGTACCCCTAGGGGTTCGGGGGCTGAAAAATCATCCGAAACGAAATGTTGATTTTTTCGCACATTAGCACATTCACATGTACTTATGGCATTTTAAAGTGAGCGCGTAATTTGAAGGCTTAGATCGCGGGTAAATCGGCCGAATACGCCCCAAAATAGTCACTTTTACGCTTGTTTTGGACTCTCACGAATTTCTCGTAAAGCAAAATAATAGGAAAAGAAGATTTTGACTTTTTGGGGGATAGCCCTTGGAATAGGGTTTCCAACGCCGCTTAAATCAGCCGAATCGGACAAATAGCCTAGAAGTTATTGCAAAAATAGTTGAACTGCGCAAAACGGGACCCGACGCAAAAACTATTTTGGTCATAACTTCTTCGTTTGTCGCCCGATTCGGTCGATCTTTATGTCGACAGAATCCTTATCTAAAGGCCGAGGACCCCGCATGATTGGAATTCCTATCCATCGTGCTGATTAAAGAGGTCCAATTTTTTGGGCCGGGCCCTAGGAGTACCCCTAGGGGGCTGGACTAAAAACTATTTTGGCCATAACTTCTTCGTTACTCGCCCGATTCGGTCAATCTTTATGTCGACAGAATCCTTATCTAAAGGCCTAAGACCCTGCATGATTGGAATTCCTATCCATCGTGCTGAACAAAGAGGTCCAATTTTTGGGCCGGGCCCTAGGAGTACCCCTAGGGGCCTGGGCTAAAAACTATTTTGGCCATAACTTCTTCGTTACTCGCACGATTCGGTCGATCTTTATGTCCATAGAATCATTATCTAAAGGCCTAAGACACCTAATGATCGGAATTCCTATCTATCGTGCCGAACAAATAGTTTTAATTTTCGGGCCGGGCCCTAGGGGTACCCCTAGGGGTTCGGGGGCTGAAAAATCATCCGAAACGAAATGTTGATTTTTTGCACATTAGCACATTCACATGTACTTATGGCATTTTAAAGTGAGCTTGCGTTATTTGAAGGCCCAGATCGCGGGTAAATTGGCCGAATACGCCCCAAAATAGTAACTTTTTCGTTTGTTTTGAACTCTCACGAAGTTCTTGTAAAGCAAATTAATAGGAAAAGTAGATTTTGACTTTTTGGGGGATATCCCTTGGAATAAGGTTTCCAACGCCGCTTGAATCGGCCAAATCGGACAAATAGCCTAGAAGTTATGGCAAAAATAGTGGAACTGCGCAAAACGGGACCCGACGCAAAAACAATTTTGGTCATAACTTCTTCGTTTGTCGCCCGATTCGGTCGATCTTTATGTCGACAGAATCCTTATCTAAAGGCCGAGGACCCCGCATGATTGGAATTCCTATCCATTGTGCTGAATAAAGTGGTCCATTTTTTTGGCCCGGCCCTAGGAGTACCCTTAGGGGGCTGGACTAAAAACTATTTTGGCCATAACTTCTTCGTTACTCGCCCGATTTGGTCGATCTTTATGTCGAAAGAATCCTTATCTAAAGGCCTAAGACCCTGCATGATTGGAATTCCTATCCATCGTGCTGAACAAAGAGCTCCAATTTTTGGGCCGGGCCTTAGGAGTACCCCCTAGGGGCCTGGGCTAAAAACTATTTTAGCCATAACTTCTTTGTTACTCGCCCGATTCGGTCGATCTGTATGTCCACAGAATCCTTATCTAAAGGCCTAAGACCCATAATGATCGGAATTCCTATCCATCGTGCCGAACAAAGAGTTTCAATTTTCGGGCCGGGCCCTAGGGGTAACCCTAGGGGTTCGGGGCTGAAAAATCATCTGAAACAAAATGTTGATTTTTTCGCACAATAGCACATTCATATGTAATTATGGCATTTTAAAGTGTGCTTGCGTAATTTGAAGGCCCAGATCGCGGGTAAATCGGCCGAATACGCCCCAAAATAGTCACTTATTCACTTATTTTGGTCTCTCATGAAGTTCTCGTAAAGTAAAATAATAGGAAAAGTAGATTTTTACTTTTTGGGGGGTAGCCCTTGGAAAAAGGTTTCCAACGCCGCTTGAATCGGCCAAATCGGACAAATAGCCTAGAAGTTATGGCAAAAATAGTGGAACTGGGCCGGGCCCTAAGAGTACCCCCTAGAGGCCTGGGCTAAAAACTATTTTGGCCATAACTTCTTCGTTACTCGCACGATTCGGTCGATCTTTATGTCCATAGAATCATTATCTAAAGGCCTAAGACACCTAATGATCGGAATTCCTATCTATCGTGCCGAACAAATAGTTTTAATTTTCGGGCCGGGCCTTAGGGGTACCCCTAGGGGTTCGGGGGCTGAAAAATCATCCGAAACGAAATGTTGATTTTTTGCACATTAGCACATTCACATGTACTTATGGCATTTTAAAGTGAGCTTGCGTTATTTGAAGGACAAGATCGCGGGTAAATTGGCCGAATACGCCCCAAAATAGTAACTTTTTCGCTTGTTTTGAACTCTCACGAAGTTCTCGTAAAGAAAATTAATAGAAAAAGTAGATTTTGACTTTTTGGGGGATAGCCCTTGGAATAAGGTTTCCAACGCCGCTTGAATTGGCCAAATCGGACAAATAGCCTAGAAGTTATGGCAAAAATAGTGGAACTGCGCAAAACGGGACCCGACGCAAAAACTATTTTGGTCATAACTTCTTCGTTTCTCGCTCGATTCGGTCGATCTTTATGTCGACAGAATCCTTATCTAAAGGCCGAGGACCCCGCATGATTGGAATTCCTATCCATCGTGCTGAATAAAGAGGTCCAATTTTTTGGGTCGGGCCCTAGGAGTACCCCTAGGGGGCTGGACTAAAAACTATTTTGGCCATAACTTCTTCGTTACTCGCCCGATTCGCTCGATCTTTATGTCGACAGAATCCTTATCTAAAGGCCTAAGACCCATAATGATCGGAATTCCTATCCATCGTGCCGAACAAAGAGTTTCAATTTTCGGGCCGGGCCCTAGGGGTAACCCTAGGGGTTCAGGGCTGAAAAATCATCCGAAACAAAATGTTGATTTTTTCACACAATAGCACATTCATATGTAATTATGGCATTTGAAGGCCCAGATCGCGGGTAAATCGGCCGAATACGCCCCAAAATAGTCACTTATTCACTTGTTTTGGTCTCTCATGATGTTCTCGTAAAGTAAAATAATTGGAAAAGTAGATTTTTACTTTTTGGGGGGTAGCCTTTGGAAAAAGGTTTCCAACGCCGCTTGAATCGGCCAAATCGGACAAATAGCCTAGAAGTTATGGCAAAAATAGTGGAACTGGGCCGGGCCCTAAGAGTACCCCCTAGAGGCCTAGGCTAAAAACTATTTTGGCCATAACTTCTTCGTTACTCGCACGATTGAGTCGATCTTTATGTCCATAGAATCATTATCTAAAGGCCTAAGACCCCTAATGATCGGAATTCCTATCTATCGTGCCGAACAAATAGTTTCAATTTTCGGGCCGGGGGCTGAAAAATCATACGAAATGAAATGTGAGCTTGCGTTATTTGAAGGCCCGTTGGCCGAATACGCCCCGAAATAGTAACTTTTTCGCTTGTTTTGAACTCTTACGAAGTTCTTGTAAATCAAATTAATAGGAAAAGTAGATTTTGACTATTTGGGGGATAGCCCTTGGAAAAATCATCCGAAACGAAATGTTGATTTTTTCACACATTAGCACATTCACATGTACTTATGGCATTTTAAAGTGAGCTTGCGTTATTTGAAGGCCCAGATCGCGGGTAAATTGGCCGAATACGCCCCAAAATAGTAACTTTTTCGCTTGTTTTGAACTCTTACGAAGTTCTTGTAAATCAAATTAATAGGAAAAGTAGATTTTGACTATTTGGGGGATAACCCTTGGAATAAGGTTTCCAACGCCGCTTGAATCGGCCAAATCGGACAAATAGCCTAGAAGTTATGGCAAAAATAGTGGAACTGCGCAAAACGGGACCCGACGCAAAAACTATTTTGGTCATAACTTCTTCGTTTGTCACCCGATTCGGTCGATCTTTATGTCGACAGAATCCTTATCTAAAGGCCGAGGACCCCGCATGATTGGAATTCCTATCCATCCTGCTGAATAAAGAGGTCCAATTTTTTGGGCCGGGCCCTAGGAGTACCCCTAGGGAGCTGGACTAAAAACTATTTTGGCCATAACTTCTTCGTTACTCGCCCGATTTGGTCGATCTTTATGTCCATAGAATCATTATCTAAAGGCCTAAGACCCCTAATGATCGGAATTCCTATCTATCGTGCCGAACAAATAGTTTCAACGGGCCGGGCCCTAGGGGTACCCCTAGGGATTCGGGGGCTGAAAAATCATCCGAAATGAAATGTTGATTTTTTCGCACATTAGCACATTCACATGTACTTATGGCATTTTAAAGTGAGCTTACGTTATTTGAAGGCCCAGATCGCGGGTAAATTGGCCGAATACGCCCCAAAATAGTAACTTTTTCGCTTGTTTTGAACTTTCACGAAGTTCTCGAAAAGAAAATTAATAGGAAAAGTAGATTTTGACTTTTTGGGGGATAGCCCTTGGAATAAGGTTTCCAACGCCGCTTGAATTGGCCAAATCGGACAAATAGCCTAAAAGTTATGGCAAAAATAGTGGAACTGCGCAAAACGGGACCCGACGCAAAAACTATTTTGGTCATAACTTCTACGTTTCTCGCCCGATTCGGTCGATCTTTATGTCGACAGAATCCTTATCTAAAGGCCTAAGACCCCGCATGATTGGAATTCCTATCCATCGTGCTGAACAAAGAGCTCCAATTTTTGGGCCGGGCCCTAGGAGTACCCCTTAGGGGCCTGGGCTAAAAACTATTTTTGCCATAACTTCATCAGTACTCGCCCTATTCGGTCGATCTGTATGTCCACTGAATCCTTATCTAAAGGCCTAAGACCCATAATGATCGGAATTCCTATCCCTAGGGGTTCGGGGCTGAAAAATCATCCGAAACAAAATGCTGATTTTTTCGCACATTAGCACATTCACATGTAATTACGGCATTTTAAAGTGAGCTTGCGTAATTTGAAGGCCCAGATCGCGGGTAAATCGGCCGAATACGCCCCAAAATAGTCACTTTTTCACTTGTTTTGGTCTCTCACGAAGTTCTCGTAAAGTAAAATAATAGGAAAAGTAGATTTTTACTTTTTGGGGGCTAGCCCTTGGAATAAGGTTTCCAACACCGCTTGAATCGGCCAAATCGGACAAATAGCCTAGAAGTTATGGCAAAAATAGTGGAACTGGGCCGGGCCCTAAGAGTACCCCCTAGGGGCCTGGGCTAAAAACTATTTTGGCCATAACTTCTTCGTTACTCGCACGATTTGGTCGATCTTTATGTCCATAGAATCATTATCTAAAGGCCTAAGACCCCTAATGATCGGAATTCCTATCTATCGTGCCGAACAAATAGTTTCAATTTTCGGGCCGGGCCCTAGGGGTACCCCTAGGGATTCGGGGGCTGAAAAATCATCCGAAATGAAATGTTGATTTTTTCGCACATTAGCACATTCACATGTACTTATGGCATTTTAAAGTGAGCTTACGTTATTTGAAGGCCCAGATCGCGGGTAAATTGGCCGAATACGCCCCAAAATAGTAACTTTTTCGCTTGTTTTGAACTTTCACGAAGTTCTCGAAAAGAAAATTAATAGGAAAAGTAGATTTTGACTTTTTGGGGGATAGCCCTTGGAATAAGGTTTCCAACGCCGCTTGAATTGGCCAAATCGGACAAATAGCCTAAAAGTTATGGCAAAAATAGTGGAACTGCGCAAAACGGGACCCGACGCAAAAACTATTTTGGTCATAACTTCTTCGTTTCTCGCCCGATTCGGTCGATCTTTATGTCGACAGAATCCTTATCTAAAGGCCTAAGACCCCGCATGATTGGAATTCCTATCCATCGTGCTGAACAAAGAGCTCCAATTTTTGGGCCGGGCCCTAGGAGTACCCCTTAGGGGCCTGGGCTAAAAACTATTTTTGCCATAACTTCATCAGTACTCGCCCTATTCGGTCGATCTGTATGTCCACTGAATCCTTATCTAAAGGCCTAAGACCCATAATGATCGGAATTCCTATCCCTAGGGGTTCGGGGCTGAAAAATCATCCGAAACAAAATGCTGATTTTTTCGCACATTAGCACATTCACATGTAATTACGGCATTTTAAAGTGAGCTTGCGTAATTTGAAGGCCCAGATCGCGGGTAAATCGGCCGAATACGCCCCAAAATAGTCACTTTTTCACTTGTTTTGGTCTCTCACGAAGTTCTCGTAAAGTAAAATAATAGGAAAAGTAGATTTTTACTTTTTGGGGGCTAGCCCTTGGAATAAGGTTTCCAACACCGCTTGAATCGGCCAAATCGGACAAATAGCCTAGAAGTTATGGCAAAAATAGTGGAACTGGGCCGGGCCCTAAGAGTACCCCCTAGGGGCCTGGGCTAAAAACTATTTTGGCCATAACTTCTTCGTTACTCGCACGATTTGGTCGATCTTTATGTCCATAGAATCATTATCTAAAGGCCTAAGACCCCTAATGATCGGAATTCCTATCTATCGTGCCGAACAAATAGTTTCAATTTTCGGGCCGGGCCCTAGGGGTACCCCTAGGGGTTCGGGGGCTGAAAAATCATCCGAAAGGTAATGTTGATTTTTTCACACATTAGCACATTCACATGTACTTATGGCATTTTAAAGTGAGCTTGCGTTATTTGAAGGCCCAGATCGCGGGTAAATTGGCCGAATACGCCCCAAAATAGTAACTTTTTCGCTTGTTTTGAACTCTCACGAAGTTCTTGTAAAGCAAAATAATAGGAAAAGTAGATTTTTACTTTTTGGGGGCTAGCCCTTAAAATAAGGTTTCCAACGCCGCTTGAATCGGCCAAATCGGACAAATAGCCTAGAAGTTATGGCAAAAATAGTGGAACTGCGAAAAACGGGACCCGACGCAAAAACTATTTTGGTCATAACTTCTTCGTTTGTCGCCCGATTCGGTCGATCTTTATGTCGACAGAATCCTTATCTAAAGGCCGAGGACCCCGCATGATTGGAATTCCTATCCATCGTGCTGAATAAAGAGGTCCAATTTTTTGGGCCGGGCCCTAGGAGTGCCCCTAGGGGGCTGGACAAAGAACTATTTTGGCCATAACTTCTTCGTTACTCGCCCGATTCGGTCGAACTTTATGTCGACAGAATCCTTATCTAAAGGCCTAAGACCCCGCATGATTGGAATTCCTATCCATCGTGCTGAACAAAGAGCTCCAATTTTTGGGCCGGGCCCTAGGAGTACCCCCTAGGGGCCTGGGCTAAAAACTATTTTTACCATAACTTCTTCGTTACTCGCCCGATTCGGTCGATTTGTATGTCCACAGAATCCTTATCTAAAGGCCTAAGACCCATAATGATCGGAATTCCTATCCATCTTGCCGAACAAAGAGTTTCAATTTTCGGGCCGGGCCCTAGGGGTAACCCTAGGGTTTCGGGGCTGAAAAATCTTCCGAAACAAAATGTTGATTTTTTCGCACAATAGCACATTCACTTTTAATTATGGCATTTTAAAGTGAGCTTGCGTAATTTGAAGGCCCATGTCATGGGTAAATCGGCCGAATACGCCCCAAAATAGTCACTTTTTCACTTGTTTTGGTCTCTCACGAAGTTCTCGTAAAGTAAAATAATAGGAAAAGTAGATTTTTACTTTTTGGGGGGTAGCCCTTGGAATAAGGTTTCCAACGCCGCTTGAATCGGCCAAATCGGACAAATAGCCTAGAAGTTATGGCAAAAATAGTGGAACTGGGCCGGACCCTAAGAGTACCCCCCTAGGGGCCTGGGCTAAAAACTATTTTGGCCATAACTTCTTCGTTACTTGCACGATTCGGTCGATCTTTATGTCCATAGAATCATTATCTAAAGGCCTAAGACACCTAATGATCGGAATTCCTATCTATTGTGCCGAACAAATAGTTTCAATTTTCGGGCCGGGCCCTAGGGGTACCCCTAGGGGTTCGGGGGCTGAAAAATCATCCGAAACGAAATGTTGATTTTTTCGCACATTAGCACATTCACATGTACTTATGGCATTTTAAAGTGAGCTTGCGTAATTTGAATGCCCAGATAGCAGGTAAATCGGCCGAATACGCCCCAAAATAGTCACAGAGCTCTTTGTTCAGCACGATGGACAGGAATTCCAATCATGCGGCTTCTTGGGCCTTTAGATAAGGATTCCGTCGACATAAAGATCGACCGAATCGGGCGAGAAACGAAGAAGTTATGGCCAAAATAGGTTTTGCGTCGGGTCCCGTTTTGCGCAGTTCCACTATTTTTGCCATAACTTCTAGGCTTTTTGTCCGATTTGGCCGATTCAAGCGTCGTTGGAAACATTATTCCAAGGGCTACCCCCCAAAAAGTTAAAATCCACTTTTCCTATTATTTTTCTTTTTGAGAACTTCTTGAGAGTCCAAAACAAGCGAAAAAGTGACAATTTTGGGGCGTATTCGGCCGATTTACCCGCGATCTGGGCCTTCAAATTACGCAAGCTCATTTTAAAATGCCATAAGTACATGTTAATGTGCTAATGTGCGAAAAAATCAACATTTCGTTTCGGATGATTTTTCAGCCCCCTAACCCTTTGGGGTACCTCTAGGGCCCGGCCCGAAAATTGAAACTCTTTGTTCGGCACGATGGATAGGAATTCCGATCATTAGAGGTCTTAGGCCTTTAGATAAGGATTCTGTGGACATAATGATTGACCGAATCGGGCGAGTAACGAAGCATTTATGGCCAAAATAGTTTTTAGTCCAGGCCCCTAGGGGGTACTCCTAGGGCCCGGCCCAAAAATTAAAGATCTTTGTTCAACACGATGGATAGGAATTCCAATCATGCGGGTTCTTAGGCCTTTAGATAAGGATTCCGTCGACATAAAGATCGACCGAATTGGGCGAGAAACGAAGAAGTTATGGCCAAAATAGGTTTTGCGTCGGGTCTCGTTTTGCGCAGTTCCACTATTTTTGCCATAACTTCTAGGCTATTTGTCCGATTTGGCTGATTTAAGTGGCGTTGGAAACCTTATTCCAAGGGTTATCCCCCAAAAAGTCAAAATCCACTTTTCCTATTATTTTTCTTTACGAGAACTTCTTGAGAGTCCAAAACAAGCGAAAAAGTGACTATTTTGGGGCGTATTCGGCCGATTTACCCGCGATCTGGGCCTTCAAATTACGCAAGCTCACTTTAAAATGCCATAAGTACATGTGAATGTGCTAATTTGCAAAAAAAAAAGCAACATTTCGTTTCGGATGATTTTTCAACCCCCGAACCCCTAGAGGTACCCCTAGGGCCCGGCCCAAAAATTTAAACTCTTTGTTCGGCATGATGGATAGGAATTCCGATCAATTGGGGTCTTAGGCCTTTATATAAGGATTCTGTGGACATAAAGATCGACCGAATCGGGCGAGTAACGAAGAAGTTATGGCCAAAATAGTTTTCAGCCCAGTCCCCTAGGGAGTACTCCTAGTACCCGGCCCAAAAATTGGAGCTCTTTGTTCAGCACGATGGATAGGAATTTCAATCATGCGGGGTCTTGGGCCTTTAGATAAGGATTCCGTCGACATAAAGATCGACCGAATCGGGCGAGAAACGAAGAAGTTATGGCCAAAATAGTTTTTGCGTCGGGTCCTGTTTTGCGCAGTTCAACTATTTTTGCTATAACTTCTAGGCTATTTGTCCGATTTGGCCGATTCAAGCGGCGTTGGAAACCTTATTCCAAGGGCTATCACCCAAAAATTAAAAATCCACTTTTCCTATTATTTTGCTTTACGAGAACTTCGTGAGAGTCCAAAACAAGCGAAAAAGTGACTATTTTGGGGCGTATTCGGCCGATTTACCCGCGATCTGGGCCTTTAAGTTACGCAAAATCACTTTAAAATGCCATAAGTACATGTGGATGTGCTAATGTGCGAAAAAATGAACATTTCGTTTCGGATAATTTTTCAGCCCCCGAACCCCTAGGGGTAGCCCTAGGGCCCAGGCCAAAAATTGAAACTCTTTGTTCGGCATGATGGATAGGAATTCCGATCAATAGGGGTCTTAGGCCTTTAGATAAGGATTCTATGGACATAAAGATCGACCGAATCGGGCGAGAAACGAAGAAGTTTTGGCCAAAAAAGTTTTTGCGTCGGGTCCTGTTTTGCGCAGTTCCAATATTTTTGCCATAATTTCTAGGCTATTTGTCCGATTTAGCCAATTCAAGCGGCGTTGGAATCCTTATTCCAAGTGCTATCCCCCAAAAAGTCAAAATCCACTTTTCCTATTATTTTTTTTTACAAGAACTTCGTGAGAGTCCAAAACAAGCGAAAAAGTGACTATTTTGGGTCGTATTCGGCCGATTTACCCGCGATCTGGGCCTTCAAATTATGCAAGCTCATTTTAAAATGCCATAAGTACATGTGAATATGCTAATGTGCGAAAAAATCAACATTTTGTTTCGGATGATTTTTCAGCCCCCGAACCCTTTGGGGTTCCACTAGGGCCCGGCCCGAAAATTAAAACTCTTTGTTCGGCACGATGGATAGGAATTCCGATCATTAGGGGTCGTAGGCCTTTAGATAAGGATTATGTGGACATAATGATCGACCGAATCGGGCGAGTAACGAAGAAGTTATGGCCAAAATAGTTTTTAAACCAGGCCCCTAGGGGGTACTCCGAGACGGCCCAAAAATAGGAGCTCTTTGTTCAGCACGATGGATAGGAATTCCAATCATGCGGGGTCTTGGGCCGTTAGATAAGGATTCCGTCGACATAAAGATCGACCGAATCGGGAGAGAAACGAAGAAGTTATGGCCAAAATAGTTTTTGCGTCGGGTCCCGTTTTGCGCAGTTCCACTATTTTTGCTATAACTTCTAGGCTATTTGTCCGATTTGGCCGATTCAAGCGGCGTTGGAAACCTTATTCCAAAGGCTATCCCCCAAAAATTCAAAATCCACTTTTCCTATTATTTTTCTTTACGAGAACTTCGTGAGAGTCCAAAACAAGCGAAAAAGTTACTATTTTGGGGCGTATTCGGCCGATTTACCTGCGATCTGGGCCTTCAAATTACGCAAAATCACTTTCAAATTCCATAAGTACATGTGAATGTGCTAATGTGCGAAAAAACAACATTTAATTTGGATGATTTTTCAGCCCCCGAACCCCTAGGGCCCGGCCCAAAAATTGAAACTCTTTGTTCGGCATAATGGATAGGAATTCCGATCAATAGGGGTCTTAGACCTTTAGATAAGGATTCTGTGGACATAAAGATCGACCGAATCGGGTGAGAAACGAAGAAGTTATGGCCAAAATAGTTTTTAACCCAGGCCCCTAGGGGGTACTCTGGGCCCGGCCCAAAAATTGGAGCTCTTTGTTCAGCACGATGGATAGGAATTCCAATCGTGCGGGGTCTTGGGCCTTTAGATAAGGATTCCGTCGACATAAAGATCGACCGAATCGGGCGAGAAACGAAGAAGTTATGGCAAAAATAGTTTTTGCGTCGGGTCCCGTTTTGCGTAGTTCCACTATTTTTGCCATAACTTCTAGGCTATTTGTCCGATTTGGCCGATTCAAGCGGCGTTGGAAACCTTATTCCAAGGGCTATCCCCCAAAAATTCAAAATCCACTTTTCCTATTATTTTGCTTTACGAGAACTTCGTGAGAGTCCAGAACAATCGAAAAAGTGACTATTTTGGGGCGTATTCGGCCGATTTACCCGCGATCTGGGCCTTCAAATTATGCAAGCTCAATTTAAAATGCCATAAGTACATGTGAATGTGCTAATGTGAAAAAAAATCAACATTTCGTTTCGGATGATTTTTCAGCCCCCGAACACCTAGAGGTACCCCTAGGGCCCGACCCAAAAATTGAAACTCTTTGTTCGGCATGATGGATAGGAATTCCGATCAATTGAGTTCATAGGCCTTTAGATAAGGATTCTGTGGACATAAAGATCGACCGAATCGGGGGAGTAACGAAGAAGTTATGGCCAAAATAGTTTTTAGCCCAGGCCCCTAGGGGGTACTCCTAGGACCAGGCCCAAATATTGGAGCTCTTTGTTCAGCACGATGGATAGGAATTCCAATCATGCGGGGTCTTGGGCCTTTAGATAAGGATTCTGTCAACATAAAGATCGACCGAATCGGGCGAGAAACGAAGAAGTTATGGCCAAAATAGTTTTTGCGTCGGGTCCCGTTTTGTACAGTTCCACTATTTTTGCTATAACTTCTAGGCTATTTGTCCGATTTGGCCGATTCAAGCGGCGTTGGAAACCTTATTCCAAGAGCTATCCCCCAAAAATTTAAAATCCACTTTTCCTATTATTTTGCTTTACGAGAACTTCGTGAGAGTCCAAAACAAGCGAAAAAGTGACTATTTTGGGGCGTATTCGGCCGATTTACCCGCGATCTGGGCCTTCAAATTACGCAAAATCACTTTAAAATGCCATAAGTACATGTGAATGTGCTAATGTGTAAAAAAATCAACATTTCATTTCAGATGATTTTTCAGCCCCCGAACCCCTAGGGGTACCCCTAGGGCCCGGCCCAAAAATTGAAACTCTTTGTTCAGCATGATGAATAGGAATTCCGATCAATTGAGTTCTTAGGCCATTAGATAAGTATTCTGTGGACATAAAGATCGACCGAATCGGGCGAGTAACGAAGAAGTTATGGCCAAAATAGTTTTTAGCCTAGGCCCCTAGGGGGTACTCCTAGGACCCGGCCTAAATATTGGAGCTCTTTGTTCAGCACGATGGATAGGAATTCCAATCATGCGGGGTCTTGGGCCTTTAGATAAGGATTCCTTCGACATAAAGATCGACCGAATCGGGCGAGAAACGAAGAAGTTATGGCCAAAATAGTTTTTGCGTCGGGTCCCGTTTTGCGCAGTTCCACTATTTTTGCTATAACTTCTAGGCTATTTGTCCGATTTGGCCGATTCAAGCGGCGTTGGAAACCTTATTCAGTGGGTTATCCCTCAAAACTTCAAAATCCACTTTTCCTATTATTTTGCTTTACGAGAACTTCGTGAGAGTCCAAAACAAGCGAAAAAGTGACTATTTTGGGGCGTATTCGGCCGATTTACCCGCGATCTGGGCCTTCAAATTACGCAAGCTCACTTTAAAATGCCATAAGTACATGTGAATGTGCTAATGTGAAAAAAAATCAACATTTCGTTTCGGATGATTTTTCAGCCCCCGAACTACTAGAGGTACCCCTAGGGCCCGATCCAAAAATTGAAACTCTTTGTTCGGCATGATGGATAAGAATTCCGATCAATTGAGTTCTTAGGCCTTTAGATAAGGATTCTGTGGACATAAAGATAGACCGAATCGGGCGAGTAACGAAGAAGTTATGGCCAAAATAGTTTTTAGCCCAGGCCCCTAGGGGGTACTCCGGGCCCGGCCCAAAAATTGGAGCTCTTTGTTCAGCACGATGGATAGGAATTCCAATTATGCGGGGTCTTGGGCCTTTAGATAAGGATTCCGTCGAAATAAAGATCGACCGAATCGGGCGAAAAACGAAGAAGTTATGGCCAAAATAGTTTTTGCGTCGGGTCCCGTTTTGCGCAGTTCCACTATTTTTGCCATAACTTCTAGGCTATTTGTCCGATTTGGCCGATTCAAGCGGTGTTGGAAACCTTATTCCAAGGGCTATCCCCCAAACATTAAAAATCCACTTTTCATATTATTTTGCTTTACGAGAACTTCGTGAGAGTCCAAAACAAGCGAAAAAGTGACTATTTTGTGGCGTATTCGGCCGATTTACCCGCGATCTGGGCCTTCAAATTACGCAAGCTCACTTTAAAATGCCATAAGTACATGTGAATGTGCTAATGTGAAAAAAATCAACTTTTCGTTTCGGATGATTTTTCAGCCCCCGAACCCCTAGAGGTACCCCTAGGGCCCGGCCCAAAAATTGAAACTCTTTGTTCGGCATGATGAATAGGAATTCCGATCAATTGAGTTCTTAGGCCTTTAGATAAGGATTCTGTGGACATAAAGATCGACCGAATCGGGCGAGTAACGAATAAGTTATGGCCAAAATAGTTTTTAGCCCAGGCCCCTAGGGGGTACTCCTAGGACCCGGCCTAAATATTGGAGCTCTTTGTTCAGCACGATGGATAGGAATTCCAATCATGCGGGGTCTTGGGCCTTTAGATAAGGATTCCTTCGACATAAAGATCGACCGAATCGGGCGAGAAACGAAGAAGTTTTGGCCAAAATAGTTTTTGCGTCGGGTCCCGTTTTGCGCAGTTCCACTATCTTTGCTATAACTTCTAGGCTATTTGTCCGATTTGGCCGATTCAAGCGGCGTTGGAAACCTTATTCCAAGGGCTATTCCCCAAAACTTCAAAATCCACTTTTCCTATTATTTTGCTTTACGAGAACTTCGTGAGAGTCCAAAACAAGCGAAAAAGTGACTATTTTGGGGCGTATTCGGCCGATTTACCCGCGATCTGGACCTTCAAATTACGCAAAATCACTTTAAAATCCCATAAGTACATGTGAATGTGCTAATGTGCGAAAAAATCAACATTTCGTTTCTGATGGTTTTTCAGCCCCCGAACCCCTAGGGGTACCCCTAGGGCCCGGCCCAAAAATTGAAACTCTTTGTTCGGCATGATGGATAGGAATTCCGATCATTAGGGGTCTTAGGCCTTTATATAACGATTCTGTGGACATAAAGATCGACCGAATCGGGCGAGAAACGAAGAAGTTATGGCCAAAATAGTTTTTAGCCCAGGCCCCTAGGGGGTACTCCTAGGACCCGGCCGTAAAATTGGAGCTCTTTGTTTAGCACGATGGATAGGAATTCCAATCATGCGGGGTCTTGGGCCTTTGATAAGGATTCCGTCGACATAAAGATCGACCGAATCGGGCGAAAAACGAAGAAGTTATGGCTAAAATAGTTTTTGCGTCGGGTCCCGTTTTGCGCAGTTCCACTATTTTTGCCATAACTTCTAGGCTATTTGTCCGATTTGGCCGATTCAAGCGGTGTTGGAAACCTTATTCCAAGGGCTATCCCCCAAAAATTCAAAATCCACTTTTCCTATTATTTTTCTTTACGAGAACTTCGTGAGAGTCCAAAACAAGCGAAAAAGTGACTATTTTGGGGCGTATTCGGCCGATTTACCCGCGATCTGGGCCTTCAAATTACGCAAGTTCACTTTAAAATGCCATAAATACATGTGAATGTGCTAATGTGAAAAAAAATCAACATTTCGTTTCGGATGATTTTTCAGCCCCCGAACCCCTAGAAGTACCCCTAGGGCCCGATCCAAAAATTGAAACTCTTTGTTCGGCATGATGGATAGGAATTCCGATCAATTGAGTTCTTAGGCCTTTAGATAAGGATTCTGTGGACATAAAGATAGACCGAATCGGGCGAGTAACGAAGAAGTTATGGCCAAAATAGTTTTTAGCCCAGGCCCCTAGGGGGTACTCCTAGGACCCGGCCCAAAAATTGTAGCTCTTTGTTCAGCACGATGGATAGGAATTCCAATCATGCGGGGTCTTGGGCCTTTAGATAAGGATTCCGTCGACATAAAGATCGACCGAATCGGGCGAGAAACGAAGAAGTTATGGCCAAAATAGTTTTTGCGTCGGGTCCCGTTATGCGCAGTTCCACTATTTTTGCTATAACTTCTAGGCTATTTGTCCGATTTGGCCGATTCAAGCGGTGTTGGAAACCTTATTCCAAGGGCTATCCCCCAAAAATTCAAAATCTACTTTTCCTATTATTTTTCTTTATGAGAACTTCGTGAGAGTCCAAAACAAGCGAAAACGTTACTATTTTGGGGTGTATTCGGCCGATTTACCCGCGATCTGGGACTTCAAATTATGCAAGCTCACTTTAAAATGCTATAAGTACATGTAAATGTGCTAAAGTGCGAAAAAATCAACATTTCGTTTCGGATGATTTTTCAGCCCCTGAACCCCTAGGAGTACCCCTAGGGCCCGACACGAAAATTGAAACTCTTTGTTCGGCACGATGCATAGGAATTCCGATCATTAGGGGTCTTAGGCCTTTAGATAAGGATTCTATGGACATAAAGAATGACCGAATCGGGCAAGTAACGAAGAAGTTATGGCCAAAATAGTTTTTGCGTCGGGTCCCGTTTTGCGCAGTTCCACTATTTTTGCTATAACTTCTAGGCTATTTGTCCGATTTGGCCGATTCAAGCGGCGTTGGAAACCTTATTCCAAGGGCTATCCCCCAAAAATTCAAAATCCACTTTTCCTAATATTTTTCTTTACGAGAACTTCGTGAGATTCCAAAACAAGCGAAAAAGTTACTATTTTGGGGCGTATTCGGCCGATTTACCCGCGATCTGGGCCTTCAAATTACGCAAAATCACTTTAAAATGCCATAAGTACATGTGAATGTGCTAATGTGAGAAAAAATCAACATTTCATTTCGGATGATTTTTCAGCCCCCGAACCCCTAGGGGTACCCCTAGAGCCCGGCCCAAAAATTGAAACTCTTTGTTCGACATGATGGATAGGAATTCCGATCAATAGGGGTCTTAGGCCTTTAGATAAGGATTTTGTGGACATAAAGATCGACCGAATCGGGTGAGAAACGAAGAAGTTATGGCAAAAATAGTTTTTAACCCAGGCCCCTAGGGGGTACTCCGGGCCCGGCCCAAAAATTGGAGCTCTTTGTTCAGCACGATGGATAGGAATTCCAATCATGCGGGGTCTTGGGCCTTTAGATAAGGATTCCGTCGACATAAAGATCGACCGAATCGGGTAAGAAACGAAGAAGTTATGGCCAAAATAGTTTTTGCGTCGGGTCCCGTTTTACGCAGTTCCACTATTTTTGCCATAACTTCTAGGCTATTTGTCCGATTTGGCCGATTCAAGCTGCGTTGGAAACCTTATTCCAAGGCCTATCCCCCAAAAAGTCAAAATCTACTTTTCCTATTATTATTTTTTACAAGAACTTCGTGAGAGTCCAAAACAAGCGAAAAAGTGACTATTTTGGGGCATATTCGGCCGATTTACCCGCGATCTGGGCCTTCAAATTACGCAAGCTCACTTTAAAATGCCATAAGTACATGTGAATGTGCTAATGTGAAAAAAAATCAACATTTCGTTTTGGAAGATTTTTCAGCCCCCGAACCCATAGGGGTACCTCTAGGGCCCGGCCCGAAAATTGAAACTTTTTGTTCGGCACGATGGATAGGAATTCAGACCATTAGGGGTCTTAGGCCTTTAGATAAGGATTCTGTGCACATAAAGATCGACCGAATCGGGTGAGAAACGAAGAAGTTATGGCCAAAATAGTTTTTAACCTTGGCCCCTAGGGGGTACTCCGGGCCCGGCCCAAAAATTGGAGCTCTTTTTTAAGCACGATGGATAGGAATTCCAATCATGCAAGGTCTTGGGCCTTTAGATAAGGATTCCGTCGACATAAAGATCGACCGAATCGGACGAGAAACGAAGAAGTTATGGCCAAAATAGTTTTTGCGTCGGGTCCCGTTTTGCGCAGTTCCACTATTTTTGCCATAACTTCTAGGCTATTTGTCCGATTTGGCCGATTGAAGCGGCGTTGGAAACCTTATTCCAAGGGCTATCCCCCTAAAAGTCAAAATCCAATTTTCCTATTATTTTTCTTTAAGAGAACTTCGTGAGAGTCCAAAATAAGCGAAAAAGTGACTATTTTGGGGCGTATTCGGCCGATTTACCCGCGATCTGGGCCTTCAAATTACGCAATCTCACTTTAAAATGCTATAAGTACATGTGAATGTGCTAATTTGCAAAAAAAAAACAACATTTCGTTTCGGATGATTTTTCAGCCCCCGAACCCCTAGAGGTACCCCTAGGGCCCGATCCAAAAATTGAAACTCTTTGTTCGGCATGATGGATAGGAATTCCGATCAATTGAGTTCTTAGGCCTTTAGATAAGGATTATGTGGACATAAAGATAGACCGAATCGGGCGAGTAACGAAGAAGTTATGGCCAAAATAGTTTTTAGCCCAGGCCCCTAGGGGGTACTCCTAGGACCCGGCCCAAAAATTGTAGCTCTTTGTTCAGCACGATGGATAGGAATTCCAATCATGCGGGGGCTTGGGCCTTTAGATAAGGATTTCGTCGACATAAAGATCGACCGAATCGGGCGAGAAACGAAGAAGTTATGGCCAAAATAGTTTTTGCGTCGGGTCCCGTTTTGCGCAGTTCCAATATTTTCGCCATAACTTCTAGGCCATTTGTCCGATTTGGCCGATTCAAGCGGCGTTGGAAACCTTAATCCAAGGGCTATCCCCCAAAAAGTGAAAATCCACTTTTCCTATTATTTTTCTTTACGAGAACTTCGTGAGAGTCCAGAACAAGCGAAAAAGTGACTATTTTGGGGCGTATTCGGCCGATTTACCGGCGATCTGGGCCTTCAAATTACGCAAGCTCATTTTAAAATGCCATAAGTACATGTGAATGTGCTAATGTGCGAAAAAATCAACATTTCGTTTCGGATGGTTTTTCTGCCCCGAACCCTTAAGGGTACCCCTAGGGCCCGGCCCGAAAATTGAAACTCTTTGTTCGGCACGATGGATAGTAATTCCGACCATTAGGGGTCTTAGGCCTTTAGATAAGGATTCTGTGAACATAAAGATCGACCGAATCGGGCGAGTAATGAAGAAGTTATGGCCAAATAGTTTTTAGCCCAGGCCCCTAGGGGGTACTCCTAGGGCCCGGCCCAAAAATTGGAGCTCTTTGTTCGGCACGATGGATAGGAATTCCAATCATGCAGGGTCTTGGGCCTTTAGATAAGGATTCCGTCGACATAAAGATTGACCGAATCGGGCGAGAAATGAAGAAGTTTTGGCCAAAATAGTTTTTGCGTCAGGTACCGTTTTGCGCAGTTCCACTATTTTTGCTATAACTTCTAGGCTATTTGTCCGATTTGGCCGATTCAAGCCGCGTTGGAAACCTTATTCCAAGGGCTATCCCCCAAAAATTCAAAATCAACTTTTCCTATTATTTTGCTTTACGAGAACTTCGTGAGAGTCCAAAACAAGCGAAAAAGTGACTATTTTGGGGCGTATTCGGCCGATTTACCCGCGATCTGGGCCTTCAAATTACGCAAAATCACTTTAAAATGCCATAAGTACATGTGAATGTGCTAATGTGCGAAAAAATCAACATTTCGTTTCGGATGATTTTTCAGCCCCCGAACCCCTAGAGGTACCCCTAGGGCCCGATCCAAAAATTGAAACTCTTTGTTCGGCATGATGGATAGGAATTCCGATCAATTGAGTTCTTAGGCCTTTAGATAAGGATTCTGTGGACATAAAGATAGACCGAATCGGGCGAGTAACGAATAAGTTATGGCCAAAATAGTTTTTAGCCCAGGCCCCTAGGGGGTACTCCTAGGACCCGGCCCAAAAATTGTAGCTCTTTGTTCAGCACGATGGATAGGAATTCCAATCATGCGGGGTCTTGGGCCTTTAGATAAGGATTCCGTCGACATAAAGATCGACCGAATCGGGCGAGAAACGAAGAAGTTATAGCCAAAATAGTTTTTGCGTCGGGTCCCGTTATGCGCAGTTCCACTATTTTTGCTATAACTTCTAGGCTATTTGTCCGATTTGGCCGATTCAAGCGGTGTTGGAAACCTTATTCCAAGGGCTATCCCCCAAAAATTCAAAATCTACTTTTCCTATTATTTTTCTTTATGAGAACTTCGTGAGAGTCCAAAACAAGCGAAAACGTTACTATTTTGGGGTGTATTCGGCCGATTTACCCGCGATCTGGGACTTCAAATTATGCAAGCTCACTTTAAAATGCCATAAGTACATGTAAATGTGCTAAAGTGCGAAAAAATCAACATTTCGTTTCGGATGATTTTTCAGCCCCTGAACCCCTAGGAGTACCCCTAGGGCCCGACACGAAAATTGAAACTCTTTGTTCGGCACGATGCATAGGAATTCCGATCATTAGGGGTCTTAGGCCTTTAGATAAGGATTCTATGGACATAAAGAATGACCGAATCGGGCAAGTAACGAAGAAGTTATGGCCAAAATAGTTTTTGCGTCGGGTCCCGTTTTGCGCAGTTCCACTATTTTTGCTATAACTTCTAGGCTATTTGTCCGATTTGGCCGATTCAAGCGGCGTTGGAAACCTTATTCCAAGGGCTATCCCCCAAAAATTCAAAATCCACTTTTCCTAATATTTTTCTTTACGAGAACTTCGTGAGATTCCAAAACAAGCGAAAAAGTTACTATTTTGGGGCGTATTCGGCCGATTTACCCGCGATCTAGGCCTTCAAATTACGCAAAATCACTTTAAAATGCCATAAGTACATGTGAATGTGCTAATGTGAGAAAAAATCAACATTTCATTTCGGATGATTTTTCAGCCCCCGAACCCCTAGGGGTACCCCTAGGGCCCGGTCCAAAAATTGAAACTCTTTGTTCGACATGATGGATAGGAATTCCGATCAATAGGGGTCTTAGGCCTTTAGATAAGGATTCTGTGGACATAAATATCGACCGAATCGGGCGACTAACGAAGAAGTTATGGCCAAAATAGTTTTTAGCCCAGGCCCCTAGGGGGTACTCCTAGGGCCCGGCCCAAAAATTGAAGCTCTTTGTTCGGCACGATGGATAGGAATTCCAATCATGCAGGGTCTTGGGCCTTTAGATAAGGATTCCGTCGAAATAAAGATCGATTGAATCGGGCAAGAAACGAAGAAGTTATGGCCAAAATAGTTTTTGCGTCGGGTCCTCTTTTGCGCAATTCCACTATTTTTGCCATAACTTCTAGGCCATTTGTCCGATTTGGCCGATTCAAGCGCCGTTGGAAACCTTAGTCCAAGGGCTATCCCCCAAAAAGTCAAAATCCACTTTTCCTATTATTTTTCTTTACGAGAACTTCGTGAGAGTCAAGAACAAGCGAAAAAGTGACTATTTTGGGGCGTATTCGGCCGATTTACCGGCGATATGGGTCTTCAAATTACGCAAGCTCATTTTCAAATGCCGTAAGTACATGTGAATGTGCTAATGTGCGAAAAAAATCAACATTTCGTTTCGGATGGTTTTTCTGCCCCCGAACCCTTAGGGGTACCTCTAGGGCCCGGCCCGAAAATTGAAACTCTTTGCTCGGCACGATGGATAGGAATTCCAATCATGCAGGGTCTTGGGCCTTTAGATAAGGATTCCGTCGACATAAAAATTGACCGAATCGGGCGAGAAACGAAGAAGTTTTGGCCAAAATAGTTTTTGCGTCGGGTACCGTTTTGCCCAGTTCCACTATTTTTGCCATAACTTCTAGGCTATTTGTCCGATTTGGCCGATTCAAGCGGCATTGGAAACCTTATTCCAAGGGCTATCCCCCAAAAAGTCAAAATCCACTTTTCCTATTATTTGCTTTACGAGAACTTCGTGAGAGTCCAAAACAAGCGAAAAAGTGACTATTTTGGGGCGTATTCGGCCGATTTACCGGCGATCTGGGCCTTCAAATTACGCAAGCTCATTTTAAAATGCCATAAGTACATGTGAAAGTGCTAATGTGCGAAAAAATCAACATTTCGTTTCGGATGGTTTTTCTGCCCCCGAACCCTTAGGGGTACCTCTAGGGCCCGGACCGAAAATTGAAACTCTTTGTTCGGCACGATGGATAGGAATTCCGATCATTAGGGGTCTTAGGCCTTTAGATAAGGATTCTGTGGACATAATGATCGACCGAATCGGGCGAGTAACGAAGAAGTTATGGCCAAAATAGTTTTTGCGTAGGGTACAGTTTTGCGCAGTTCCATTATTTTTGCTATAACTTCTAGGCTATTTGTCCGATTTGGCCGATTGAAGCGGCGTTGGATACCTTATTCCAAGGGCTATCCCCCAAAAAGTTAAAATCCACTTTTCCTATTATTTTTCTTTACGAGAACTTCGTGAGAGTCCAAAACAAGCGAAAAAGTGACTATTTTGGGGCGTATTTGGCCGATTTACCGGCGATATGGGCCTTCAAATTACGCAAGCTCATTTTAAAATGCCGTAAGTACATGTGAATGTGCTAATGTGCGAAAAAATCAACATTTCATTTCGGATGGTTTTTCTGCCCCCGAACCCTTAGGGGTACCTCTAGGGCCCGGCCCGAAAATTGAAACTCTTTGCTCGGCACGATGGATAGGAATTCCGATCATTAGGGGTTTTAGGCCTTTAGATAAGGATTCTGTTGACATAATGATTGATCGAATCGGGCGAGTAACGAAGAAGTTATGGCCAAAATAGTTTTTAACCCAGGCTCCTAGGGGGTACTCCTAGGGCCTGGCCCAAAAATTGGAGTTCTTTGTTCAGCACGATGGATAGGAATTCCAATCATGCGAGGTCTTGGGCCTTTAGATAAGGATTCTGTCCACATAAAGATCGACCGAATCGGGCGAGAAACGAAGAAGTTATGGCCAAAATAGTTTTTGCGTCGGGTACCGTTTTGCGCAGTTCCACTATTTTATCTATAACTTCTAGGCTATTTGTCCGATTTGGCCGATTGAAGCGGCGTTGGAAACCTTATTCCAAGGGCTATCCCCCAAAAAGTCAAAATCCACTTTCCCTATTATTTTTCTTTACGAGAACTTCGTGAGAGTCCAAAACAAGCGACAAAGTGACTATTTTCGGGCGTATTCGGCCGATTTACCCGCGATCTGGGCCTTCAAATTACGCAAGCTCACTTTAAAATGCCATAAGTACATGTGAATGTGCTAACGTGCGAAAAAATCAACATTTCGTTTCGAATGATTTTTCAGCCCCCGAACCCCTAGGGGTACCCCTAGGGCCCGGCCCGAAAATTGAAACTCTTTGTTCGGCACGATGGATGGGAATTCCGACCATTAGGGGTCTTAGGCCTTTAGATAAGGATTCTGTGGACATAAAGATCGACCGAATCGGGCGACTAACGAAGAAGTTATGGCCAAAATAGTTTTTAGCCCAGGCCCCTAGGGGGTACTCCTAGGGCCCGGCCCAAAAATTGGAGCTCTTTGTTCAGCACGATGGATAGGAATTCCAATCATGCGGGGTCTTAGGCCTTTAGATAAGGATTCCGTCGACATAAAGATCGATTGAATCGGGCGAGAAACGAAGAAGTTATGGCAAAAATAGTTTTTGCGTCGGGTCCTGTTTTGCGCAGTTCAACTATTTTTGCCATAACTTCTAGGCCATTTGTCCGATTTGGCCGATTCAAGCGGTGTTGGAAACCTTATTCCAAGGGCTATAACCCAAAAAGTCAAAATCTACTTTTCCTATTATTTTTATTTATGAGAACTTCGTGAGAGTCCAGAACAAGCGAAAAAGTGACTATTTTGGGGCGTATTCGGCCGATTTACCCGCGATCTGGGCCTTCAAATTGTGCAAGCTCACTTTAAAATGCCATAAGTACATGTGAATGTGCTAATGTGCGAAAAAATCAACATTTCGTTTCGGATGATTTTTCAGCCCCCGAACCCCTGGGGCCCGGCACGAAAATTGAAACTCTTTGTTCGGCACGATGCATAGGAATTATGATCATTAGGGGTCTTAGGCCTTTAGATAAGGATTTTATGGATATAAAGATTGACCGAATCGGGCGAGTAACTGTCACAGCCCCAAATCCCGAGGGACGGCAGAAGCCGGGGTGCGACTAGGGTTGGATTAAAGAAGCGGGAAAGAAGGGGGCTAACTGACTAAACATGCATGATAAACATCGATAAACTACGAATAAGACTTTAACATAACTGAGGAAGAGTTAATCCCTAAGGATTACTCGACAAAAGTACAAAAGACGAAACTAAGTTCAAATGTACGGACATAAACTACTGAGTTGTTCAAAAGACATCTTAAAAAGAAATACAGAGATTGACAGCGGAAGAGTTCTACTAAGCATCTTATCCTTAAACTCAACAACAACCGTCGCCGCTCACCGTCGCTTCAACCTGCACATTTAGAAAGCAATACAGGGCTAAGTACAAAGGTACTTAGTGGGCACGATGCCGAAAACATACTTATAAATATAGATAAAATGGCATATCATAAGCGTAGCACACAGGGTTTTATTGAAAGAATCCGCGTCTACTACACATTTTCTGACTTTTTCTCATAAATCGCTCGCGCGAGCATTTTCTGACTAATGTTACGTTCAATCTTGACCACTACTAATTCACCGTGGCTGGTACCCCTCAACAGGATATCACATACACCACAGGTTACAAAGTGCACTAACTCTGGAAAGCACTTAGCAGCTAATTCAGAGCCGATCGTTAGTTAATCTAAAAATAGACTAACTTTAAATCTGGAAAACACGTATGTTGACTCAGATAGGTACAAGAGAACTCACATAAAAACATAAAACAGTTCATGCCATATTATCACTTTGAAAACACAGATATCAAAGCAATAAGGAAAGATTTTTCGAGCGTTGCTCGTTTTATTTGTATATAAAAGCCCACCTTATTTTACAGAACTTAAAACAAACGCTTCCAACTTGAGATCTTCTGTCCTTTCTCTACAGTTGGCTTCCTCCTTCATCGTAAAATAAAATATACTTAAAAACGGTTCGTAGAAGATACTCGAAGAAAGAGAATCGAAGAAAGTTCTAGTCATTTTATTCTTTTGGCATTTGCACGCTTACTAGATTCGTTTTACTTAAACGGAAAACGAGACTCGTACCAATCTTGTTTAGAACTGGAAAGATCTCATACTCGACTCTCGGGTTAGTAGAGAAGGTTTTCGATATCTTAAAACGACTTTAAGGATTATAAGAAACTAAGTTGGAAAGAACCAACTTAGGCGATTTTCATTTTAGATCATTTCACGACTTATGAATATTTCTCGTTTATTACTTTTTTTTAAAGAAAAGATATGATATAAGATACGATCTCGACTGGTTTTCATCATTAAAGGTCTGGTCCTTGACTCTAGGGTCAGATAGAAGGTATCCGTTAGATAAAACGGCTTAAATGGTCAAAAGAAACTAAGTTGTGAACTAAACAACTTAGAAAACAAGAAACTGAAATTTCTACTGCACAGTCCAGTAACTCTGGAGGCTGTCCAGAACAGAGGACTTGGAAACAGGGGGTGAGCCCTGTACCACTAGAAAGCTTAGGAAGTCTAGTTTCTGCTCCAATTTACGGATCACAAATCCGATGAACGAGCTGGAAGTTATTACAGTTTCCGGCAGGGGTCGCAAAACTGCCGTGAAACCCTAGTTTATTGATAAGTTCGCCGTATAACGTTTTAGGTTCGTTTTAAATTCTCGTATTCAACTTTTTTAGAAACTTAACTCTCAAGGCAGTCATCACGTACCTCTGTACGTGACAACCTTCTTCTCAACTTGCTCAAAGACACGACGTTCTAACGTCGGATTTCAACTATCAAGTACTATACCAACAAAGAAATTCCAAACGTGATCTAGTTCCCGATTATCGTTATAACCCATATTATATCAACTCGGATGCTTAAGATGTCAACTAGAAAGATATTCCAAATTTCATTTTAAACAATAATATCAAGTTAGAATTTTCATCCGACTTCCCGATTATTAGTTACAACTAGATATTCGTCTCTTACGCGATTTCCAAAAGTCGTCGGTTTTCGTTCAAATTTTACGACGTTAATCTACGTCTAATAGGAATCATTTTCATGCATGCTAACATGTCTTAACATCTTTATAACTCGGTTTATAAGGTGATTTTAGTCTCTTACATTCCATTAAATATTTTTAGAAAAACTCCAATTAACTTCTATTATCAACTAATATGATTTGCAATATAATCAACTAACAAATCATCACTTTAAACAACCATGTGGAAAACCCCTAACTACTTATAAATTTCTGGTTTTGAACATATGTTTATGGGATGATTTTCTTCTTGAATTAATAACATTTATATACTAAACATGCTCTTATATCACCAATTATTTACTTGCAATTTCCAAAAACAATTAACATGCAAAAACCCCTAATTTCATACTTCAAACCCTAACTAAATTTCATAATAACATAGGGCTTCCAATCCCTTTTCATTCCAAACACTAATTAAGCATCTATTAAACATGAATCTATGATCAAAAGAAGAAAAACAAAAATCCTACTATTTTCCAAAAAATTTCTGCATTCACACAAAAGATAAGGTTCTTGTTTTTCTTCATTTTTAATCCATGATTATCCTATCTAACATATCTAATTACATTATTTCAATATCAATTCATCTATCCCATACCTTAAAGAATTCGAACATGAATGAAAGAAGGGAAAAAGAAAAAGAATTGGATAGGATTAAAGATCATCATCATACCTTGAAAAATAAAGAAAGAAGTATGGTGTTTGATGGATGATTGAGGACTTGTGTTCTTTCTCCAAGCTTTGAAGGTTCTTCAATGGAGTATGGATGATGGAGAAGATGAAGTTTGAGGGAGAGAGAGAGTGTGTGGCCGAGAGAGAGAGTGGAGAGAGAGATGGAAAAATGGTTTTGGTCTTAGAGTTGAAATGATGAAAAGTTGACCATGCATAAAGGTAGGTTTAGGTGTCAACTAATTAAACATGGTTAACATGCAATCTTACACCTAAATAAGGTGAGGTGGCATGGCTGCATGCAGAAATTTTGAAGGTTTTACGGGTTTTTCCGGCGTGATCCGACATTACGGGAAAACGAACGACGAAAACGTCGTTCGGTACAAAAATCGTCGCGATTCGATTTCACTTAAAAATTCTAACGTATGAACTTAATTAGAAAATAAATTTATAAAATTTATTTTGACAAAAACTCGGGATGACGAGTTCGAGTTTCGTCCGGAAAAACGTAAACACAAACTTTCTCGGCGTGTTCGCATTTGTGATTTTGTAAACGTAAAATTAAACGGTTTTTTTTTTGTTCTAAGCTTACGAACTAAAACTTTTCGTATGCGCTAACCCCTAATATAGGTAGTCGTCTAACCGACTTCAGTAATTATTTTTAATAACAATTTCGACCGTTAGCTTTAGAATTAAGAAATTATAAACTTAGGCGTGCAAAGCCATTTATTTAATTATCTTTAAACTTCTTAGAACGTAAGGATTTTTTTGTTTTTTTTTATTTTTTTACGGGGCATTACAGTAACGAAGAAGTTATGGCCAAAATAGTTTTTAGTCCAGGCCCTTTGGGGGTACTCTTAGGGCCCGGCCCAAAAATTGGAGCTCTTTGTTCAGCACGATGGATAGGAATTCCAATCATGCAGAGTCTTGGGCCTTTAGATAAGGATTCCGTCGACATAAAGATCGACCGAATCGGGCGAGAAACGAAGAAGTTATGGCCAAAATAGTTTTTGCGTCGGGTCCCGTTTTGCGCAGTTCCACTATTTTCGCCATAACTTCTAGGCCATTTGTCCGATTTGGCCGATTCAAGCGGCGTTGGAAACCTTATTCCAAGGGCTATCCCCCAAAAAGTGAAAATCCACTTTTCCTATTATTTTTCTTTACGAGAACTTCGTGAGAGTCCAGAACAAGCAAAAAAGTGATTATTTTGGGGCGTATTCGGCCGATTTACCCGCGATCTGGGCCTTCAAATTATGCAAGCTCACTTTAAAATGCCATAAGTACATGTGAATGTGCTAATGTGCGAAAAAATCAACATTTCGTTTCGTATGATTTTTCAGCCCCCGAACCCCTAGGGCCCGGCCCGAAAATTGAAACTCTTTGTTCGGCAGGATGGATAGGAATTCCGACCATTACGGGTCTTAGGCCTTTAGATAAGGATTCTGTGGACATAAAGATCGACCGAATCGGGCGAGTAACGAAGAAGTTATGGCCAAAATAGTTTTTAGCCCAGGCCCCTAGGAGGTACTCCTAGTGCCCGGCCCAAAAATTGGAGCTCTTTGTTCAACACGATGGATAGGAATTCCAATCATGCAGGGTCTTGGGCCTTTAGATATGGATTCCGTCGACATAAAGATTGACCGAATCGGGCGAGAAACGAAGAAGTTATAGCCAAAATAGTTTTTGCGTCGGGTACCGTTTTGCGCAGTTCCACTATTTTTGCCATAACTTCTAGGCTATTTGTCCGATTTGGCCGATTCAAGTGGCATTGGAAACCTTGTTCCAAGGGTTATCCCACAAAAAGTCAAAATCCAATTTTCCTTTTATTTATCTTTACGAGAACTTCGTGAGAGTCCAAAACAAGCGAAAAAGTGACTATTTTTGGGCGTATTCGGCCGATTTACCAGCGATCTGGGCCTTCAAATTACGCAAGCTCATTTTAAAATGCCATAAGTACATGTGAATGTGCTAATTTGCGAAAAAATCAACATTTCGTTTCGGATGGTTTTTCAGCCCCCAAACCCTTAAGGGTACCTCTAGGGCCCGGCCCGAAAATTGAAACTCTTTGTTCGGCACGATGGATAGGAATTCCGATTATTAGGGGTCTTAGGCCTTTAGATAAGGATTCTGTGGACATAATGATCGACCGAATCGGGCGAGTAACGAAGAAGTTATGGACAAAATAGTTTTTAACCCAGGCCCCTAGGGGGTATTCCTAGGGCCTGGCCCAAAAATTGGAGCTCTTTGTTCAGCACGATGGATAGGAATTCCAATCATGCGAGGTCTTGGGCCTTTAGATAAGGATTCTATCGACATAAAGATCGACCGAATCGGGCGAGAAACGAAGAAGTTATGGCCAAAATAGTTTTTGCGTCGGGTACCGTTTTGCGCAGTTCCACTATTTTTGCCATAACTTCTAGGCTATTTGTCCGATTTGGCCGATTAAAGCGGCGTTGGAAACCTTATTCCAAGGGCTATCCCCTAAAAAGTCAAAATCCACTTTTCCTATTATTTTTCTTTACGAGAACTTTGTGAGAGTCCAAAAAAAGCGACAAAGTAACTATTTTCGGGCGTATTCGGCCGATTTACCCGCGATCTGGGCCTTCAAATTATGCAAGCTCACTTTAAAATGCCATAAGTACATGTGAATGTGCTAATGTGCGAAAAAATCAACATTTCGTTTCAGATGATTATTCAGCCCCCGAACCCCTAGGGGTACCCCTAGGGTCCGGCCCGAAAATTGAAACTCTTTTTTCGGCATGATGGATAGGAATTCCGACCATTAGGGGTCTTAGGCCTTTAGATAAGAATTCTTTGGACATAAAGATCGACCGAATCGGGTGAGTAACGAAGAAGTTATGGCCAAAATAGTTTTTAGCCCAGGCCCCTAGGGGGTACTCCTAGGGCCCGGCCCAAAAATTGGAGCTCTTTGTTCAGCACGATGGATAGGAATTCCAATCATGCAGGGTCTTGGGCCTTTTGATATGGATTTCGTCGACATAAAGATTGACCGAATCAGGCGAGAAACGAAGAAGTTTTGGCCAAAATAGTTTTTGCGTCGGGTACCATTTTGCGCAGTTCCACTATTTTTGCCATAACTTCTAGGCTATTTGTCCGATTTGGCCGATTCAAGCGGCATTGGAAACCTTGTTCCAAGGGCTATCCCACAAAAAGTCAAAATCCACTTTTCTTATTATTTTTCTTTACGAGAACTTCGTGAGAGTCCAAAACAAGCGAAAAAGTGTCTATTTTGTGGCGTATTCGGCCGATTTACCGGCGATCTGGGCCTTCAAATTACGCAAGCTCATTTTAAAATGCCATAAGTACATGTGAATGTGCTAATGTGAGAAAAAATCAACATTTCGTTTCGGATGGTTTTTCTGCCCCCGAACCCTTAGGGGTACCTCTAGGGCCAGGCCCGAAAATTGAAACTCTTTGTTCGGCACGATGGATAGGAATTCCGACCATTAGGGGTCTTAGGCCTTTAGATAAGGATTCTGTGGACATAAAGATCGACTGAATCGGGCGAGTAACGAAGAAGTTATGGCAAAAATAGTTTTTAACCCTAGTTCCTAGGGGGTACTCCTAGGGCCTGGCCCAAAAATTGGAGCTCTTTGTTCAGCACGATGGATAGGAATTCCAATCATGCGAGGTCTTGGGCCTTTAGATAAGGATTCAGTCGACATAAAGATCGACCGAATCGGCCGAGAAACGAAGAAGTTATGGTCAAAATAGTTTTTGCGTCGGGTACCGTTTTGCGCAGTTCCACTATTTTTGCTATAACTTTTAGGCTATTTGTCCGATTTGGCCGATTGAAGCGGCGTTGGAAACCTTATTCCAAGGGCTATCTCCCAAAAAGTCAAAATCTACTTTTTCTATTATTTTTCTTTACGAGAACTTCGTGAGAGTCCAAAACAGGCGAAAAGTGACTATTTTGGGGCGTATTCGGCCCATTTACCCGCGATCTTGGCCTTCAAATTAGGCAAGCTCACTTTAAAATGCCATAAGTACATGTGAATGTGCTAATGTGTGAAAAAATCAACATTTCGTTTCGGAAGAATTTTCACCCCCCGAAGCCCTACGGGTACCCCCTAGGGCCCAGCCCGAAAATTGAAACTCTTTGTTCGGCACGATGGATAGGAATTCCGACCATTAGGGGTCCTAGGCCTTTAGATAATGATTCTGTGGACATAAATATCGACCGAATCGGGCGAGTAACGAAGAAGTTATGGCCAAAATAGTTTTTAGCCCAGGCCCCTAGGGGGTACTCCTAGGGCCCGGCCCAAAAATTGGAGCTCTTTGTTCAGCACGATGGATAGGAATTCCAATCATGCAGGGTCTTGGGCCTTTAGATATGGATTCCGTCGACATAAAGATTGACCGAATCGGGCGAGAAACGAAGAAGTTTTGGCCAAAATAGTTTTTGCGTCGGGTACAGTTTTTCGCAGTTCCACTATTTTTGCCATAACTTCTAGGCTATTTGTCCGATTTGGCCAATTCAAGCGGCATTGGAAACCTTGTTCCAAGGGCTATCCCACAAAAAGTCAAAATCAACTTTTCCTATTATTTTTCTTTACGAGAACTTCGTGAGAGTCCAAAACTAGCGAAAAAGTGACTATTTTGGGGCGTATTCGGCCGATTTACCGGCGATCTGGGCCTTCAAATTACGCAAGCTCACTTTAAAATGCCATAAGTACATGTGAATGTGCTAATATGCGAAAAAATCTACATTTCGTTTCGGATGATTTTTCAGCCCCCGAACCCCTAGGGGTACCTCTAGGGCCCGGCCTGAAAGTTGAAACTCTTTGTTCGGCATGATGGATAGGAATTCCGATCATTAGGGGTCTTAGGCCTTTAGATAAGGATTCTGTGGACATAAAGATCAACCGAATCGGGCGAGTAACGAAGAAGTTATGGCCAAAATAGTTTTTAGCCCAGGCCCCTAGGGGGTACTCCTAGGGCCCGGCCCAAAACTTGGAGCTCTTTGTTCAGCACGATGGATAGGAATTCCAATCATGTAGGGTCTTGGGCCTTTAGATATGGATTCCGTCGACATAAAGATCGACCGAATCGGGCGAGAAACGAAGAAGTTTTGGCCAAAATAGTTTTTGCGTCGGGTACAGTTTTTCGCAGTTCCACTATTTTTGCCATAACTTCTAGGCTATTTGTCCGATTTGGCCAATTCAAGCGGCATTGGAAACCTTGTTCCAAGGGCAATCCCACAAAAAGTCAAAATCAACTTTTCCTATTATTTTTCTTTATGAGAACTTCGTTAGAGTCCAAAACTAGCGAAAAAGTGACTATTTTGGGGCGTATTCGGCCGATTTACCGGCGATCTGGGCCTTCAAATTACGCAAGCTCACTTTAAAATGCCATAAGTACATGTGAATGTGCTAATATGCGAAAAAATCTACATTTCGTTTCGGATGATTTTTCAGCCCCCGAACCCCTAGGGGTACCTCTAGGGCCCGGCCGGAAAGTTGAAACTCTTTGTTCGGCATGATGGATAGGAATTCCGATCATTAGGGGTTTTAGGACTTTAGATAAGGATTCTGTGGACATAAAGATCAACCGAATCGGGCGAGTAACGAAGAAGTTATGGCCAAAATAGTTTTTAGCCCAGGCCCCTAGGGGGTACTCCTAGGGCCCGGCCCAAAACTTGGAGCTCTTTGTTCAGCACGATGGATAGGAATTCCAATCATGTAGGGTCTTGGGCCTTTAGATATGGATTCCGTCGACATAAAGATCGACCGAATCGGGCGAGAAACGAAGAAGTTTTGGCCAAAATAGTTTTTCCGTCGGGTACAGTTTTTCGCAGTTCCACTATTTTTGCCATAACTTCTAGGTTATTTGTCCGATTTGGCCGATTAAAGCGGCATTGGAAACCTTGTTCCAAGGGCTATAACACAAAAAGTCAAAATCCACTTTTCCTATTATTTATCTTTACGAGATCTTCGTGAGAGTCCAAAACAAGCGACAAAGTGACTATTTTCGGGCGTATTCGGCCGATTTACCCGCGATCTGGGCCTTCAAATTACGCAAGCTCACTTTAAAATGCCATAAAAACATGTGAATGTGCTAATGTGCGAAAAAATCTACATTTCGTTTCGGATGATTTTTCAGCCCCCGAACCCCTAGGGGTACCTCTAGGGCCCGGCCTGAAAGTTGAAACTCTTTGTTCGGCATGATGGATAGGAATTTTGATCATTAGGGGTCTTAGGCCTTTAGATAAGGATTCTGTGGACATAAATATCAACCGAATCGGGCGAGTAACGAAGAAGTTATGGCCAAAATAGTTTTTAGCCCAGGCCCCTAGGGGGTACTCCTAGGGCCCGGCCCAAAAATTAGAGCTCTTTGTTAAGCACGATGGATAGGAATTCCAATCATGCGAGGTCTTGGGCCTTTAGATAAGGATTCCGTCGACATAAAGATCGACAGAATCGGGCGAGAAACGAAGAAGTTATGGCCAAAATAGTTTTTGCGTCGGGTCCCGTTTTGCGCAGTTCCACTATTTTTGCCATAACTTCTAGGCTATTTGTCCGATTTGGCCGATTGAAGCGGAGTTGGAAACCTTATTCCAAGGGCTATCCCCCAAAAAGTCAAAAACCACTTTTCCTATTATTTTTCTTTACGAGAACTACGTGAGAGTCCAAAACAAGCGACAAAGTGACTATTTTGGGGCGTATTCGGCCGATTTACCCGCGATCTGGGCCTTCAAATTACACAAGCTCACTTTAAAATGCCATAAGTACATGTGAATGTGCTAATGTGCGAAAAAATCAACATTTCGTTTCGGATGATTTTTCAGCCCCCGAACCCCTAGGGGTACCCCTAGGGCCCGGCCCGAAAATTGAAACTCTTTGTTCTGCACGATGGATAGGAATTCCGACTATTAGGGGTCTTAGGCCTTTAGATAAGGATTCTGTGGACATAAAGATCGACCGAATCGGGCGAGTAACGAAGAAGTTATGGCCAAAATATTTTTTATCCCAGGCTCCTAGGGGGTACTCCTAGGGCCCGGCCCAAAAATTGGAGCTCTTGGTTCAGCACGATGGATAGGAATTCCAATTATGCAGGGTCTTGGGCCTTTAGAAAAGGATTCCGTCGACATAAAGATTGACCGAATCGGGCGAGAAAGGAAGAAGTTATGGCCAAAATAGTTTTTGCGTCGGGTACCGTTTTGCGCAGTTCCACTATTTTTGGCATAACTTCTAGGCTATTTGTCCGATTTGGCCGATTCAAGCGGCATTGGAAACCTTATTCCAAGGGCTATCCTCCAAAAAGTCAAAATCCACTTTTCCTATTATTTTTCTTTACGAGAACTTCATGAGAGTCCAAAACAAGCGAAAAAGTGACTATTTTGGGGCGTATTCAGCCGATTTACCGGCGATCTGGGCCTTCAAATTACGCAAGCTCATTTTATAATGCCATAAGTACATGTGATTGTGCTAATGTGCGAAAAATCAACATTTCGTTACGGATGGTTTTTCAGCCCCCGAACCCTTAGGAGTACCTCTAGGGCCCGGCCCGAAAATTGAAACTCTTTGTTCGGCACGATGGATAGGAATTCCGATCATTTGGGGTCTTAGGCCTTTAGATAAGGATTCTGTGGACATAATGATCGACCGAATCGGGCGAGTAACGAAGAAGTTATGGCCAAAATAGTTTTTAACCCAGGCCCCTAGGGGGTACTCCTAGGGCCTGGCCCAAAAATTGGAGCTCTTTGTTCAGCACGATGGATAGGAATTCCAATCATGCGAGGTATTGGGCCTTTAGATAAGGATTCTATTGACATAAAGATCGACCGAATCGGGCGAGAAACGAAGAAGTTATGGCCAAAATAGTTTTTGCATCGGGTACCGTTTTGCGCAGTTCCACTATTTTTGCCATAACTTCTAGGCTATTTGTCCGATTTGGAGGATTGAAGAGGTGTTGGAAACCTTATTCCAAGGGCTATCCCCCAAAAAGTCAAAATCCACTTTTCCTATTATTTTTCTTTACGAGATCTTCGTGAGAGTCCAAAACAAGCGACAAAGTGACTATTTTCGGGCGTATTCGGCCGATTTACCCGCGATCTGGGCCTTCAAATTACGCAAGCTCACTTTAAAATGCCATAAGTACATGTGAATGTGCTAATATGCGAAAAAATCAACATTTCGTTTCGGATGATTTTTCAGCCCCCGAACTCCTAGGGGTACCTCTAGGGCCCGGCCTGAAAGTTGAAACTCTTTGTTCGGCACGATGGATAGGAATTCCGATCATTAGGGGTCTTAGGCCATTAGATAAGGATTCTGGGGACATAATAATCGACCGAATCGGGCGAGTAACGAAGAAGTTATGGCCAAAATAGTTTTTAACCCAGGCCCCTAGGGGGTACTCCTAGGGCCTGGCCCAAAAATTGGAGCTCTTTGTTCAGCACGATGGATAGGAATTCCAATCATGCGAGGTATTGGGCCTTTAGATAAGGATTCTATTGACATAAAGATCGACCGAATCAGGCGAGAAACGAAGAAGTTATGGACAAAATAGTTTTTGCATCGGGTACCGTTTTGCGCAGTTCCACTATTTTTGCCATAACTTCTAGGCTATTTGTCCGATTTGGCGGATTGAAGAGGTGTTGGAAACCTTATTCCAAGGGCTATCCCCCAAAAAGTCAAAATCCACTTTTCCTATTATTTTTCTTTACGAGATCTTCGTGAGAGTCCAAAACAAGCGACAAAGTGACTATTTTCGGGCGTATTCGGCCGATTTACCCGCGATCTGGGCCTTCAAATTACGCAAGCTCACTTTAAAATGCCATAAGTACATGTGAATGTGCTAATGTGCGAAAAAAGCAACATTTCGTTTCGGATGATCTTTCAGCCCACGAACCCCTAGGGCCCGGCCCGAAAATTGAAACTCTTTGTTCGGCACGATGGATAGGAATTCCGAACATTAAGGATCTTAGGCCTTTAGATAAGGATTCTGTGGACATAAATATCAACCGAATCGGGCGAGTAACGAAGAAGTTATGGCCAAAATAGTTTTTAGCCCAGGCCCCTAGGGGGTACTCCTAGGGCCCGGCCTAAAAATTAGAGCTCGTTGTTAAGCACGATGGATAGAAATTCCAATCATGCGAGGTCTTGGGCCTTTAGATAAGGATTCTGTCGACATAAAGATCGACCGAATCGGGCGAGAAACGAAGAAGTTATGGCCAAAATAGTTTTTGCGTCGGGTCCCGTTTTGCGCAGTTCCACTATTTTTGCCATAACTTCTAGGCTATTTGTCCGATTTGGCCGATTGAAGCGGAGTTGGAAACCTTATTCCAAGGGCTATCCCCCAAAAAGTCAAAAACCACTTTTCCTATTATTTTTCTTTACGAGAACTACGTGAGAGTCCAAAACAAGCGACAAAGTGACTATTTTGTGGCGTATTCGGCCGATTTACCCGCGATCTGGGCCTTCAAATTACACAAGCTCACTATAAAATGCCATAAGTACATGTGAATGTGCTAATGTGCGAAAAAATCAACATTTCGTTTCGGATGATTTTTCAGCCCCCGAACCCCTAGGGGTACCCCTAGGGCCTGGCCCGAAAATTGAAACTCTTTGTTCTGCACGATGGATAGGAATTCCGACTATTAGGGGTCTTTGGCCTTTAGATAAGGATTCTGTGGACATAAAGATCGACCGAATCGGGCGAGTAACGAAGAAGTTATGGCCAAAATATTTTTTATCCCAGGCTCCTAGGGGGTACTCCTAGGGCCCGGCCCAAAAATTGGAGCTCTTTGTTCAGCACGATGGATAGGAATTCCAATTATGCAGGGTCTTGGGCCTTTAGATAAGGATTCCGTCGACATAAAGATTGACCGAATCTGGCGAGAAACGAAGAAGTTTTGGCCAAAATAGTTTTTGCGTCGGGTACCGTTTTGCGCAGTTCCACTATTTTTGGCATAACTTCTAGGCTATTTGTCCGATTTGGCCGATTCAAGCGGCATTGGAAACCTTGTTCCAAGGGCTATCCCACAAAAAGTCAAAATCCACTTTTCTTATTATTTTTCTTTACGAGAACTTCGTGAGAGTCCAAAACAAGCGAAAAAGTGTCTATTTTGGGGCGTATTCGGCCGATTTACCGGCGATCTGGGCCTTCAAATTACGCAAGCTCATTTTAAAATGCCATAAGTACATGTGATTGTGCTAATGTGCGAAAAAATCAACATTTCGTTTCGGATGGTTTTTCAGCCCCCGAACCCTTAGGGGTACCTCTAGGGCCCGGCCTGAAAGTTGAAACTCTTTGTTCGGCATGATGGATAGGAATTTTCATCATTAGGGTCTTAGGCCTTTAGATAAGGATTCTGTGGACATAAATATCAACCGAATCGGGCGAGTAACGAAGAAGTTATGGCCAAAATAGTTTTTAGCCCAGGCCCCTAGGGGGTACTCCTAGGGCCCGGCCCAAAAATTAGAGCTCTTTGTTAAGCACGATGGATAGGAATTCCAATCATGCGAGGTCTTGGGCCTTTAGATAAGGATTCTGTCGACATAAAGATCGACAGAATCGGGCGAGAAACGAAGAAGTTATGGCCAAAATAGTTTTTGCGTCGGGTCCCGTTTTGCGCAGTTCCACTATTTTTGCCATAACTTCTAGGCTATTTGTCCGATTTGGCGGATTGAAGAGGTGTTGGAAACCTTATTCCAAGGGCTATCCCCCAAAAAGTTAAAATCCACTTTTCCTATTATTTTTCTTTACGAGAACTTCGTGAGAGTCCAAAACAAGCGACAAAGTGACTATTTTCGGGCGTATTCGGCCGATTTACCCACGATCTGGGCCTTCAAATTACGCAAGCTCACTTTAAAATGCCATAAGTACATGTGAATGTGCTAATGTGCGAAAAAATCAACATTTCGTTTCGGATGATTTTTCAGCCCCCGAACCCCTAGGGGTACCCCTAGGGCCCGGCCCGAAAAATGAAACTCTTTGTTCGGCACGATGGATAGGAATTCCGACCATTAGGGATCTTAGGCCTTTAGATAAGGATTCTATGGACATAAATATCAACCGAATCGGGCGAGTAATGAAGAAGTTATGGCCAAAATATTTTTTATCCCAGGCTCCTAGGGGGTACTCCTAGGGCCCGGCCCAAAAATTGGAGCTCTTTGTTCAGCACGATGGATAGGAATTCCAATCATGCAGGGTCTTGGGCCTTTAGATAAGGATTCCGTCGACATAAAGATTGACTGAATCGGGCGAGAAACGAAGAAGTTATGGCCAAAATAGTTTTTGCGTCGGGTACCGTTTTGCGCAGTTCCACTATTTTTGCCATAACTTCTAGGCTATTTGTCCGATTTGGCCGATTCAAGCGGCATTGGAAACCTATTTCCAGGGCTATCCTCCAAAAAGTCAAAATCCACTTTTCCTATTATTTTTCTTTACGAGAGATTCGTGAGAGTCCAAAACAAGCGAAAAAGTGACTATTTTGGGGCGTATTCAGCCGATTTACCGGCGATCTGGGCCTTCAAATTACGCAAGCTCACTTTAAAATGCCATAAGTACATGTGAATGTGCTAATATGCGAAAAAATCAACATTTCGTTTCGGATGATTTTTCAGCCCCCAAACCCCTAGGGGTACCTCTAGGGCCTGGCCTGAAAGTTGAAACTCTTTGTTCGGCACGATGGACAGCAATTCCGATCATTAGGGGTCTTAGGCCTTTAGATAAGGATTCTGTGGACATAATGATCGACCGAATCGGGCGAGTAACGAAGAAGTTATGGCCAAAATAGTTTTTAACCAAGGCCCCTAGGGGGTACTCCTAGGGCCTGGCCCAAAAATTAGAGCTCTTTGTTCAACACGATGGATAGGAATTCCAATCATGCGAGGTATTGGGCCTTTAGATAAGGATTCTATTGACATAAAGATCGACCGAATCGGGCGAGAAACGAAGAAGTTATGGCCAAAATAGTTTTTGCATCGGGTACCGTTTTGCGCAGTTCCATTATTTTTGCCATAACTTCTAGGCTATTTGTCCGATTTGGCGGATTGAAGAGGTATTGGAAACCTTATTCCAAGGGCTATCCCCCAAAAAGTCAAAAACCACTTTTCCTATTATTTTTCTTTACGAGAACTACGTGAGAGTCCAAAACAAGCGACAAAGTGACTATTTTGGGGCGTATTCGGCCGATTTACCCGTGATCTGGGCCTTCAAATTACACAAGCTCACTTTAAAATGCCATCAGTACATGTGAATGTGCTAATGTGCGAAAAAATCAACATTTCGTTTCGGATGATTTTTCAGCCCCCGAACCCCTAAGGGTACCCCTAGGGCCCGGCCCGAAAATTGAAACTCTTTGTTTTGCACGATGGATAGGAATTCCGACTAATAGGGGTCTTAGGCCTTTAGATAAGGATTCTGTGGACATAAAGATCGACCGAATCGGGCGAGTAACGAAGAAGTTATGGCCAAAATATTTTTTATCCCAGGCTCCTAGGGGTTACTCCTAGGGCCCGGCCCAAAAATTGGAGCTCATTGTTCAGCACGATGGATAGGAATTCCAATTATGCAGGGTCTTGGGCCTTTAGATAAGGATTCTATCGACATAAAGATCGACCGAATCGGGCGAGAAACGAAGAAGTTATGGCCAAAATAGTTTTTGCGTCGGGTACCGTTTTGCGCAGTTCCACTATTTTTGCCATAACTTCTAGGCTATTTGTCCGATTTGGCCGATTCAAGCGGCATTGGAAACCTATTTCCAAGGGCTATCCTGCAAAAAGTAAAAATCAACTTTTTCTATTATTTTTCTTTACGAGAACTTCGTGAGAGTCCAAAACAAGCGAAAAAGTGACTATTTTGGGGCGTATTCAGCCGATTTACCGGCGATCTGGGCCTTCAAATTACGCAAGCTCATTTTAAAATGCCATAAGTACATGTGATTGTGCTAATGTGCGAAAAAATCAACATTTCGTTTCGGATGGTTTTTCAGCCCCCGAACCCTTAGGGGTACCTCTAGGGCCCGGCCCGAAAATTGAAACTCTTTGTTCGGCACGATGGATAGGAATTCCGATCATTAGGGGTCTTAGGCCTTTAGATAAGGATTCTGTGGACATAATGATCGACCGAATCGGGCGAGTAACGAAGAAGTTATGGCAAAAATAGTTTTTAACCCAGGCCCCTAGGGGTAACCTAGGGCCTGGCCCAAAAATTGGAGCTCTTTGTTCAGCACGATGGATAGGAATTCCAATCATGCGAGGTCTTTGGCCTTTAGATAAGGATTCTATTGACATAAAGATCGACCGAATCGGGCGAGAAACGAAGAAGTTATGGCCAAAATAGTTTTTGCATCGGGTACCGTTTTGCGCAGTTCCACTATTTTTGCCATAACTTCTAGGCTATTTGTCCGATTTGGCGGATTGAAGAGGCGTTGGAAACCATATTCCAAGCGCTATCCCCCAAAAAGTCAAAATCCACTTTTCCGATTATTTTTCTTTACGAGAACTTCGTGAGAGTCCAAAACAAGCGATAAAGTGACTATTTTCGGGCGTATTCGGCCGATTTACCCGTGATCTGGGCCTTCGAATTACAGAAGCCCATTTTAAATTGCCATAAGTACATGTGATTGTGCTAATGTGCGAAAAAATCAACATTTTGTTTCGGACGGTTTTTCAGCCCCCGAACCCTTAGGGGTACCTCTAGGGCCCGGCCCGAAAATTGAAACTCTTTGTTCGGCACGATGGACAGGAATTCCGATCATTAGGGGTCTTAGGCCTTTAGATAAGGATTCTGTGGACATAATGATCGACCGAATCGGGCGAGTAACGAAGAAGTTATGGCCAAAATAGTTTTTAACCCAGGCCCCTAGGGGGTACTCCTAGGGCCTGGCCCAAAAATTGGAGCTCTTTGTTCAGCACGATGGATAGGAATTCCAATCATGCGAGGTCTTTGGCCTTTAGATAAGGATTCTATTGACATAAAGATCGACCGAATCGGGCGAGAAACGAAGAAGTTATGGCCAAAATAGTTTTTGCATCGGGTACCGTTTTGCGCAGTTCCACTATTTTTGCCATAACTTCTAGGCTATTTGTCCGATTTGGCGGATTGAAGAGGCGTTGGAAACCATATTCCAAGGGCTATCCCCCAAAAAGTCAAAATCCACTTTTCCGATTATTTTTCTTTACGAGAACTTCGTGAGAGTCCAAAACAAGTGACAAAGTGACTAGTTTCGGGCGTATTCGGCCGATTTACCCGCGATCTGGGCCTTCAAATTACAGAAGCCCATTTTAAATTGCCATAAGTACATGTGATTGTGCTAATGTGCGAAAAAATCAACATTTCGTTTCGGATGGTTTTTCAGCCCCCGAACCCTTAGGGGTACCTCTAGGGCCCGGCCCGAAAATTGAAACTCTTTGTTCGGCACGATGGATAGGAATTCCGATCATTAGGGGTCTTAGGCCTTTAGATAAGGATTCTGTGGACATAATGATCGACCGAATCAGGCGAGTAACGAAGAAGTTATGGCCAAAATAGTTTTTAACCCAAGCCCCTAGGGGGTACTCCTAGGGCCTGGCCCAAAAATTGAAGCTCTTTGTTCAGCACGATGGATAGGAATTCCAATCATGCGAGGTCTTGGGCCTTTATATAAGGATTCTATCGACATAAAGATCGACCGAATCGGGCGAGAAACGAAGAAGTTATGGCCAAAATAGTTTTTGCATCGGGTACCATTTTGCGCAGTTCCACTATTTTTGCCATAACTTCTAGGCTATTTGTCCGATTTGGCGGATTGAAGAGACGTTGGAAACCTTATTCCAAGGGCTATCCCCCAAAAAGTCAAAATCCACTTTTCCTATTATTTTTCTTTACGAGAACTTCGTGAGAGTCCAAAACAAGCGACAAAGTGACTATTTTCGGGCGTATTCGGCCGATTTACCCGCGATCTGGGCCTTCAAATTACGCAAGCTCATTTTAAAATGTCATAAGTACATGTGATTGTGCTAATGTGCGAAAAAATCAACATTTCGTTTCGGATGGTTTTTCACCCCCCGAACCCTTAGGGGTACCTCTAGGGCCCGGCCCGAAAATTGAAACTCTTTGTTCGGCACGATGGATAGGAATTCCAATCATTAGGGGTCTTAGGCCTTTAGATAAGGATTCTGTGGACATAATGATTGACCGAATCGGGCGAGTAACGAAGAAGTTATGGCCAAAAATAGTTTTTAACCCAGGCCCCTAGGGGGTACTCCTAGGGCCTGGCCCAAAAATTGGAGCTCTTTGTTCAGCACGATGGATAGGAATTCCAATCATGCGAGGTCTTTGGCCTTTAGATAAGGATTCTATTGACATAAAGATCGACCGAATCGGGCGAGAAACGAAGAAGTTATGGCCAAAATAGTTTTTGCATCGGGTACCGTTTTGCGCAGTTCCACTATTTCTGCCATAACTTCTAGGCTATTTGTTCGATTTGGCGGATTGAAGAGGCGTTGGAAACCTTATTCCAAGGGCTATCCCCCAAAAAGTCAAAATCCACTTTTCCGATTATTTTTCTTTACGAGAACTTCGTGAGAGTCCAAAACAAGCGACAAAGTGACTATTTTGGGGCGTATTCGGCCGATTTACCCGCGATCTGGGCCTTCAGATTACAGAAGCCCATTTTAAATTGCCATAAGTACATGTGATTGTGCTAATGTGCGAAAAAATCAACATTTCGTTTCGGATGGTTTTTCAGCCCCCGAACCCTTAGGGGTACCTCTAGGGCCCGGCCCGAAAATTGAAACTCTTTGTTCGGCACGATGGATAGGAATTCCGATCATTAGGGGTCTTAGGCCTTTAGATAAGGATTCTGTGGACATAATGATCGACCGAATCGGGCGAGTAACGAAGAAGTTATGGCCAAAATAGTTTTTAACCCAAGCCCCTAGGGGGTACTCCTAGGGCCTGGCCCAAAAATTGGAGCTCTTTTTTCAGCACGATGGATAGGAATTCCAATCATGCGAAGTCTTAGGCCTTTATATAAGGATTCTATCGACATAAAGATCTACCGAATCGGGCGAGAAACGAAGAAGTTATGGCCAAAATAGTTTTTGCATCGGGTACCGTTTTGCGCAGTTTCACTATTTTTGCCATAACTTCTAGGCTATTTGTCCGATTTGGCGGATTGAAGAGGCGTTGGAAACCTTATTCCAAGGGCTATCCCCCAAAAAGTCAAAATCCACTTTTCCTATTATTTTTCTTTACGAGAACTTCGTGAGAGTCCAAAACAAGCGACAAAGTGACTATTTTCGGGCGTATTCAGCCGATTTACCCGCGATCTGGGCCTTCAAATTACGCAAGCTCATTTTAAAATGCCATAACTACATGTGATTGTGCTAATGTGCGAAAAAATCAACATTTCGTTTCGGATAGTTTTTCAGCCCCCGAACCCTTAGGGGTACCTCTAGGGCCCGGCCCGAAAATTGAAACTCTTTGTTCGGCACGATGGATAGGAATTCCGATCATTAGGGGTCTTAGGCCTTTAGATAAGGATTCTGTGGACATAATGATCGAACGAATAGGGCGAGTAACGAAGAAGTTATGGCCAAAATAGTTTTTAACCCAAGCCCCTAGGGGGTACTCCTAGGGCCTGGCCCAAAAATTGGAGCTCTTTGTTCAGCACGATGGATAGGAATTCCAATTATGCGAGGTCTTGGGCCTTTAGATAAGTATTCTATCGAAATAAAGATCGACCGAATCGGGCGAGAAACGAAGAAGTTATGGCCAAAATAGTTTTTGCATCGGGTACCGTTTTGCGCAGTTCCACTATTTTTTGCCATAACTTCTAGGCTATTTGTCCCATTTGGCGGATTGAAGAGGCGTTGGAAACCTTATTCCAAGGGTTATCCCCCAAAAAGTAAAAATCCACTTTTCCGATTATTTTTCTTTACGAGAACTTCGTGAGAGTCCAAACAAGCGACAAAGTGACTATTTTCGGGCGTATTCGGCCAATTTACCCGCGATCTGGGCCTTCAAATTACGCAAGCTCATTTTAAAATGCCATAAGTACATGTGATTGTGCTAATGTGCGAAAAAATCAACATTTCGTTTCAGATGGTTTTTCAGCCCCGAACCCTTAGGGGTACCTCTAGGGCCCGGCCCGAAAATTGAAACTCTTTGTTCGGCACGATGGATAGGAATTCCGATCATTAGGGGTCTTAGGCCTTTAGATAAGGATTCTGTGGACATAATGATCGACCGAATCGGGCGAGTAACGAAGAAGTTATGGCCAAAATAGTTTTTAACCCAAGCCCCTAGTGGGTACTCCTAGGGCCTGGCCCAAAAATTGGAGCTCTTTGTTCAGCACGATGGATAGGAATTCCAATCATGCGAGGTCTTGGGCCTTTATATAAGGATTCTATGGACATAAAGATCGACCGAATCGGGCGAGAAACGAAGAAGTTATGGCCAAAATAGTTTTTGCATCGGGTACCGTTTTGCGCAGTTCTACTATTTTTGCCATAACTTCTAGGCTATTTGTCTGATTTGGCGGATTGAAGAGGCGTTGGAAACCTTATTCCAAGGGCTATCCCCCAAAAAGTCAAAATCCACTTTTCCGATTATTTTTCTTTACGAGAACTTCGTGAGAGTTCAAAACAAGCGACAAAGTGACTATTTTGGGGCGTATTCGGCCGATTTACCCGCGATCTGGGCCTTCAAATTACAGAAGCCCATTTTAAATTGCCATAAGTACATGTGATTGTGCTAATGTGCGAAAAAATCAACATTTCGTTTCGGATGGTTTTTCTGCCCCCGAACCCTTAGGGGTACCTCTAGGGCCCGGCCCGAAAATTGAAACTCTTTGTTCGGCACGATGGATAGGAATTCCGACCATTAGGGGTCTTAGGCCTTTAGATAAGGATTATGTGGAAATAAAGATCGATCGAATCGGGCGAGTAACGAAGAAGTTATGGCTAAAATAGTTTTTAGCCCAGGCCATTAGTGGGTACTCCTAGGGCCCGGCCCAAAAATTAGAGCTCCTTGTTAAGCACGATGGATAGGAATTCCAATCATGCGAGGTCTTGGGCCTTTAGATAAGAATTCTGTCGACATAAAGATCGAGCGAATCGGGCGAGAAACGAAGAAGTTATGGCCAAAATAGTTTTTGCGTCGGGTCCCGTTTTGCGCAGTTCCACTATTTTTGCCATAACTCTAGGCTATTTGTCCGATTTGGCCGATACAAGCGGCATTGGAAACCTTATTCCAAGAGCTATCCCCCAAAAAGTCAAAATCCACTTTTCCTATTATTTTGCTTTACGAGAACTTCGTGAGAGTCCAAAACAAGCGAAAAAGTGACTATTTTGGAGCGTATTCGGCCGATTTACCCGCGATCAGGGCCTTTAAATTACGCAAGCTCACTTTAAAATGCCATAAGTACATGTGAATGTGCTAATGTGCGAAAAAATCAACATTTCGTTTCGGATGATTTTTCAGCCCCCGAACCCCTAGGGGTACCCCTTGGGCCCGACCCGAAAATTGAAACTCTTTGTTCTGCACGATGGATAGGAATTCCGACCATTAGGGGTCTTAGGCCTTTAGATAAGGATTCTGTGGACATAAAGATCGACCGAATCGGGCGAGTAACGAAGAAGTTATGGCCAAAATATTTTTTATCCCAGGCTCCTAGGGGTATTCCTAGGGCCCGGCCCAAAAATTGGAGCTCTTTGTTCAGCACGATGGATAGGAATTCCAATCATGCAGGGTCTTGGGCCTTAAGATAAGGATTCCATCGACATAAACATTGACCGAATCGGGCGAGAAACGAAAAAGTTATGGCCAAAATAGTTTTTGCGTCGGGTCCCGTTTTGCGCAGTTCCACTATTTTTGCCATAACTTCTAGGCTATTTGTCCGATTTGGCCGATTCAAGCGGCGTTGGAAACTTTATTCCAAGGGCTATCCCCCAAAAAGTCAAAATCCACTTTTCCTATTATTTTTCTTTACGAGAACTTCGTGAGAGTCCAAAACAAGCGACAAAGTGACTATTTTCGGGCGTATTCGGCCGATTTACCCACGATCTGGGCCTTCAAATTACGCAAGCTCACTTTAAAATGCCATAAGTACATGTGAATGTGCTAATATGCGAAAAAATCAACATTTCGTTTCGGATGATTTTTCAGCCCCCGAACCCCTAGTGGTACCCCTAGGGCCCGGCCCGAAAATTGAAACTCTTTGTTCGGCACGATGGATAGGAATTCCAACCATTAGGGGTCTTAGGCCTTTAGATAAGGATTATGTGGACATAAAGTTCGACCGAATCGGGCGAGTAACGAAGAAGTTATGGCTAAAATAGTTTTTAGCCCAGGCCCTTAGTGGGTACTCCTAGGGCCCGGCCCAAAAATTAGAGCTCTTTGTTAAGCACGATGGATAGGAATTCCAATCATGTGAGGTCTTGGGCCTTTAGATAAGGATTCTGTCGACATAAAGATCGACCGAATCGGGCGAGAAACGAAGAAGTTATGGCCAAAATAGTTTTTGCGTCGGGTCCCGTTTTGCGCAGTTCCACTATTTTTGCCATAACTCTAGGCTATTTGTCCGATTTGGCCGATACAAGCGGCGTTGGAAACCTTATTCCAAGAGCTATCCCCCAAAAAGTGAAAATCCACTTTTCCTATTATTTTTCTTTACGAGAACTTCGTGAGAGTCCAAAACAAGCGACAAAGTGACTATTTTCGGGCGTATTCGGCCGATTTACCCGCAATCTGGGCCTTCAAATTACGCAAGCTCACTTTAAAATGCCATAAGTACATGTGAATGTGCTAATATGCGAAAAAATCAACATTTCGTTTCCGATGATTTTTCAGCCCCCGAACCCTTTGGGGTACCTCTAGGGCCCGGCCTGAAAGTTGAAACTCTTTGTTCGGCGCGATGGATAGGAATTCCGACCATTAGGGGTCTTAGGCCTTTAGATAAGGATTCTGTGGACATAAAGATCGACCGAATCGGGCGAGTAACGAAGAAGTTATGACAAAAATAGTGTCCCGCCCAAAAATTGGAGCTCTTTGTTCCGCACGATGGATAGGAATTCCAATCATGCGGGGTCTTCGGCCTTTAGATAAGGATTCCGTCGACATAAAGATCGACCGAATCGGGCGAGAAACGAAGAAGTTATGGCCAAAATAGTTTTTGCGTCGGGTCCCGTATTGCGCAGTTCCACTATTTTTGCCATAACTGCTAGGCTATTTGTCCGATTTTGCCGATTCAAGCGGCGTTGGAAACCTTATTCCAAGGGCTATCCCCCAAAAATTCGAAATCCACTTTTCCTATTATTTTGCTTTACGAGAACTTCGTGAGAGTCTAAAACAAGCGAAAAAGTGACTATTTTGGGGCGTATTTGGCCGATTTACTCGCGATCTGGGCCTCCAAATTACGCAAGCTCACTTTAAAATGCCATAAATATATGTTTATATGCTAATGTGCAAAAAAATCAACATTTTGGTTTCGGATGATTTTTCAGCCCCCGAGCCCCAAGGGGTACCCCATAGGGTCCGACACAAAAATTGAAGATCTTTGTTCAGCATGATGGACAGGAATACCGATCATTACGGGTCTTAGGCCTTTAGATAAGGATTCTGTGGACATAAAGATCGACCGAATCGGGCGAGTAACGAAGAAGTTATGGCCAAAATAGTTTTTAGCCCAGGCCCCTAAGGGGTACTCCTAGGGCCCGGCCAAAAAATTGGAACTCTTTGTTACGCACGATGGATAGGAATTCCAATCATGCGGGGTCTTGGGCCTTTAGATAAGGATTCCGTCGACATAAAGATCGACTGAATCGGGCGAGTAATGAAGAAGTTATGGCCAAAATAGTTTTTAGCCCAGGCCCCTAAGGGGTACTCCTAGGGTCCGGCCAAAAAATTGGAGCTCTTTGTTACGCACGATGGATAGGAATTCCAATCATGCGGGGTCATGGGTCTTTAGATAAGGATTCCGTCGACATAAAGATAGACCGAATCCGGCGAGAAACGAAGAAGTTATGGCCAAAATAGTTTTTGCGTCGGGTCCCGTTTTGCGCAGTTCCACTATTTTTGCCATATCTTCTAGGCTATTTGTCCGATTTGGCCGATTCAAGCGGAGTTGGAAACCTTATTCAAAGGGCTATCCCCCAAAAAGTCGAAATCCACTTTTCCTATTATTTTGCTTTACGAGAACTTCTTGAGAGTCTAAAACAAGCGAAAAAGTGACTATTTTGGGGCGTATTTGGCCGATTTAATCGCGATCTGGGCCTCCAAATTACGCAAGCTCACTTTAAAATGCCATAAATAGATGTTTATATGCTAATGTGCAAAAAAATCAACATTTTGGTTTCGGATGATTTTTCAGCCCCCGAGCCCCTAGGGGTACCCCATAGGGTCCGACACAAAAATTGAAGCTCTTTGTTCAGCATGATGGACAGGAATACCGATCATTACGGGTCTTAGGCCGTTAGATAAGGATTCTGTGGACATAAAGATCGACCGAATCGGGCGAGTAATGAAGAAGTTATGGCCAAAATAGTTTTTAGCCCAGGCCCCTAAGGGGTACTCCTAGGGCCCGGCCAAAAAATTGGAGCTCTTTGTTACGCAAGATGGATAGGAATTCCAATCATGCGGGGTCTTGGGTCTTTAGATAAGGATTCCGTCGACATAAAGATAGACCGAATCCGGCGAGAAACGAAGAAGTTATGGCCAAAATAGTTTTTGCGTCGGGTCCCGTTTTGCGCAGTTCCACTATTTTTGCCATATCTTCTAGGCTATTTGTCCGATTTGGCCGATTCAAGCGGAGTTGGAAACCTTATTCCAAGGGCTATCCCCCAAAAAGTCGAAATCCACTTTTCCTATTATTTTGCTTTACGAGAACTTCGTGAGAGTCTAAAACAAGCGAAAAAATGACTATTTTGGGGCGTATTTGGCCGATTTAATCGCGATCTGGGCCTCCAAATTACGCAAGCTCACTTTAAAATGCCATAAATATATGTTTATATGCTAATGTGCAAAAAAATCAACATTTTGGTTTCGGATGATTTTTCAGCCCCCGAGCCCCTAGGGTACCCCATAGGGTCCGACACAAAAATTGAAGCTCTTTGATCAGCACGATGGACCGGAATACCGATCATTACGGGTCTTAGGCCTTTAGATAAGGATTCTGTGGACATAAAGATCGACCGAATCGGGCGAGTAATGAAGAAGTTATGGCCAAAATAGTTTTTAGCCTAGGCCCCTAAGTGGTACTCCTAGGGCCCGGCCCAAAAATTGGAGCTCTTTGTTACGCACGATGGATAGGACTTCCAATCATTCGGGGTCTTGGGCCTTTAGATAAGGATTCCGTCGACATAAAGATCGACCGTATCCGGCGAGAAACGAAGAAGTTATGGCCAAAATAGTTTTTGCGTCGGGTCCCGTTTTGCGCAGTTCCACTATTTTTGCCATATCTTCTAGGCTATTTGTCCGATTTGGCCGATTCAAGCGGAGTTGGAAACCTTATTCAAAGGGCTATCCCCCGAAAAGTCGAAATCCACTTTTCCTATTATTTTGCTTTACGAGAACTTCTTGAGAGTCTAAAACAAGCGAAAAAGTGACTATTTTGGGGCGTATTTGGCCGATTTAATCGCGATCTGGGCCTCCAAATTACGCAAGCTCACTTTAAAATGCCATAAATAGATGTTTATATGCTAATGTGCAAAAAAATCAACCTTTTGGTTTCGGATGATTTTTCAGCCCCTGAGCCCCTAGGGGTACCCCATAGGGTCCGACACAAAAATTGAAGCTCTTTGTTCAGCATGATGGACAGGAATACCGATCATTACGGGACTTAGGCATTTAGATAAGGATTCTGTGGACATAAAGATCGACCGAATCGGGCGAGTAATGAAGAAGTTATGGCCAAAATAGTTTTTAGCCCAGGCCCCTAAGGGGTACTCCTAGGGCCCGGCCAAAAAATTGGAGCTCTTTGTTACGCACGATGGATAGGAATTCCAATCATGCGGGGTCTTGGGTCTTTAGATAAGGATTCCGTCGACATAAAGATAGACCGAATCCGGCGAGAAACGAAGAAGTTATGGCCAAAATAGTTTTTGCGTCGGGTCCCGTTTTGCGCAGTTCCACTATTTTTGCCATATCTTCTAGGCTATTTGTCCGATTTGGCCGATTCAAGCGGAGTTGGAAACCTTATTCCAAGGGCTATCCCCCAAAAATTCGAAATCCACTTTTCCTATTATTTTGCTTTACGAGAACTTCGTGAGAGTCTAAAACAAGCGAAAAAATGACTATTTTGGGGCGTATTTGGCCGATTTAATCGCGATCTGGGCCTCCAAATTACGCAAGCTCACTTTAAAATGCCATAAATATATGTTAATATGCTAATGTGCAAAAAAATCAACATTTCGTTTCGGATGATTTTTCAGCCCCCGAGCCCCTAGGGGTACCCCATAGGGTCCGACACAAAAATTGAAGCTCTTTGTTCAGCACGATGGACAGGAATACCAATCATTACGGGTCTTAGGCCTTTAGATAAGGATTCTGTGGACATAAAGATCGACCGAATCGGGCGAGTAATGAAGAAGTTATGGCCAAAATAGTTTTTAGCCCAGGCCCCTAGGGGGTACTCCTAGGGCCCGGCTAAAAAATTGGAGCTCTTTGTTCCGCACGATGGATAGGAATACCAATCATACGGGGTCTTGGGACTTTAGATAAGGATTCCGCCTACAAAAAGATCGACCGAATCCGGCGAGAAACGAAGAAGTTATGGCCAAAATAGTTTTTGCGTCGGGTCCCGTTTTGCGCAGTTCCACTATTTTTGCCATATCTTCTAGGCTATTTGTCCGATTTGGCCGATTCAAGCGGAGTTGGAAACCTTATTCCAAGGGCTAACCCCTTAAAAGTCGAAATCCACTTTTCCTATTATTTTGCTTTACGAGAACTTCGTGAGAGTCTAAAACAAGCGAAAAAGTGACTATTTTGGGGCGTATTTGGCCGATTTAATCGCGATCTGGGCCTCCAAATTACGCAAGCTCACTTTAAAATGCCATAAATATATGTTAATATGCTAATGTGCAAAAAAATCAACATTTCGTTTCGGATGATTTTTCAGCCCCCGAGCCCCTAGGGGTACCCCATAGGGTCCGACACAAAAATTGAAGCTCTTTGTTCAGCACGATGGAAAGGAATACCAATCATTACGGGTCTTAGGCCTTTAGATAAGGATTCTGTGGACATAAAGATCGACCGAATCGGGCGAGTAATGAAGAAGTTATGGCCAAAATAGTTTTTAGCCCAGGCCCCTAGGGGGTACTCCTAGGGCCCGGCTAAAAAATTGGAGCTCTTTGTTCCGCACGATGGATAGGAATACCAATCATGCGGGGTCTTGGGACTTTAGATAAGGATTCCACCTACAAAAAGATCGACCGAATCCGGCGAGAAACGAAGAAGTTATGGCCAAAATAGTTTTTGCGTCGGGTCCCGTTTTGCGCAGTTCCACTATTTTTGCCATATCTTCTAGGCTATTTGTCCGATTTGGCCGATTCAAGCGGAGTTGGAAACCTTATTCCAAGGGCTAACCCCTTAAAAGTCGAAATCCACTTTTCCTATTATTTTGCTTTACGAGAACTTCGTGAGAGTCTAAAACAAGCGAAAAAGTGACTATTTTGGGGCGTATTTGGCCGATTTAATCGCGATCTGGGCCTCCAAATTACGCAAGCTCACTTTAAAATGCCATAAATAGATGTTTATATGCTAATGTGCAAAAAAATCAACATTTTGGTTTCGGATGATTTTTCAGCCCCCGAGCCCCTAGGGGTACCCCATAGGGTCCGACACAAAAATTGAAGCTCTTTGTTCAGCATGATGGACAGGAATACCGATCATTACGGGTTTTAGGCCTTTAGATAAGGATTCTGTGGACATAAAGATCGACCGAATCGGGCGAGTAATGAAGAAGTTATGGCCAAAATAGTTTTTAGCCCAGGCCCCTAAGGGGTACTCCTAGGGCCCGGCCAAAAAATTGGAGCTCTTTGTTACGCACGATGGATAGGAATTCCAATCATGCGGGGTCTTGGGTCTTTAGATAAGGATTCCGTCGACATAAAGATAGACCGAATCCGGCGAGAAACGAAGAAGTTATGGCCAAAATAGTTTTTGCGTCGGGTCCCGTTTTGCGCAGTTCCACTATTTTTGCCATATCTTCTAGGCTATTTGTCCGATTTGGCCGATTCAAGCGGAGTTGGAAACCTTATTCCAAGGGCTATCCCCCAAAAAGTCGAAATCCACTTTTCCTATTATTTTGCTTTACGAGAACTTCGTGAGAGTCTAAAACAAGCGAAAAGGGACTATTTTGGGGCGTATTTGGCCGATTTAATCGCGATCTGGGCCTCCAACTTACGCAAGCTCACTTTAAAATGCCATAAATAGATGTTTATATGCTAATGTGCAAAAAAATCAACATTTTGGTTTCGGATGATTTTTCAGCCCCCGAGCCCCTAGGGGTACCCCATAGGGTCCGACACAAAAATTGAAGCTCTTTGTTCAGCATGATGGACAGGAATACCGATCATTACGGGTCTTAGGCCTTTAGATAAGGATTCTGTGGACATAAAGATCGACCGAATCGGGCGAGTAATGAAGAAGTTATGGCCAAAATAGTTTTTAGCCCAGGCCCCTAAGGGGTACTCCTAGGGCCCGGCAGAAAAATTGGAGCTCTTTGTTACGCACGATGGATAGGAATTCCAATCATGCGGGGTCTTGGGTCTTTAGATAAGGATTCCGTCGACAAAAAGATCGACTGAATCCGGCGAGAAACGAAGAAGTTATGGCCAAAATAGTTTTTGCGTCGGGTCCCGTTTTGCGCAGTTCCACTATTTTTGCCATGACTTCTAGGCTATTTGTCCGATTTGGCCGATTCAAGCGGAGTTGGAAACCTTATTCCAAGGGCTATCCCCCAAAAAGTCGAAATCCACTTTTCCTATTATTTTGCTTTACGAGAACTTCGTGAGAGTCTAAAACAAGCGAAAAGTGACTATTTTGGGGCGTATTTGGCCGATTTAATCGCGATCTGGGCCTCCAAATTACGCAAGCTCACTTTAAAATGCCGTAAATAGATGTTTATATGCTAATGTGCAAAAAAATCAACATTTTGGTTTCGGATGATTTTTCAGCCCCCGAGCCCCTAGGGGTACCCCATAGGGTCCGACACAAAAATTGAAGCTCTTTGTTCAGCATGATGGACAGGAATACCGATCATTACGGGTCTTAGGCCTTTAGATAAGGATTCTGTGGACATAAAGATCGACCGAATCGGGCGAGTAATGAAGAAGTTATGGCCAAAATAGTTTTTAGCCCAGGCCCCTAAGAGGTACTCCTAGGGCCCGGCCAAAAAATTGGAGCTCTTTGTTACGCACGATGGATAGGAATTCCAATCATGCGGGGTCTTGGGTCTTTAGATAAGGATTCCGTCGACATAAAGATAGACCGAATCCGGCGAGAAACGAAGAAGTTATGGCCAAAATAGTTTTTGCGTCGGGTCCCGTTTTGTGCAGTTCCACTATTTTTGCCATAACTTCTAGGCTATTTGTCCGATTTTACCGATTCAAGCGGCGTTGGAAACCTTATTCCAAGGGCTATCCCCCAAAAAGTCGAAATGCACTTTTCCTATTATTTTGCTATACGAGAACTTCGTGAGAGTCTAAAACAAGCGAAAAAGTGACTATTTTGGGGCGTATTTGGCCGATTTAATCGCGATCTGGGCCTCCAAATTACGCAAGCTCACTTTAAAATGCCATAAATATATGTTTATATGCTAATGTGCAAAAAAATCAACATTTTGGTTTCGGATGATTTTTCAGCCCCCGAGCCCCTAGGGGTACCCCATAGGGTCCGACACAAAAATTGAAGCTCTTTGATCAGCACGATGGACAGGAATACCGATCATTACGGGTCTTAGGCCTTTATATAAGGATTCTGTGGACATAAAGATCCACCGAATCGGGCGAGTAATGAAGAAGTTATGGCCAAAATAGTTTTTAGCCCAGGCCCCTAAGGGGTACTCCTAGGGCCCGGCCAAAAAATTGGAGCTCTTTGTTACGCACGATGGATAGGAATTCCAATCATGCGGGGTCTTGGGTCTTTAGATAAGGATTCCGTCGACATAAAGATAGACCGAATCCGGCGAGAAACGAAGAAGTTATGGTCAAAATAGTTTTTGCGTCGGGTCCCGTTTTGCGCAGTTCCACTATTTTTGCCATATCTTCTAGGCTATTTGTCCGATTTGGCCGATTCAAGCGGAGTTGGAAACCTTATTCCAAGGGCTATCCCCCAAAAAGTCGAAATCCACTTTTCCTATTATTTTGCTTTACGAGAACTTCGTGAGAGTCTAAAACAAGCGAAAAAATGACTAGTTTGGGGCGTATTTGGCCGATTTAATCGCGATGTGGGCCTCCAAATTATGCAAGCTCACTTTAAAATGCCATAAATATATGTTTATATGCTAATGTGCAAAAAAATCAACATTTTGGTTTCGGATGATTTTTCAGCCCCCGAGCCCCTAGGGGTACCCCATAGGGTCCGACACAAAAATTGAAGCTCTTTGATCAGCACGATGGACAGGAATACCGATCATTACGGGTCTTAGGCCTTTAGATAAGGATTCTGTGGACATAAAGATCGACCGAATCGGGCGAGTAATGAAGAAGTTATGGCCAAAATAGTTTTTAGCCCAGGCCCCTAAGGGGTACTCCTAGGGCCCGGCCCAAAAATTGGAGCTCTTTGTTACGCACGATGGATAGGACTTCCAATCATGCGGGGTCTTGGGCCTTTAGATAAGGATTCTGTCGACATAAAGATCGACCGAATCCGGCGAGAAACGAAGAAGTTATGGCCAAAATAGTTTTTGCGTCGGGTTCCGTTTTGCGCAGTTCCACTATTTTTGCCATATCTTCTAGGCTATTTGTCCGATTTGGCCGATTCAAGCGGAGTTGGAAACCTTATTCCAAGGGCTATCCCCCAAAAAGTCGAAATCCACTTTTCCTATTATTTTGTTCTACGAGAACTTCGTGAGAGTCTAAAACAAGCGAAAAAATGACTAGTTTGGGGCGTATTTGGCCGATTTAATCGCGATCTGGGCCTCCAAATTATGCAAGCTCACTTTAAAATGCCATAAATATATGTTTATATGCTAATGTGCAAAAAAATCAACATTTTGGTTTCGGATGATTTTTCAGCCCCCGAGCCCCTAGGGGTACCCCATAGGGTCCGACACAAAAATTGAAGCTCTTTGATCAGCACGATGGACAGGAATACCGATCATTACGGGTCTTAGGCCTCTAGATAAGGATTCTGTGGACATAAAGATCGACCGAATCGGGCGAGTAATGAAGAAGTTATGGCCAAAATAGTTTTTAGCCCAGGCCCCTAAGGGGTACTCCTAGGGCCCGGCCCAAAAATTGGAGCTCTTTGTTACTCACGATGGATAGGACTTCCAATCATGCGGGGTCTTGGGCCTTTAGATAAGGATTCTGTCGACATAAAGATCGACCGAATCCGGCGAGAAACGAAGAAGTTATGGCCAAAATAGTTTTTGCGTCGGGTCCCGTTTTGCGCAGTTCCACTATTTTTGCCATATCTTCTAGGCTATTTGTCCGATTTGGCCGATTCAAGCGGAGTTGGAAACCTTATTCCAAGGGCTATCCCCCAAAAAGTCGAAATCCACTTTTCCTATTATTATGCTTTACGAGAACTTCGTGAGAGTCTAAAACAAGCGAAAAAATGACTATTTTGGGGCGTATTTGGCCGATTTAATCGCGATCTGGGCCTCCAAATTACGCAAGCTCACTTTAAAATGCCATAAATATATGTTTATATACTAATGTGCAAAAAAATCAACATTTTGGTTTCGGATGATTTTTCAGCCCCCGATCCCCTAGGGGTACCCCATAGGGTCCGACACAAAAATTGAAGCTCTTTGTTCAGCACGATGGACAGGAATACCGATAATTACGGGTCTTAGGCCTTTAGATAAGGATTCTGTGGACATAAAGATCGACCGAATCGGGCGAGTAATCAAGAAGTTATGGCCAAAATAGTTTTTAGCCCAGGCCCCTAAGGGGTACTCCTAGGGCCCGGCCAAAAAATTGGAGCTCTTTGTTACGCACGATGGATAGGAATTCCAATCATGCGGGGTCTTGGGTCTTTAGATAAGGATTCCGTCGACATAAAGATAGACCGAATCCGGCGAGAAACGAAGAAGTTATGGCCAAAATAGTTTTTGCGTCGGGTCCCGTTTTGCGCAGTTCCACTATTTTTGCCATATCTTCTAGGCTATTTGTCCGATTTGGCCGATTCAAGCGGAGTTGGAAACCTTATTCCAAGGGCTATCCCCCAAAAAGTCGAAATCCACTTTTCCTATTATTATGCTTTACGAGAACTTCGTGAGAGTCTAAAACAAGCGAAAAAATGACTATTTTGGGGCGTATTTGGCCGATTTAATCGCGATCTGGGCCTCCAAATTACGCAAGCTCACTTTAAAATGCCATAAATATATGTTTATATGCTAATGTGCAAAAAAATCAACATTTTGGTTTCGGATGATTTTTCAGCCCCCGATCCCCTAGGGGTACCCCATAGGGTCCGACACAAAAATTGAAGCTCTTTGTTCAGCACGATGGACAGGAATACCGATAATTACGGGTCTTAGGCCTTTAGATAAGGATTCTGTGGACATAAAGATCGACCGAATCGGGCGAGTAATGAAGAAGTTATGGCCAAAATAGTTTTAGCCCAGGCCCCTAAGGGGTACTCCTAGGGCCCGGCCAAAAAATTGGAGCTCTTTGTTACGCACGATGGATAGGAATTCCAATCATGCGGGGTCTTGGGTCTTTAGATAAGGATTTCGTCGACATAAAGATAGACCGAATCCGGCGAGAAACGAAGAAGTTATGGCCAAAATAGTTTTTGCGTCGGGTCCCGTTTTGCGCAGTTCCACTATTTTTGCCATATCTTCTAGGCTATTTGTCCGATTTGGCCGATTCAAGCGGAGTTGGAAACCTTATTCCAAGGGCTATCCCCCAAAAAGTCGAAATCCACTTTTCCTATTATTATGCTTTACGAGAACATCGTGAGAGTCTAAAACAAGCGAAAAAATGACTATTTTGGGGCGTATTTGGCCGATTTAATCGCGATCTGGGCCTCCAAATTACGCAAGCTCACTTTAAAATGCCATAAATATATGTTAATATGCTAATGTGCAAAAAAATCAACATTTCGTTTCGGATGATTTTTCAGCTCCCGAGCCCCTAGGGGTACCCCATAGGGTCCGGCACGAAAATTGAAGCTCTTTGTTCAGCACGATGGACAGGAATACCGATCATTACGGGTCTTAGGCCTTTAGATAAGGATTCTGTGGACATAAAGATCGACCGAATCCGGCGAGAAACGAATAAGTTATGGCCAAAATAGTTTTTGCGTCGGGTCCCGTTTTGCGCAGTTCCACTATTTTTGCCATAACTTCTAGGCTATTTGTCCGATTTGGCCGATTCAAGCGGCGTTGGAAACCTTATTCCAAGGGCTATCCCCCAAAAAGTCGAAATCCACTTTTCCTATTATTTTGCTTTACGAGAACTTCGTGAGAGTCTAAAACAAGCGAAAAAGTGACTATTTTGGGGCCTATTTGGCCGATTGACTCGCGATCTGGGCCTCCAAATTACGCAAGCTCACTTTAAAATGCCATAAATATATATTTATATACTAATGTTCAAAAAAATCAACATTTCATTTCGGATGATTTTCAGCCCCCGAGCCCCTAGGGGTACCCCATAGGGTCCGGCACGAAAATTGAAGCTCTTTGTTCAGCACGATGGACAGGAATACCGATCATTACGGGTCTTAGGCCTTTAGATAAGGATTCTGTGGACATAAAGATCGACTGAATCGGGCGAGTAATGAAGAAGTTATGGCAAAAATAGTTTTTAGCCCAGCCCCCTAGGGGGTACTCCTAGGGCCCGGCTCAAAAATTGGAGCTCTTTGTTCCGCACGATGGATAGGAATTCCAATCATGCGGGGTCTTGGGACATTAGATAAGGATTCCATCGACATAAAGATAGACCGAATCCGGCGAGAAACGAAGAAGTTATGGCCAAAATAGTTTTTGCGTCGGGTCCCGTTTTGCGCAGTTCCACTATTTTTGCCATAACTTCTAGGCTATTCGTCCGATTTTGCCGATTCAAGCGGCGTTGGAAACCTTATTCCAAGGGCTATCCCCCAAAAAGTCGAAATGCACTTTTCCTATTATTTTGCTTTACCAGAACTTCGTGAGAGTCTAAAACAAGCGAAAAAGTGACTATTTTGGGGCGTATTTGGCCGATTTAATCGCGATCTGGGCCTCCAAATTACGCAAGCTTACTTTAAAATGCCATAAATATATGTTTATATGCTAATGTGCAAAAAAATCAACATTTTGGTTTCGGATGATTTTTCAGCCCCCGAGCCCCTAGGGGTACCCCATAGGGTCCGACACAAAAATTGAAGCTCTTTGTAAAGCACGATGGACAGGAATACCGATCATTACGGGTCTTAGGCCTTTAGATAAGGATTCTGTGGACATAAAGATCGACCGAATCGGGCGAGTAATGAAGAAGTTATGGCCAAAATAGTTTTTAGCCCAGGCCCCTAGGGGGTACTCCTAGGGCCCGGCTCAAAAATTGGAGCTCTTTGTTCCGCACGATGGATAGGAATACCAATCATGCGGGGTCTTGGGACTTTAGATAAGGATTCCGCCTACAAAAAGATCGACCGAATCCGGCGAGAAACGAAGAAGTTATGGCCAAAATAGTTTTTGCGTCGGGTCCCGTTTTGCGCAGTTCCACTATTTTTGCCATAACTTCTAGGCTATTTGTCCGATTTGGCCGATTCAAGCGGAGTTGGAAACCTTATTCCAAGGGCTATCCCCCAAAAAGTCGAAATCCACTTTTCCTATTATTTTGCTTTACGAGTACTTCGTGAGAGTCTAAAACAAGCGAAAAAGTGACTATTTTGGGGCGTATTTGGCCGATTTAATCGCGATCTGGGCCTCCAAATTACGCAAGCTCACTTTAAAATGCCATAAATAGATGTTTATATGCTAATGTGCAAAAAAATCAACATTTTGGTTTCGGATGATTTTTCAGCCCCCGAGCCCCTAGGGGTACCCCATAGGGTCCGACACAAAAATTGAAGCTCTTTGTTCAGCATGATGGACAGGAATACCGATCATTACGGGTCTTAGGCCTTTAGATAAGGATTCTGTGGACATAAAGATCGACCGAATCGGGCGAGTAATGAAGAAGTTATGGCCAAAATAGTTTTTAGCCCAGGCCCCTAAGGGGTACTCCTAGGGCCCGGCCAAAAAATTGGAGCTCTTTGTTACGCACGATGGATAGGAATTCCAATCATGCGGGGTCTTGGGTCTTTAGATAAGGATTCCGTCGACATAAAGATAGACCGAATCCGGCGAGAAACGAAGAAGTTATGGCCAAAATAGTTTTTGCGTCGGGTCCCGTTTTGCGCAGTTCCACTATTTTTGCCATATCTTCTAGGCTATTTGTCCGATTTGGCCGATTCAAGCGGAGTTGGAAACCTTATTCCAAGGGCTATCCCCCAAAAAGTCGAAATCCACTTTTCCTATTATTATGCTTTACGAGAACTTCGTGAGAGTCTAAAACAAGCGAAAAAATGACTATTTTGGGGCGTATTTGGCCGATTTAATCGCGATCTGGCCCTCCAAATTACGCAAGCTCACTTTAAAATGCCATAAATATATGTTTATATGCTAATGTGCAAAAAAATCAACATTTTGGTTTCGGATGATTTTTCAGCCCCCGATCCCCTAGGGGTACCCCATAGGGTCCGACACAAAAATTGAAGCTCTTTGTTCAGTACGATGGACAGGAATACCGATAATTACGGGTCTTAGGCCTTTAGATAAGGATTCTGTGGACATAAAGATCGACCGAATCGGGCGAGTAATGAAGAAGTTATGGCCAAAATAGTTTTTAGCCCAGGCCCCTAAGGGGTACTCCTAGGGCCCGGCCAAAAAATTGGAGCTCTTTGTTACGCACGATGGATAGGAATTCCAATCATGCGGGGTCTTGGGTCTTTAGATAAGGATTCCGTCGACATAAAGATAGACCGAATCCGGCGAGAAACGAAGAAGTTATGGCCAAAATAGTTTTTGCGTCGGGTCCCGTTTTGCGCAGTTCCACTATTTTTGCCATATCTTCTAGGCTATTTGTCCGATTTGGCCGATTCAAGCGGAGTTGGAAACCTTATTCCAAGGGCTATCCCCCAAAAAGTCGAAATCCACTTTTCCTATTATTATGCTTTACGAGAACATTCGTGAGAGTCTAAAACAAGCGAAAAAAGTGACTATTTTGGGGCGTATTTGGCCGATTTAATCGCGATCTGGGCCTCCAAATTACGCAAGCTCACTTTAAAATGCCATAAATATATGTTAATATGCTAATGTGCAAAAAAATCAACATTTCGTTTCGGATGATTTTTCAGCCCCCGAGCCCTAGGGGTACCCCATAGGGTCCGGCACGAAAATTGAAGCTCTTTGTTCAGCACGATGGACAGGAATACCGATCATTACGGGTCTTAGGCCTTTAGATAAGGATTCTGTGGACATAAAGATCGACCGAATCGGGCGAGTAATGAAGAAGTTATGGCCAAAATAGTTTTTAGCCCAGGCCCCTAGGGGGTACTCCTAGGGCCCGGCTCAAAAATTGGAGCTCTTTGTTCCGCACGATGGATAGGACTTCCAATCATGCGGGGTCTTGGGCCTTTAGATAAGGATTCCGTCGACATAAAGATCGACCGAATCCGGCGAGAAACGAATAAGTTATGGCCAAAATAGTTTTTGCGTCGGGTCCCGTTTTGCGCAGTTCCACTATTTTTGCCATAACTTCTAGGCTATTTGTCCGATTTGGCTGATTCAAGCGGCGTTGGAAACCTTATTCCAAGGGCTATCCCCCAAAAAGTCGAAATCCACTTTTCCTATTATTTTGCTTTACGAGAACTTCGTGAGAGTCTAAAACAAGCGAAAAAGTGACTATTTTGGGGCCTATTTGGCCGATTTACTCGCGATCTGGGCCTCCAAATTACGCAAGCTCACTTTAAAATGCCATAAATATATATTTATATACTAATGTTCAAAAAAATCAACATTTCAGTTTCGGATGATTTTCAGCCCCCGAGCCCCTAGGGGTACCCCATAGGGTCCGGCACGAAAATTGAAGCTCTTTGTTCAGCACGATGGACAGGAATACCGATCATTACGGGTCTTAGGCCTTTAGATAAGGATTCTGTGGACATAAAGATCGACTGAATCGGGCGAGTAATGAAGAAGTTATGGCCAAAATAGTTTTTAGCCCAGGCCCCCTAGGGGGTACTCCTAGGGCCCGGCTCAAAAATTGGAGCTCTTTGTTCCGCACGATGGATAGGAATTCCAATCATGCGGGGTCTTGGGACTTTAGATAAGGATTCCATCGACATAAAGATAGACCGAATCCGGCGAGAAACGAAGAAGTTATGGCCAAAATAGTTTTTGCGTCGGGTCCCGTTTTGCGCAGTTCCACTATTTTTGCCATAACTTCTAGACTATTTCGTCCGATTTTGCCGATTCAAGCGGCGTTGGAAACCTTATTCCAAGGGCTATCCCCCAAAAAGTCGAAATGCACTTTTCCTATTATTTTGCTTTACCGAGAACTTCGTGAGAGTCTAAAACAAGCGAAAAAGTGACTATTTTGAGGCGTATTTGGCCGATTTAATCGCGATCTGGGCCTCCAAATTACGCAAGCTCACTTTAAAATGCCATAAATATATGTTTATATGCTAATGTGCAAAAAAATCAACATTTTGGTTTCGGATGATTTTTCAGCCCCCGAGCCCCTAGGGGTACCCCATAGGGTCCGACACAAAAATTGAAGCTCTTTGTTCAGCACGATGGACAGGAATACCGATCATTACGGGTCTTAGGCCTTTAGATAAGGATTCTGTGGACATAAAGATCGACCGAATCGGGCGAGTAATGAAGAAGTTATGGCCAAAATAGTTTTTAGCCCAGGCCCCTAAGGGGTACTCCTAGGGCCCGGCCCAAAAATTGGAGCTCTTTGTTACGCACGATGGATAGGAATTCCAATCATGCGGGGTCTTGGGCCTTTAGATAAGGATTCCGTCGACATAAAGATCGACCGAATCCGGCGAGAAACGAAGAAGTTATGGCCAAAATAGTTTTTGCGTCGGGTCCCGTTTTGCGCAGTTCCACTATTTTTGCCATAACTTCTAGGCTATTCGTCCGATTTTGCCGATTCAAGCGGCGTTGGAAACCTTATTCCAAGGGCTATCCCCCAAAAAGTCGAAATGCCACTTTTCCTATTATTTTGCTTTACCGAGAACTTCGTGAGAGTCTAAAACAAGCGAAAAAGTGACTATTTTGGGGCGTATTTGGCCGATTTAATCGCGATCTGGGCCTCCAAATTACGCAAGCTCACTTTAAAATGCCATAAATATATGTTTATATGCTAATGTGCAAAAAAATCAACATTTTGGTTTCGGATGATTTTTCAGCCCCCGAGCCCCTAGGGGTACCCCATAGGGTCCGACACAAAAATTGAAGCTCTTTGTTCAGCACGATGGACAGGAATACCGATCATTACGGGTCTTAGGCCTTTAGATAAGGATTCTGTGGACATAAAGATCGACCGAATCGGGCGAGTAATGAAGAAGTTATGGCCAAAATAGTTTTTAGCCCAGGCCCCTAAGGGGTACTCCTAGGGCCCGGCCCAAAAATTGGAGCTCTTTGTTACGCACGATGGATAGGAATTCCAATCATGCAGGGTCTTGGGCCTTTAGATAAGGATTCCGTCGACATAAAGATCGACCGAATCCGGCGAGAAACGAAGAAGTTATGGCCAAAATAGTTTTTGCGTCGGGTCCCGTTTTGTGCAGTTCCACTATTTTTGCCATAACTTATAGGCTATTTGTCCGATTTTGCCGATTCAAGCGGCGTTGGAAACCTTATTCCAAGGGCTATCCCCCAAAAAGTCGAAATGCACTTTTCCTATTATTTTGCTTTACGAGAACTTCGTGAGAGTCTAAAACAAGCGAAAAAGTGACTATTTTGGGGCGTATTTGGCCGATTTAATTCGCGATCTGGGCCTCCAAATTACGCAAGCTCACTTTAAAATGCCATAAATATATGTTTATATGCTAATGTGCAAAAAAATCAACATTTTGGTTTCGGATGATTTTTCAGCCCCCGAGCCCCTAGGGGTACCCCATAGGGTCCGACACAAAAATTGAAGCTCTTTGTTCAGCACGATGGACAGGAATACCGATCATTACGGGTCTTAGGCCTTTAGATAAGGATTCTGTGGACATAAAGATCGACTGAATCGGGCGAGTAATGAAGAAGTTATGGCCAAAATAGTTTTTAGCCCAGGCCCCTAAGGGGTACTCCTAGGGCCCGGCCGAAAAATTGGAGCTCTTTGTTACGCACGATGGATAGGAATTCCAATCATGCGGGGTCTTGGGTCTTTAGATAAGGATTCCGTCGACATAAAGATAGACCGAATCCGGCGAGAAACGAAGAAGTTATGGCCAAAATAGTTTTGCGTCGGGTCCCGTTTTGCGCAGTTCCACTATTTTTGCCATATCTTCTATGCTATTTGTCCGATTTGGCCGATTCAAGCGGCGTTGGAAACCTTATTCCAAGGGCTATCCCCCAAAAAGTCGAAATGCCACTTTTCCTATTATTTTGCTTTACGAGAACTTCGTGAGAGTCTAAAACAAGCGAAAAAGTGACTATTTTGGGGCGTATTTGGCCGATTTAATCGCGATCTGGGCCTCCAAATTACGCAAGCTCACTTTAAAATGCCATAAATATATGTTTATATGCTAATGTGCAAAAAAATCAACATTTTGGTTTCGGATGATTTTTCAGCCCCCGAGCCCCTAGGGGTACCCCATAGGGTCCGACACAAAAATTGAAGCTCTTTGTTCAGCACGATGGACAGGAATACCGATCATTACGGGTCTTAGGCCTTTAGATAAGGATTCTGTGGACATAAAGATCGACCGAATCGGGCGAGTAATGATGAAGTTATGGCCAAAATAGTTTTTAGCCCAGGCCCCTAAGGGGTACTCCTAGGGCCCGGCCAAAAAATTGGAGCTCTTTGTTCCGCACGATGGATAGGAATTCCAATCATGCGGGGTCTTGGGCCATTAGATAAGGATTTCGTCGACATAAAGATCGACCGAATCCGGCGAGAAACGAAGAAGTTATGGCCAAAATAGTTTTTGCGTCGGGTCCCGTTTTGCGCAGTTCCACTATTTTTGCCATATCTTCTAGGCTATTTGTCCGATTTGGCCGATTCAAGCGGCGTTGGAAACCTTATTCCAAGGGCTATCCCCCAAAAAGTCGAAATCCACTTTTCCTATTATTTTGCTTTATGAGAACTTCGTGAGAGTCTAAAACAAGCGAAAAAGTGACTATTTTGGGGCGTATTTGACCGATTTAATCGCGATCTGGGCCTCCAAATTACGCAAGCTCACTTTAAAATGCCATAAATATATGTTTATATGCTAATGTGCAAAAAAATCAACATTTCGTTTCGGATGATTTTTCAGCCCCCGAGCCCCTAGGGGTACCCCATAGGGTCCGGCACGAAAATTGAAGCTCTTTATCCAGCACGATGCACAGGAATACCGATCATTACGTGTCTTAGGCCTTTAGATAAGGATTCTGTGGACATAAAGATCGACCGAATCGGGCGAGTAATGAAGAAGTTATGGCCAAAATAGTTTTTAGCCCAGGCCCCTAGGGGGTACTCCTAGGGCCCGGCCCAAAAATTGGAGCTCTTTGTTCCGCACGATGGATAGGAATTCCAATCATGCGGGGTCTTGGGCCTTTAGATAAGGATTCCGTCGACATAAAGATCGACCGAATCCGGCGAGAAACGAAGAAGTTATGGCCAAAATAGTTTTTGCGTCGGGTCCCTGTTTTGCGCAGTTCCACTATTTTTCGTCATAACTTCTAGGCTATTTGTCCGATTTGGCCGATTCAATCAGCGTTGGAAACCTTATTCCAAGGGCTATCCCCCAATAAGTCGAAATCCACTTTTCCTATTATTTTGCTTTACGAGAACTTCGTGAGAGTCTAAAACAAGCGAAAAAGTGACTATTTTGGGGCGTATTCGGCCGATTTACTCGCGATCTGGGCCTCCAAATTACGCAAGCTCACTTTAAAATGCCATAAATATATGTTTATATGCTAATGTGCAAAAAAATCAACATTTTGGTTTCGGATGATTTTTCAGCCCCCGAGCCCCTAGGGGTACCCCATAGGGTCCGACACAAAAATTGAAGCTCTTTGTTCAGCACGATGGACAGGAATACCGATCATTACGGGTCTTAGGCCTTTAGATAAGGATTCTGTGGACATAAAGATCGACCTGAATCGGGCGAGTAATGAAGAAGTTATGGCCAAAATAGTTTTTAGCCCAGGCCCCTAAGGGGTACTCCTAGGGCCCGGCCAAAAAATTGGAGCTCTTTGTTACGCACGATGGATAGGAATTCCAATCATGCGGGGTCTTGGGTCTTTAGATAAGGATTCCGTCGACATAAAGATAGACCGAATCCGGCGAGAAACGAAGAAGTTATGGCCAAAATAGTTTTTGCGTCGGGTCCCGTTTTGCGCAGTTCCACTATTTTTGCCATAATCTTCTAGGCTATTTGTCCGATTTGGCCGATTCAAGCGGCGTTGGAAACCTTATTCCAAGGGCTATCCCCCAAAAAGTCGAAATGCCACTTTTCCTATTATTTTGCTTTACGAGAACTTCGTGAGAGTCTAAAACAAGCGAAAAAGTGACTATTTTGGGGCGTATTTGGCCGATTTAATCGCGATCTGGGCCTCCAAATTACGCAAGCTCACTTTAAAATGCCATAAATATATGTTTATATGCTAATGTGCAAAAAAATCAACATTTTGGTTTCGGATGATTTTTCAGCCCCCGAGCCCCTAGGGGTACCCCATAGGGTCCGACACAAAAATTGAAGCTCTTTGTTCAGCACGATGGACAGGTAATACCGATCATTACGGGTCTTAGGCCTTTAGATAAGGATTCTGTGGACATAAAGATCGACCGAATCGGGCGAGTAATGAAGAAGTTATGGCCAAAATAGTTTTTAGCCCAGGCCCCTAAGGGGTACTCCTAGGGCCCGGCCAAAAAATTGGAGCTCTTTGTTCCGCACGATGGATAGGAATTCCAATCATGCGGGGTCTTGGGCCATTAGATAAGGATTCCGTCGACATAAAGATCGACCGAATCCGGCGAGAAACGAAGAAGTTATGGCCAAAATAGTTTTTGCGTCGGGTCCCGTTTTGCGCAGTTCCACTATTTTTGCCATATCTTCTAGGCTATTTGTCCGATTTGGCCGATTCAAGCGGCGTTGGAAACCTTATTCCAAGGGCTATCCCCCAAAAAGTCGAAATCCACTTTTCCTATTATTTTGCTTTACTGAGAACTTCGTGAGAGTCTAAAACAAGCGAAAAAGTGACTATTTTGGGGCGTATTTGACCGATTTAATCGCGATCTGGGCCTCCAAATTACGCAAGCTCACTTTAAAATGCCATAAATATATGTTTATATGCTAATGTGCAAAAAAATCAACATTTCGTTTCGGATGATTTTTCAGCCCCCGAGCCCCTAGGGGTACCCCATAGTGTCCGGCACGAAAATTGAAGCTCTTTATCAGCACGATGGCACAGGAATACCGATCATTACGTGTCTTAGGCCTTTAGATAAGGATTCTGTGGACATAAAGATCGACCGAATCGGGCGAGTAATGAAGAAGTTATGGCCAAAATAGTTTTTAGCCCAGGCCCCTAGGGGGTACTCCTAGGGCCCGGCCCAAAAATTGGAGCTCTTAGTTCCGCACGATGGATAGGAATTCCAATCATGCGGGGTCTTGGGCCTTTAGATAAGGATTCCGTCGACATAAAGATCGACCGAATCCGGCGAGAAACGAAGAAGTTATGGCCAAAATAGTTTTTGCGTCGGGTCCCTGTTTTGCGCAGTTCCACTATTTTTCGTCATAACTTCTAGGCTATTTGTCCGATTTGGCCGATTCAAGCAGCGTTGGAAACCTTATTCCAAAGGCTATCCCCCAATAAGTCGAAATCCACTTTTCCTATTATTTTGCTTTACGAGAACTTCGTGAGAGTCTAAAACAAGCGAAAAAGTGACTATTTTGGGGCGTATTTCGGCCGATTTACTCGCGATCTGGGCCTCCAAATTACGCAAGCTCACTTTAAAATGCCATAAATATATGTTTATATGCTAATGTGCAAAAAAATCAACATTTTGGTTTCGGATGATTTTTCAGCCCCCGAGCCCCTAGGGGTACCCCATAGGGTCCGACACAAAAATTGAAGCTCTTTGTTCAGCACGATGGACAGGAATACCGATCATTACGGGTCTTAGGCCTTTAGATAAGGATTCTGTGGACATAAAGATCGACCTGAATCGGGCGAGTAATGAAGAAGTTATGGCCAAAATAGTTTTTAGCCCAGGCCCCTAAGGGGTACTCCTAGGGCCCGGCCAAAAAATTGGAGCTCTTTGTTACGCACGATGGATAGGAATTCCAATCATGCGGGGTCTTGGGTCTTTAGATAAGGATTCCGTCGACATAAAGATAGACCGAATCCGGCGAGAAACGAAGAAGTTATGGCCAAAATAGTTTTTGCGTCGGGTCCCGTTTTGCGCAGTTCCACTATTTTTGCCATATCTTCTAGGCTATTTGTCCGATTTGGCCGATTCAAGCGGCGTTGGAAACCTTATTCCAAGGGCTATCCCCCAAAAAGTCGAAATGCACTTTTCCTATTATTTTGCTTTACGAGAACTTCGTGAGAGTCTAAAACAAGCGAAAAAGTGACTATTTTGGGGCGTATTTGGCCGATTTAATCGCGATCTGGGCCTCCAAATTACGCAAGCTCACTTTAAAATGCCATAAATATATGTTTATATTCTAATGTGCAAAAAAATCAACATTTTGGTTTCGGATGATTTTTCAGCCCCCGAGCCCCTAGGGGTACCCCATAGGGTCCGACACAAAAATTGAAGCTCTTTGTTCAGCACGATGGACAGGTAATACCGATCATTACGGGTCTTAGGCCTTTAGATAAGGATTCTGTGGACATAAAGATCGACCGAATCGGGCGAGTAATGAAGAAGTTATGGCCAAAATAGTTTTTAGCCCAGGCCCCTAAGGGGTACTCCTAGGGCCCGGCCAAAAATTGGAGCTCTTTGTTCCGCACGATGGATAGGAATTCCAATCATGCGGGGTCTTGGGCCATTAGATAAGGATTCCGTCGACATAAAGATCGACCGAATCCGGCGAGAAACGAAGAAGTTATGGCCAAAATAGTTTTTGCGTCGGGTCCCGTTTTGCGCAGTTCCACTATTTTTGCCATATCTTCTAGGCTATTTGTCCGATTTGGCCGATTCAAGCGGCGTTGGAAACCTTATTCCAAGGGCTATCCCCCAAAAAGTCGAAATCCACTTTTCCTATTATTTTGCTTTACTGAGAACTTCGTGAGAGTCTAAAACAAGCGAAAAAGTGACTATTTTGGGGCGTATTTGACCGATTTAATCGCGATCTGGGCCTCCAAATTACGCAAGCTCACTTTAAAATGCCATAAATATATGTTTATATGCTAATGTGCAAAAAAATCAACATTTCGTTTCGGATGATTTTTCAGCCCCCGAGCCCCTAGGGGTACCCCATAGGGTCCGGCACGAAAATTGAAGCTCTTTATCAGCACGATGGACAGGAATACCGATCATTACGTGTCTTAGGCCTTTAGATAAGGATTCTGTGGACATAAAGATCGACCGAATCGGGCGAGTAATGAAGAAGTTATGGCCAAAATAGTTTTTAGCCCAGGCCCCTAAGGGGTACTCCTAGGGCCCGGCCCAAAAATTGGAGCTCTTTAGTTCCGCACGATGGATAGGAATTCCAATCATGCGGGGTCTTGGGCCTTTAGATAAGGATTCCGTCGACATAAAGATCGACCGAATCGGGCGAGAAACGAAGAAGTTATGGCCAAAATAGTTTTTGCGTCGGGTCCCTGTTTTGCGCAGTTCCACTATTTTTGCCATAACTTCTAGGCTATTTGTCCGATTTGGCCGATTCAATCAGCGTTGGAAACCTTATTCCAAAGGCTATCCCCCAATAAGTCGAAATCCACTTTTCCTATTATTTTGCTTTACGAGAACTTCGTGAGAGTCTAAAACAAGCGAAAAAGTGACTATTTTGGGGCGTATTCGGCCAATTTACTCGCGATCTGGGCCTCCAATTACGCAAGCTCACTTTAAAATGCCATAAATATATGTTTATATGCTAATGTGCAAAAAAATCAACATTTTGGTTTCGGATGATTTTTCAGCCCCCGAGCCCCTAGGGGTACCCCATAGGGTCCGACACAAAAATTGAAGCTCTTTGTTCAGCACGATGGACAGGAATACCGATCATTACGGGTCTTAGGCCTTTAGATAAGGATTCTGTGGACATAAAGATCGACTGAATCGGGCGAGTAATGAAGAAGTTATGGCCAAAATAGTTTTTAGCCCAGGCCCCTAAGGGGTACTCCTAGGGCCCGGCCAAAAAATTGGAGCTCTTTGTTACGCACGATGGATAGGAATTCCAATCATGCGGGGTCTTGGGTCTTTAGATAAGGATTCCGTCGACATAAAGATAGACCGAATCCGGCGAGAAACGAAGAAGTTATGGCCAAAATAGTTTTTGCGTCGGGTCCCGTTTTGCGCAGTTCCACTATTTTTGCCATATCTTCTAGGCTATTTGTCCGATTTGGCCGATTCAAGCGGCGTTGGAAACCTTATTCCAAGGGCTATCCCCCAAAAAGTCGAAATGCACTTTTCCTATTATTTTGCTTTACGAGAACTTCTTGAGAGTCTAAAACAAGCGAAAAAGTGACTATTTTGGGGCGTATTTGGCCGATTTAATCGCGATCTGGGCCTCCAAATTACGCAAGCTCACTTTAAAATGCCATAAATATATGTTTATATTCTAATGTGCAAAAAAATCAACATTTTGGTTTCGGATGATTTTTCAGCCCCCGAGCCCCTAGGGGTACCCCATAGGGTCCGACACAAAAATTGAAGCTCTTTGTTCAGCACGATGGACAGGAATACCGATCATTACGGGTCTTAGGCCTTTAGATAAGGATTCTGTGGACATAAAGATCGACCGAATCGGGCGAGTAATGAAGAAGTTATGGCCAAAATAGTTTTTAGCCCAGGCCCCTAAGGGGTACTCCTAGGGCCCAGCCAAAAAATTGGAGCTCTTTGTTCCGCACGATGGATAGGAATTCCAATCATGCGGGGTCTTGGGCCATTAGATAAGGATTTCCGTCGACATAAAGATCGACCGAATCCGGCGAGAAACGAAGAAGTTATGGCCAAAATAGTTTTTGCGTCGGGTCCCGTTTTGCGCACTTCCACTATTTTTGCCATATCTTCTAGGCTATTTGTCCGATTTGGCCGATTCAAGCGGCGTTGGAAACCTTATTCCAAGGGCTATCCCCCAAAAAGTTGAAATCCACTTTTCCTATTATTTTGCTTTATGAGAACTTCGTGAGAGTCTAAAACAAGCGAAAAAGTGACTATTTTGGGGCGTATTTGACCGATTTAATCGCGATTTGGGCCTCCAAATTACGCAAGCTCACTTTAAAATGCCATAAATATATGTTTATATGCTAATGTGCAAAAAAATCAACATTTCGTTTCGGATGATTTTTCAGCCCCCGAGCCCCTAGGGGTACCCCATAGGGTCCGACACGAAAATTGAAGCTCTTTATCCAGCACGATGCACAGGAATACCGATCATTACGTGTCTTAGGCCTTTAGATAAGGATTCTGTGGACATAAAGATCGACCGAATCGGGCGAGTAATGAAGAAGTTATGGCCAAAATAGTTTTTAGCCCAGGCCCCTAGGGGGTACTCCTAGGGCCCGGCCCAAAAATTGGAGCTCTTTGTTCCGCACGATGGATAGGAATTCCAATCATGCGGGGTCTTGGGCCTTTAGATAAGGATTCCGTCGACATAAAGATCGACCGAATCGGGCAAGAAACGAAGAAGTTATGGCCAAAATAGTTTTTGCGTCGGGTCCTGTTTTTCGCAGTTCCACTATTTTCGTCATAACTTCTAGGCTATTTGTCCGATTTGGCCGATTCAATCAGCGTTGGAAACCTTATTCCAAAGGCTATCCCCCAATAAGTCGAAATCCACTTTTCCTATTATTTTGCTTTACGAGAACTTCGTGAGAGTCTAAAACAAGCGAAAAAGTGACTATTTTGGGGCGTATTCGGCCGATTTACTCGCGATCTGGGCCTCCAAATTACGCAAGCTCACTTTAAAATGCCATAAATATATGTTTATATGCTAATGTGCAAAAAAATCAACATTTTGGTTTCGGATGATTTTTCAGCCCCCGAGCCCCTAGGGGTACCCCATAGGGTCCGACACAAAAATTGAAGCTCTTTGTGCAGCACGATGGACAGGAATACCGATCATTACGGGTCTTAGGCCTTTAGATAAGGATTCTGTGGACATAAAGATCGACTGAATCGGGCGAGTAATGAAGAAGTTATGGCCAAAATAGTTTTTAGCCCAGGCCCCTAAGGGGTACTCCTAGGGCCCGGCCAAAAAATTGGAGCTCTTTGTTACGCACGATGGATAGGAATTCCAATCATGCAGGGTCTTGGGTCTTTAGATAAGGATTCTGTCGACATAAAGATAGACCGAATCCGGCGAGAAACGAAGAAGTTATGGCCAAAATAGTTTTGCGTCGGGTCCCGTTTTGCGCAGTTCCACTATTTTTGCCATATCTTCTAGGCTATTTGTCCGATTTGGCCGATTCAAGCGGCGTTGGAAACCTTATTCCAAGGGCTATCCCCCAAAAAGTCGAAATGCACTTTTCCTATTATTTTGCTTTACGAGAACTTCGTGAGAGTCTAAAACAAGCGAAAAAGTGACTATTTTGGGGCGTATTTGGCCGATTTAATCGCGATCTGGGCTTCCAAATTACGCAAGCTCACTTTAAAATGCCATAAATATATGTTTATATTCTAATAAGCAAAAAAATCAACATTTTGGTTTCGGATGATTTTTCAGCCCCCGAGCCCCTAGGGGTACCCCATAGGGTCCGACACAAAAATTGAAGCTCTTTGTTCAGCACGATGGACAGGAATACCGATCATTACGGGTCTTAGGCCTTTAGATAAGGATTCTGTGGACATAAAGATCGACCGAATCGGGCGAGTAATGAAGAAGTTATGGCCAAAATAGTTTTTAGCCCAGGCTCCTAAGGGGTACTCCAAGGGCCCGGCCAAAAAATTGGAGCTCTTTGTTCCGCACGATGGATAGGAATTCCAATCATGCGGGGTCTTGGGCCATTAGATAAGGATTTCGTCGACATAAAGATCGACCGAATCCGGCGAGAAACGAAGAAGTTATTGCCAAAATAGTTTTTGCGTCGGGTCCCGTTTTGCGCAGTTCCACTATTTTTGCCATATCTTCTAGGCTATTTGTCCGATTTGGCCGATTCAAGCGGCGTTGGAAACCTTATTCCAAGGGCTATCCCCCAAAAAGTCGAAATCCACTTTTCCTATTATTTTGCTTTATGAGAACTTCGTGAGAGTCTAAAACAAGCGAAAAAGTGACTATTTTGGGGCGTATTTGACCGATTTAATCGCGATCTGGGCCTCCAAATTACGCAAGCTCACTTTAAAATGCCATAAATATATGTTTATATGCTAATGTGCAAAAAAATCAACATTTCGTTTCGGATGATTTTTCAGCCCCCGAGCCCCTAGGGGTACCCCATAGGGTCCGGCACGAAAATTGAAGCTCTTTATCCAGCATGATGCACAGGAATACCGATCATTACGTGTCTTAGGCCTTTAAATAAGGATTCTGTGGACATAAAGATCGACCGAATCGGGCGAGTAATGAAGAAGTTATGGCCAAAATAGTTTTTAGCCCAGGCCCCTAGGGGGTACTCCTAGGGCCCGGCCCAAAAATTGGAGCTCTTTGTTCCGCACGATGGATAGGAATTCCAATCATGCGGGGTCTTGGGCCTTTAGATAAGGATTCCGTCGACATAAAGATCGACCGAATCGGGCGAGAAACGAAGAAGTTATGGCCAAAATAGTTTTTGCGTCGGGTCCTGTTTTTCGCAGTTCCACTATTTTCGTCATAACTTCTAGGCTATTTGTCCGATTTGGCCGATTCAATCAGCGTTGGAAACCTTATTCCAAAGGCTATCCCCCAATAAGTCGAAATCCACTTTTCCTATTATTTTGCTTTACGAGAACTTCGTGAGAGTCTAAAACAAACGAAAAAGTGACTATTTTGGGGCGTATTTGGCCGATTTACTCGCGATCTGGGCCTCCAAATTACGCAAGCTCACTTTAAAATGCCATAAATATATGTTTATATACTAATGTTCAAAAAAATCAACATTTCATTTCGGATGATTTTTCAGCCCCCGAGCCCCTAGGGGTACCCCATAGGGTCCGGCACGAAAATTGAAGCTCTTTGTTCAGCACGATGGACAGGAATACCGATCATTACGGGTCTTAGGCCTTTAGATAAGGATTCTGTGGGCATAAAGATCGACCGAATCGGGCGAGTAATGAAGAAGTTATGGCCAAAATAGTTTTTAGCCCAGGCCCCTAAGGGGGTACTCCTAGGGCCAGCCCAAAAATTGGAGCTCTTTGTTACGCACGATGGATAGGAATTCCAATCATGCGGGGTCTTGGGTCTTTAGATAAGGATTCCGTCGACATAAAGATAGACCGAATCCGGCGAGAAACGAAGAAGTTATGGCCAAAATAGTTTTGCGTCGGGTCCCGTTTTGCGCAGTTCCACTATTTTTGCCATATCTTCTAGGCTATTTGTCCGATTTGGCCGATTCAAGCGGCGTTGGAAACCTTATTCCAAGGGCCATAGGGTCCGGCACGAAAATTGAAGCTCTTTATCCAGCACGATGCACAGGAATACCGATCATTACGTGTCTTAGGCCTTTAGATAAGGATTCTGTGGACATAAAGATCGACCGAATCGGGCGAGTAATGAAGAAGTTATGGCCAAAATAGTTTTTAGCCTAGGCCCGTAAGGGGTACTCCTAGGGCCCGGCCAAAAAATTGGAGCTCTTTGTTACGCACGATGGATAGGAATTCCAATCATGCGGGGTCTTGGGACTTTAGATAAGGATTCCATCGACAAAAAGATCGACCGAATCCGGCGAGAAACGAAGAAGTTATGGCCAAAATAGTTTTTGCGTCAGGTCCCGTTTTGCGCAGTTCTACTATTTTTGCCATAACTTCTAGTCTATTTGTCCGATTTGGCCGATTCAAGCGGCGTTGGAAACCTTATTCCAAGGGCTATCCCCCAAAAAATCGAAATCCACTTTTCCTATTAATTTGCTTTACGAGAACTTCGTGAGAGTCTAAAACAAGCGAAAAAGTGACTATTTTGGGGCGTATTTGGCCGATTTACTCGCGATCTGGGCCTCCAAATTACTCAAGCTCACTTTAAAATGCCATAAATATATGTTTATATACTAATGTTCAAAAAAATCAACATTTCGTTTCGGATGATTTTTCAGCCCCCGAGCCCCTAAGGGTACCCCATAGGGTCCGGCACGAAAATTGAAGCTCTTTGTTCAGCACGATGGACAGGAATACCGATCATTACGGGTCTTAGGCCTTTAGATAAGGATTCTGTGGGCATAAAGATCGACCGAATCGGGCGAGTAATGAAGAAGTTATGGCCAAAATAGTTTTTAGCCCAGGCCCCTAAGGGGGTACTCCTAGGGCCCAGCCCAAAAATTGGAGCTCTTTGTTACGCACGATGGATAGGAATTCCAATCATGCGGGGTCTTGGGCCTTTAGATAAGGATTCCGTCGACATAAAGATCGACCGAATCCGGCGAGAAACGAAGAAGTTATGGCCAAAATAGTTTTTGAGTCGGGTCCCGTTTTCCGCAGTTCCACTATTTTTGCCATAACTTCTAGGCTATTTGTCCGATTTTGCCGATTCAAGCGGCGTTGGAAACATTATTCCAAGGGCTATTCCCCAAAAAGTCGAAATCCACTTTTCCTATTATTTTGCTTTACGAGAACTTCGTGAGAGTCTAAAACAAGCGAAAAAGTGACTATTTTGGGGCGTATTTGGCCGATTTAATCGCGATCTGGGCTTCCAAATTACGCAAGCTCACTTTAAAATGCCATAAATATATGTTTATATTCTAATAAGCAAAAAAATCAACATTTTGGTTTCGGATGATTTTTCAGCCCCCGAGCCCCTAGGGGTACCCCATAGGGTCCGACACAAAAATTGAAGCTCTTTGTTCAGCACGATGGACAGGAATACCGATCATTACGGGTCTTAGGCCTTTAGATAAGGATTCTGTGGACATAAAGATCGACTGAATCGGGCGAGTAATGAAGAAGTTATGGCAAAAATAGTTTTTAGCCCAGCCCCCTAGGGGGTACTCTTAGGGCCCGGCTCAAAAATTGGAGCTCTTTGTTCCGCACGATGGATAGGAATTCCAATCATGCGGGGTCTTGGGACTTTAGATAAGGATTCCATCGACAAAAAGATCGACCGAATCCGGCGAGAAACGAAGAAGTTATGGCCAAAATAGTTTTTGCGTCGGGTCCCGTTTTGTGCAGTTCCACTATTTTTGCCATAACTTCTAGGCTATTTGTCCGATTTTGCCGATTCAAGCGGCGTTGGAAACCTTATTCCAAGGGCTATCCCCCAAAAAGTCGAAATGCACTTTTCCTATTATTTTGCTTTACGAGAACTTCATGAGAGTCTAAAACAAGCGAAAAAGTGACTATTTTGGGGCGTATTTGGCCGATTTAATCGCGATCTGGGCCTCCAAATTACGCAAGCTCACTTTAAAATGCCATAAATATATGTTTATATGCTAATGTGCAAAAAAATCAACATTTTGGTTTCGGATGATTTTTCAGCCCACGAGCCCCTAGGGGTACCCCATAGGGTCCGACACAAAAATTGAAGCTCTTTGTTCAGCACGATGGACAGGAATACCGATCATTACGGGTCTTAGGTCTTTAGATAAGGATTCTGTGGACATAAAGATCGACCGAATCGGGCGAGTAATGAAGAAGTTATGGCCAAAATAGTTTTAGCCCAGGCCCCTAGGGGGTACTCCTAGGGCCCGGCTCAAAAATTGGAGCTCTTTGTTCCGCACGATGGATAGGAATACCAATCATGCGGGGTCTTGGGACTTTAGATAAGGATTCCGCCGACAAAAAGATCGACCGAATCCGGCGAGAAACGAAGAAGTTATGGCCAAAATAGTTTTTGCGTCGGGTCCCGTTTGGCGCAGTTCCACTATTTTTGCCATAACTTCTAGGCTATTTGTCCGATTTGGCCGATTCAAGCGGCGTTGGAAACCTTATTCCAAGGGCTATCCCCCAATAAGTTGAAATCCACTTTTCCTATTATTTTTCTTTACGAGAACTTCGTGAGAGTCTAAAACAAGCGAAAAAGTGACTATTTTGGGGCGTATTTGGCCGATTTAATCGCGATCTGGGCCTCCAAATTACGCAAGCTCACTTTAAAATGCCATAAATATATGTTTATATGCTAATGTGCAAAAAAATCAACATTTTGGTTTCGGATGATTTTTCAGCCCCCGAGCCCCTAGGGGTACCCAATAGGGTCCGACACAAAAATTGAAGCTCTTTGTTCAGCACGATGGACAGGAATACCGATCATTACGGGTCTTAGGCCTTTAGATAAGGATTCTGTGGACATAAAGATCGACCGAATCGGGCGAGTAATGAAGAAGTTATGGCCAAAATAGTTTTTAGCCCAGGCCCCTAAGGGGTACTCCTAGGGCCCGGCCAAAAAATTGGAGCTCTTTGTTACGCACGATGGATAGGAATTCCAATCATGCGGGGTCTTGGGTCTTTAGATAAGGATTCCGTCGACATAAAGATAGACCGAATCCGGCGAGAAACGAAGAAGTTATGGCCAAAATAGTTTTGCCTCGGGTCCCGTTTTGCGCAGTTCCACTATTTTTGCCATATCTTCTAGGCTATTTGTCCGATTTGGCCGATTCAAGCGGCGTTGGAAACCTTATTCCAAGGGCCATAGGGTCCGGCACGAAAATTGAAGCTCTTTATCCAGCACGATGCACAGGAATACCGATCATTACGTGTCTTAGGCCTTTAGATAAGGATTCTGTGGACATAAAGATCGACCGAATCGGGCGAGTAATGAAGAAGTTAAGGCCAAAATAGTTTTTAGCCCAGGCCCCTAGGGGGTACTCCTAGGGCCCGACCCAAAAATTGGAGCTCTTTGTTCCGCACGATGGATAGGAATTCCAATCATGCGGGGTCTTGGGCCTTTAGATAAGGATTCCGTCGACATAAAGATCGACCTAATCGGGCGAGAAACGAAGAAGTTATGGCCAAAATAGTTTTTGCGTTGGGTCCTATTTTTCGCAGTTCCACTATTTTCGTCATAACTTCTAGGCTATTTGTCCGATTTGGCCGATTCAATCAGCGTTGGAAACCTTATTCCAAAGGCTATCCCCCAATAAGTCGAAATCCACTTTTCCTATTATTTTGCTTTACGAGAACTTCGTGAGAGTCTAAAACAAGCGAAAAAGTGACTATTTTGGGGCGTATTTGGCCGATTTACTCGCGATCTGGGCCTCCAAATTACGCAAGCTCACTTTAAAATGCCATAAATATATGTTTATATACTAATGTTCAAAAAAATCAACATTTCATTTCGGATGATTTTTCAGCCCCCGAGCCCCTAGGGGTACCCCATAGGGTCCGGCACGAAAATTGAAGCTCTTTGTTCAGCACGATGGACAGGAATACCGATCATTACGGGTCTTAGGCCTTTAGATAAGGATTCTGTGGACATAAAGATCGACTGAATCGGGTGAGTAATGAAAAAGTTATGGCAAAAATAGTTTTTAGCCCAGCCCCCTAGGGGGTACTCCTAGGGCCCGGCTCAAAAATTGGAGCTTTTTGTTCCGCACGATGGATAGGAATTCCAATCATGCGGGGTCTTGGGACTTTAGATAAGGATTCCATGGACAAAAAGATCGACCGAATCCGGCGAGAAATGAAGAAGTTATGGCCAAAATAGTTTTTGCGTCGGGTCCCGTTTTGTGCAGTTCCACTATTTTTGCCATAACTTCTAGGCTATTTGTCCGATTTTGCCGATTCAAGCGGCGTTGGAAACCTTATTCCAAGGGCTATCCCCCAAAAAGTCGAAATGCACTTTTCCTATTATTTTGCTTTACGAGAACTTCGTGAGAGTCTAAAACAAGCGAAAAAGTGACTATTTTGGGGCGTATTTGGCCGATTTAATCGCGATCTGGGCCTCCAAATTACGCAAGCTCACTTTAAAATGCCATAAATATATGTTTATATGCTAATGTTCAAAAAAATCAACATTTTGGTTTCGGATGATTTTTCAGCCCCCGAGCCCCTAGGGGTACCCCATAGGGTCCGACACAAAAATTGAAACTCTTTGTTCAGCACGATGGACAGAAATACCGATCATTACGGGTCTTAGGCCTTTAGATAAGGATTCTGTGGACATAAAGATTGACCGAATCGGGCGAGTAATGAAGAAGTTATGGCCAAAATAGTTTTTAGCCCAGGCCCCTAAGGGGTACTCCTAGGGCCCGGCCCAAAAATTGGAGCTCTTTGTTCCGCACGATGGATAGGAATTCCAATCATGCGGGGTCTTGGGCCTTTAGATAAGGATTCCGTCGACATAAAGATCGACCGAATCGGGCGAGAAACGAAGAAGTTATGGCCAAAATAGTTTTTGCGTCGGGTCCTGTTTTTCGCAGTTCCACTATTTTCGTCATAACTTCTAGGCTATTTGTCCGATTTGGCCGATTCAATCAGCGTTGGAAACCTTATTCCAAAGGCTATCCCCCAATAAGTCGAAATCCACTTTTCCTATTATTTTGCTTTACGAGAACTTCGTGAGAGTCTAAAACAAGAGAAAAAGTGACTATTTTGGGGCGTATTTGGCCGATTTACTCGCGATCTGGGCCTCCAAATTACGCAAGCTCACTTTAAAATGCCATAAATATATGTTTATATGCTAATGTGCAAAAAAATCAACATTTCGTTTCGGATGATTTTTCAGCCCCCGAGCCCCTAGGGGTACCCCATAGGGTCCGGCACGAAAATTGAAGCTCTTTATTCAGCACGATGGACAAGAATACCGATCATTACGGGTCTTAGGCCTTTAGATAAGGATTCTGTGGACATAAAGATCGACTGAATCGGGCGAGTAATGAAGAAGTTATGGCAAAAATAGTTTTTAGCCCAGGCCCCTAGGGGGTACTCTTAGGGCCCGGCTCAAAAATTGGAGCTCTTTGTTCCGCACGATGGATAGGAATTCCAATCATGCGGGGTCTTGGGACTTTAGATAAGGATTCCATCGACAAAAAGATCGACCGAATCCGGCGAGAAACGAAGAAGTTATGGCCAAAATAGTTTTTGCGTCGGGTCCCGTTTTGTGCAGTTCCACTATTTTTGCCATAACTTCTAGGCTATTTGTCCGATTTTGTCGATTCAAGCGGCGTTGGAAACCTTATTCCAAGGGCTATCCCCCAAAAAGTCGAAATGCACTTTTCCTATTATTTTGCTTTACGAGAACTTCGTGAGAGTCTAAAACAAGCGAAAAAGTGACTATTTTGGGGCGTATTTGGCCGATTTAATCGCGATCTGGGCCTCCAAATTACGCAAGCTCACTTTAAAATGCCATAAATATATGTTTATATGCTAATGTGCAAAAAATCAACATTTTGGTTTCGGATGATTTTTCAGCCCCCGAGCCCCTAGGGTTACCCCATAGGGTCCGCACAAAAATTGAAGCTCTTTGTTCAGCACGATGGACAGGAATACCGATCATTACGGGTCTTAGGCCTTTAGATAAGGATTCTGTGGACATAAAGATCGACCGAATCGGGCGAGTAATGAAGAAGTTATGGCCAAAATAGTTTTAGCCCAGGCCCCTAGGGGGTACTCCTAGGGCCCGGCTCAAAAATTGGAGCTCTTTGTTCCGCACGATGGATAGGAATACCAATCATGCGGGGTCTTGGGACTTTAGATAAGGATTCCGCCGACAAAAAGATCGACCGTATCCGGCGAGAAACGAAGAAGTTATGGCCAAAATAGTTTTTGCGTCGGGTCCCGTTTGGCGCAGTTCCACTATTTTTGCCATAACTTCTAGGCTATTTGTCCGATTTGGCCGATTCAAGCGGCGTTGGAAACCTTATTCCAAGGGCTATCCCCCAAAAAGTTGAAATCCAATTTTCCTATTATTTTTCTTTACGAGAACTTCGTGAGAGTCTAAAACAAGCGAAAAAGTGACTATTTTGGGGCGTATTTGGCCGATTTAATCGCGATCTGGGCCTCCAAATTACGCAAGCTCACTTTAAAATGTCATAAATATATGTTTATATGCTAATGTGCAAAAAAATCAACATTTTGGTTTCGGATGATTTTTCAGCCCCCGAGCCCCTAGGGGTACCCCATAGGGTCCGACACAAAAATTGAAGCTCTTTGTTCAGCACGATGGACAGGAATACCGATCATTACGGGTTTTAGGCCTTTAGATAAGGATTCTGTGGACATAAAGATCGACCGAATCGGGCGAGTAATGAAGAAGTTATGGCCAAAATAGTTTTTAGCCCAGGCCCCTAAGGGGTACTCCTAGAGCCCGGCCAAAAAATTGGAGCTCTTTGTTACGCACGATGGATAGGAATTCCAATCATGCGGGGTCTTGGGTCTTTAGATAAGGATTCCGTCGACATAAAGATAGACCGAATCCGGCGAGAAACGAAGAAGTTATGGCCAAAATAGTTTTGCGTCGGGTCCCGTTTTGCGCAGTTCCACTATTTTTGCCATATCTTCTAGGCTATTTGTCCGATTTGGCCGATTCAAGCGGCGTTGGAAACCTTATTCCAAGGGCCATAGGGTCCGGCACGAAAATTGAAGCTCTTTATCCAGCACGATGCACAGGAATACCGATCATTACGTGTCTTAGGCCTTTAGATAAGGATTCTGTGGACATAAAGATCGACCGAATCGGGCGAGTAATGAAGAAGTTATGGCCAAAATAGTTTTTAGCCTAGGCCCCTAAGGGGTACTCCTAGGGCCCGGCCAAAAAATTGGAGCTCTTTGTTACGCACGATGGATAGGAATTCCAATCATGCGGGGTCTTGGGACTTTAGATAAGGATTCCATCGACAAAAAGATCGACCGAATCCGACGAGAAACGAAGAAGTTATGGCCAAAATAGTTTTTGCGTCAGGTCCCGTTTTGCGCAGTTCTACTATTTTTGCCATAACTTCTAGTCTATTTGTCCGATTTGGCCGATTCAAGCGGCGTTGGAAACCTTATTCCAAGGGCTATCCCCCAAAAAATCGAAATCCACTTTTCCTATTATTTTGCTTTACGAGAACTTCGTGAGAGTCTAAAACAAGCGAAAAAGTGACTATTTTGGGGCGTATTTGGCCGATTTACTCGCGATCTGGGCCTCCAAATTACTCAAGCTCACTTTAAAATGCCATAAATATATGTTTATATACTAATGTTCAAAAAAATCAACATTTCGTTTCGGATGATTTTTCAGCCCCCGAGCCCCTAAGGTTACCCCATAGGGTCCGGCACGAAAATTGAAGCTCTTTGTTCAGCACGATGGACAGGAATACCGATCATTACGGGTCTTAGGCCTTTAGATAAGGATTCTGTGGGCATAAAGATCGACCGAATCGGGCGAGTAATGAAGAAGTTATGGCCAAAATAGTTTTTAGCCCAGGCCCCTAAGGGGGTACTCCTAGGGCCCAGCCCAAAAATTGGAGCTCTTTGTTACGCACGATGGATAGGAATTCCAATCATGCGGGGTCTTGGGCCTTTAGATAAGGATTCCGTCGACATAAAGATCGACCGAATCCGGCGAGAAACGAAGAAGTTATGGCCAAAATAGTTTTTGAGTCGGGTCCCGTTTTCCGCAGTTCCACTATTTTTGCCATAACTTCTAGGCTATTTGTCCGATTTTGCCGATTCAAGCGGCGTTGGAAACATTATTCCAAGGGCTATTCCCCAAAAAGTCGAAATCCACTTTTCCTATTATTTTGCTTTACGAGAACTTCGTGAGAGTCTAAAATAAGCGAAAAAAATGACTATTTTGGGGCGTATTTGGCCGATTTAATCGCGATCTGGGCCTCCAAATTACGCAAGCTCACTTTAAAATGCCGTAAATATATGTTTATATGCTAATGTGCAAAAAAATCAACATTTTGGTTTCGGATGATTTTTCAGCCCCCGAGCCCCTAGGGGTACCCCATAGGGTCCGACACAAAAATTGAAGCTCTTTGTTCAGCACGATGGACAGGAATACCGATCATTACGGGTCTTAGGCCTTTAGATTAGGATTCTGTGGACATAAAGATCGACCGAATCGGGCGATTAATGAAGAAGTTATGGCCAAAATAGTTTTTAGCCCAGGCCCCTAAGGGGGTACTCCTAGGGCCCAGCCCAAAAATTGGAGCTCTTTGTTACGCACGATGGATAGGAATTCCAATCATGCGGGGTCTTGGGCCTTTAGATAAGGATTCCGTCGACATAAAGATCGACCGAATCCGGCGAGAAACGAAGAAGTTATGGCCAAAATAGTTTTTGCGTCGGGTCCCATTTTGCGCAGTTCCACTATTTTTGCCATAACTTCTAGGCTATTTGTCCGATTTGGCCTATTCAAGCGGCGTTGGAAAACATTATTCCAAGGGCTATCCCCCAAAAAGTCGAAATCCACTTTTCCTATTATTTTGCTTTACGAGAACTTCGTGAGAGTCTAAAACAAGCGAAAAAGTGACTATTTTGGGGCGTATTTGGCCGATTTACTCGCGATCTGGGCCTCCAAATTACGCAAGCTCACTTTAAAATGCCATAAATATATGTTTATATACTAATGTTCAAAAAAATCAACATTTCGTTTCGGATGATTTTTCAGCCCCCGAGCCCCTAAGGGTACCCCATAGGGTCCGGCACGAAAATTGAAGCTCTTTGTTCAGCACGATGGACAGGAATACCGATCATTACGGGTCTTAGGCCTTTAGATAAGGATTCTGTGGACATAAAGATCGACGGAATCGGGCGAGTAATGAAGAAGTTATGGCCAAAATAGTTTTTAGCCCAGGCCCCTAAGGGGTACTCCTAGGGCCCGGCTCAAAAATTGGAGCTCTTTTTTCCGCACGATGGATAGGAATTCCAATCATGCGGGGTCTTGGGACTTTAGATAAGGATTCCATCGACAAAAAGATCGACCGAATCCGGCGAGAAACGAAGAAGTTATGGCCAAAATAGTTTTTGCGTCGGGTCCCGTTTTGCGCAGTTCCACTATTTTTGCCATAACTTCTAGGCTATTTGTCCGATTTTGCCGATTCAAGCGGCGTTGGAAACCTTATTCCAAGGGCTATCCCCCAAAAAGTCGAAATCCACTTTTCCTATTATTTTGCTTTACGAGAACTTCGTGAGAGTTTAAAAAAGCGAAAAAATGACTATTTTGGGGCGTATTTGGCCGATTTAATCGCGATTTGGGCCTCCAAATTACGCAAGCTCACTTTAAAATGCCATAAATATATGTTTATATGCTAATGTGCAAAAAAATCAACATTTTGGTTTCGGATGATTTTTCAGCCCCCGAGCCCCTAGGGGTACCCCATAGGGTCCGACACAAAAATTGAAGCTCTTTGTTCAGCACGATGGACAGGAATACCGATCATTACGGGTCTTAGGCCTTTAGATAAGGATTCTATGGACATAAAGATCGACCGAATCGGGCGAGTAATGAAGAAGTTATGGCCAAAATAGTTTTTAGCCCAGGCCCCTAAGGGGGTACTCCTAGGGCCCAGCCAAAAAAATTGGAGCTCTTTGTTACGCACGATGGATAGGAATTCCAATCATGCGGGGTCTTGGGCCTTTAGATAAGGATTCCGTCGACATAAAGATCGACCGAATCCGGCGAGAAACGAAGAAGTTATGGCCAAAATTGTTTTTGCGTCGGGTCCCGTTTTGCGCAGTTCCACTATTTTTGCCATAACTTCTAGGCTATTTGTCCGATTTGGCCTATTCAAGCGGCGTTGGAAAACATTATTCCAAGGACTATCCCCCAAAAAGTCGAAATCCACTTTTCCTATTATTTTGCTTTACGAGAACTTCGTGAGAGTCTAAAACAAGCGAAAAAGTGACTATTTTGGGGCGTATTTGGCCGATTTACTCGCGATCTGGGCCTCCAAATTACGCAAGCTCACTTTAAAATGCCATAAATATATGTTAATATGCTAATGTGCAAAAAAATCAACATTTCGTTTCGGATGATTTTTCAGCCCCCGAGCCCCTAGGGGTACCCCATAGGGTCCGGCACGAAAATTGAAGCTCTTTGTTCAGCACGATGGACAGGAATACCGATCATTACGGGTCTTAGGTCTTTAGATAAGGATTCTGTGGACATAAAGATCGACCGAATCGGGCGAGTAATGAAGAAGTTATGGCCAAAATAGTTTTTAACCCAGGCCCCTAAGGGGGTACTCCTAGGGCCCAGCCCAAAAATTGGAGCTCTTTGTTACGCACGATGGATAGGAATTCCAATCATACGGGTTCTTGGGCCTTTAGATAAGGATTCCGTCGACATAAAGATCGACCGAATCCGGCGAGAAACGAAGAAGTTATGGCCAAAATAGTTTTTTGCGTCGGGTCCCGTTTTGCGCAGTTCCACTATTTTTGCCATAACTTCTAGGCTATTTGTCCGATTTGGCCGATTCAAGCGGCGTTGGAAAACATTATTCCAAGGGCTATCCCCCAAAAAGTCGAAATCCACTTTTCCTATTATTTTGCTTTACGAGAACTTCGTGAGAGTCTAAAACAAGCGAAAAAGTGACTATTTTGGGACGTATTTGGCCGATTTACTCGCGATCTGGGCCTCCAAATTACGCAAGCTCACTTTAAAATGCCATAAATATATGTTTATATACTAATGTTCAAAAAAATCAACATTTCGTTTCGAATGATTTTTCAGCCCCCGAGCCCCTAAGGCTAA
>CM055960.1:145085-184090 GCA_029490685.1 Schizonepeta tenuifolia
AGCTTCACTTTAAAATGCCATAAGTACATGTGAATGTGCTAATGTGCGAAAAAAACAACATTTCATTTCGGATGATTTTTCAGCCCCCGAGCCCCTAGGGGTACTCCATAGGGTCCGGCACGAAAATTGAAGCTCTTTGTTCAGCACGATGGACAGGAATACCGATCATTACGGGTCTTAGGCCTTTAGATAGGGATTTTGTGGACATAAAGATCGACCGAATCGGGCGAGTAATGAAGAAGTTATGGCCAAAATAGTTTTTAACCCAGGCCCCTAGGGGGTACTCCTAGGGCCCGGCCCAAAAATTGGAGCTCTTTGTTCCGCACGATGGATAGGAATTCCAATCATGCGGGGTTTTGGCCCCTTTAGATAAGGATTCCGTCGACATAAAGATCGACCGAATCGGGCGAGAAACGAAGAAGTTATGGCCAAATAGTTTTTGAGTCGGGTCCCGTTTTTCGCAGTTCCACTATTTTCGCCATAACTTCTAGGCTATTTGTCCGATTTGGACCGATTCAAGCGGCGTTGGAAACCTTATTCCAAGGGCTATCCCCCATAAAGTGAAAATCCACTTTTTTCTATTATTTTGCTTTACGCGAACTTCGTGAGAGTCCAAAACAAGCGAAAAAGTGACTATTTTGGGGCTTATTCGGCCGATTTATCCGCGATCTGGGCCTTAAAATTACGCAAGCTCACTTTAAAATGCCATAAGTACATGTGAATGTGCTAATGTGCGAAAAAAACAACATTTCATTCGGATGATTTTTTAGCCCCTGAGCCCCTAGGGGTACCCCATAGGGTCCGACACGAAAATTGAAGCTCTTTGTTCAGCACGATGGACAGGAATACCGATCATTACGGGTCTTTGGCCTTTAGATAAGGATTCTGTGGACATAAAGATCGACCGAATCGGGCGAGTAATGAAGAAGTTATGGCCAAAATAGTTTTTAGCCCAGGCACCTAGGGGGTACTCCTAGGGCCCGGCCCAAAAATTGGAGCTCTTTGTTCCGCACGATGGATAGGAATTCCAATCATGCGGGGTCTTGACCTTTAGATAAGGATTCCGTCGACATAAAGATCGACCGAATCCGGCGAGAAACGAAGAAGTTATGGCCAAAATAGTTTTTGCGTCGGGTCCCGTTTTTCGCAGTTCCACTATTTTCGCCATAACTTCTAGGCTATTTGTCCGATTTGGCCGATTCAAGCGGCGTTGGAAACCTTATTCCAAGGGCTATCCCCCATAAAGTGAAAATCCACTTTTTCTATTATTTTGCTTTACGCGAACTTCGTGAGAGTCCAAAACAAGCGAAAAAGTGACTATTTTGGGGCTTATTCGGCCGATTTACCCGCGATCTGGGCCTCCAAATTACGCAAGCTCACTTTAAAATGCCATAAGTACATGTAATGTGCTAATGTGCGAAAACAACAACATTTCATTTCGGATGATTTTTCAGCCCCCGAGCCCCTAGGGGTACCCCATAGGGTCCGACACGAAAATTGAAGCTCTTTGTTGAGCACGATGGACAGGAATACCGATCATTACGGGTCTTGGCCTTTAGATAAGGATTCTGTGGACATAAAGATCGACCGAATCGGGCGAGTAATGAAGAAGTTATGGCCAAAATAGTTTTTAGCCCATGCCCCTAGGGGGTACTCCTAGGGCCCGGCCCAAAAATTGGAGCTCTTTGTTCCGCACGATGGATAGGAATTCCAATCATGCGGGGTCTTGGACCTTTAGATAAAGATTCCGTCGACATAAAGATCGACCGAATCCCGCGAGAAACGAAGAAGTTATGGCAAAAATAGTTTTTGCGTCGGGTCCCGTTTTGCGCAGTTCCACTATTTTTGCCATAACTTCTAGGCTATTTGTCCGATTTGGCCGATTCAAGCGGCGTTGGAAACGTTATTCCAAGGGCTATCCCCCAAAAAGTCGAAATCCACTTTTCCTATTATTTTGCTTTACGAGAACTTCGTGAGAGTCTAAAACAAGCGAAAAAGTGACTATTTTGGGGCGTATTTGGCCGATTTACTCGCGATCTGGGCCTCCAAATTAAGCAAGCTCACTTTAAAATGCCATAAATATATGTTTATATGCTAATGTGCAAAAAAATCAACATTTCGTTTCGGATGATTTTTCAGCCCCCGAGCCCCTAGGGGTACCCCATAGGGTCCGGCACGAAAATTGAAGCTCTTTGTTCAGCACGATGGACAGGAATACCGATCATTACGGGTCTTAGCCCTTAGATACGGATTTTGTGGACATAAAGATCGACCGAATCGGGCGAGTAATGAAGAAGTTATGGCCAAAATAGTTATTAGCCCAGGCCCCTAGGGGGGTACTCCTAAGGCCCGGCCCAAAAATTGGAGCTCTTTGTTCAGTACGATGGATAGGAATTCCAATCATGCGGGGTCTTGGGCCTTTAGATAAGGATTCCGTCGACATAAAGATCGACCGAATCCGGCGAGAAACGAAGAAGTTATGGCCAAAATAGTTTTTGCGTCGGGTCCCGTTTTGCGCAGTTCCACTATTTTTGCCATAACTTCTAGGCTATTTGTCCGATTTGGCCGATTCAAGCGGCGTTGGAAACCTTATTCCAAGGGCTATCCCCCATAAAAGTCGAAATCCACTTTTCCTATTATTTTGCTTTACGAGAACTTCGTGAGAGTCTAAAACAAGCGAAAAAGTGACTATTTTGGGGCGTATTTGGCCGATTTACTCGCGATCTGGGCCTCCAAATTAAGCAAGCTCACTTTAAAATGCCATAAATATATGTTTATATGCTAATGTGCAAAAAAAATCAACATTTCGTTTCGGATGATTTTTCAGCCCCCGAGCCCCTAGGGGTACTCCATAGGGTCCGGCACGAAAATTGAAGCTCTTTGTTCAGCACGATGGACAGGAATACCGATCATTACGGGTCTTAGGCCTTTAGATAACGGATTCTGTGGACATAAAGATCGACCGAATCGGGCGAGTAATGAAGAAGTTATGGCCAAAATAGTTTTTAGCCCAGGCCCCTAGGGGTACTCCTAGGGCCCGGCCCAAAAATTGGAGCTCTTTGTTCAGCACGATGGATAGGAATTCCAATCATGCGGGGTCTTGCGCCTTTAGATAAGGATTCCGTCGACATAAAGATCGACCGAATCGGGCGAGAAACGAAGAAGTTATGGCCAAAATAGTTTTTGCGTCGGGTCCCGTTTTTCGCAGTTCCACTATTTTCGCCATAACTTCTAGGCTATTTGTCCGATTTGGCCGATTCAAGCGGCGTTGGAAACCTTATTCCAAGGGCTATCCCCCTAAAAGTCGAAATCCACTTTTCCTATTATTTTGCTTTACGAGAACTTCGTGAGAGTCTAAAACAAGCGAAAAAGTGACTATTTTGGGGCGTATTTGGCCGATTTACTCGCGATCTGGGCCTCCAAATTAAGCAAGCTCACTTTAAAATGCCATAAATATATGTTTATATGCTAATGTGCAAAAAAATCAACATTTCGTTTCGGATGATTTTTCAGCCCCCGAGCCCCTAGGGGTACCCCATAGGGTCCGGCACGAAAATTGAAGCTCTTTGTTCAGCACGATGGACAGGAATACCGATCATTACGGGTCTTAGGCCTTTAGATAATGATTCTGTGGACATAAAGATCGACCGAATCGGGCGAGTAATGAAGAAGTTATGGCCAAAATAGTTTTTAGCCCAGGCCCCTAGGGGGTACTCCTAGGGCCCGGCCCAAAAATTGGAGCTCTTTGTTCCGCACGATGGATAGGAATTCCAATCATGCGGGGTCTTGGGCCTTTAGATAAGGATTCCGTCGACATAAAGATCGACCGAATCGGGCGAGAAACGAAGAAGTTATGGCCAAAATAGTTTTTGCGTCGGGTCCCATTTTTCGCAGTTCCACTATTTTCGCCATAACTTCTAGGCTATTTGTCCGATTTGGCCGATTCAAGCGGCGTTGGAAACCTTATTCCAAGGGCTATCCCCCATAAAGTGAAATCCACTTTTTCTATTATTTTGCTTTACGCGAACTTCGTGAGAGTCCAAAACAAGCGAAAAAGTGACTATTTTGGGGCTTATTCGGCCGATTTACCCGCGATCTAGGCCTTCAAATTACGCAAGCTTACTTTAAAATGCCATAAGTACATGTGAATGTGCTAATGTGCGAAAAAAAACAACATTTCATTTCGGATGATTTTTCAGCCCCCGAGCCCCTAGGGGTACTCCATAGGGTCCGGCACGAAAATTGAAGCTCTTTGTTCAGCACGATGGACAGGAATACCGATCATTACGGGTCTTAGGCCTTTAGATAAGGATTCTGTGGACATAAAGATCGACCCAATCGGGCGAGTAATGAAGAAGTTATGGCCAAAATAGTTTTTAGCCCAGGCCCCTAGGGGGTACTCCTAGGGCCCGGCCCAAAAATTGGAGCTCTTTGTTCTGCACGATGGATAGGAATTCCAATCATGCGGGGTTTTGCCCCTTTAGGTAAGGATTCCGTCGACATAAAGATCGACCGAATCGGGCGAGAAACGAAGAAGTTATGGCCAAAATAGTTTTTGCGTCGGGTCCCGTTTTTCGCAGTTCCACTATTTTCGCCATAACTTCTAGGCTATTTGTCCGATTTGGCCGATTCAAGCGGCGTTGGAAACCTTATTCCAAGGGCTATCCCCCTAAAAGTCGAAATCCACTTTTCCTATTATTTTGCTTTACGAGAACTTCGTGAGAGTCCAAAACAAGCGTAAAAGTGTACTATTTTGGGGCGTATTTGGCCGATTTACTCGCGATCTGGGCCTCCAAATTACGCAAGCTCACTTTAAAATGCCATAAATATATGTTTATATGCTAATGTGCAAAAAAATCAACATTTCGTTTCGGATGATTTTACAGCCCCCGAGCCCCTAGGGGTACTCCATAGGGTCCGGCACGAAAATTGAAGCTCTTTGTTCAGCACGATAGGACAGGAATACCGATCATTACGGGTCTTAGGCCTTTAGATAACGGATTCTGTGGACATAAAGATCGACCGAATCGGGCGAGTAATGAAGAAGTTATGGCCAAAATAGTTTTTAGCCCAGGCCCCTAGGGGGTACTCCTAGGGCCCGGCCCTAAAAATTGGAGCTCTTTGTTCCGCACGATGGATAGGAATTCCAATCATGCGGGGTCTTGGCCCTTTAGATAAGGATTCCGTCGACATAAAGATCGACCGAATCGGGCGAGAAACGAAGAAGTTATGGCCAAAATAGTTTTTGCGTCGGGTCCCAGTTTTTCGCAGTTCCACTATTTTCGCCATAACTTCTAGGCTATTTGTCCGATTTGGCCGATTCAAGCGGCGTTGGAAACCTTATTCCAAGGGCTATCCCCCATAAAGTGAAATCCACTTTTTCTATTATTTTGCTTTACGCGAACTTCGTGAGAGTCCTAAAACAAGCGAAAAAGTGACTATTTTGGGGCGTATTCGGCCGATTTACTCGCGATCTGGGCCTTCAAATTACGCAAGCTCACTTTAAAATGCCATAAAGTACTATGTTAATAGTGCTAATGTGCGAAAAAAATCAACATTTCATTTCGGATGATTTTTCAGCCCCCGAGCCCCTAGGGGTACTCCATAGGGTCCGGCACGAAAATTGAAGCTCTTTGTTCAGCACGATGGACAGGAATACCGATCATTACGGGTCTTAGGCCTTTAGATAAGGATTCTGTGGACATAAAGATCGACCCGAATCGGGCGAGTAATGAAGAAGTTATGGCCAAAATAGTTTTTAGCCCAGGCCCCTAGGGGGTACTCCTAGGGCCCGGCCCAAAAATTGGAGCTCTTTGTTCCGCACGATGGATAGGAATTCCAATCATGCGGGGTCTTGGCCTCTTAGATAAGGATTCCGTCGACATAAAGATCGACCGAATCGGGCGAGAAACGAAGAAGTTATGGCCAAAATAGTTTTTGCGTCGGGTCCCAGTTTTTCGCAGTTCCACTATTTTCGCCATAACTTCTAGGCTATTTGTCCGATTTGGCCGATTCAAGCGGCGTTGGAAACCTTATTCCAAGGGCTATCCCCCATAAAGTGAAAATCCACTTTTTCTATTATTTTGCTTTACGCGAACTTCGTGAGAGTCCAAAACAAGCGAAAAAGTGACTATTTTGGGGCTTATTCGGCCGATTTACCCGCGATCTGGGCCTTCAAATTACGCAAGCTCACTTTAAAATGCCATAAGTACATGTGAATGTGCTAATGTGCGAAAAAAACAACATTTCATTTCGGATGATTTTTCAGCCCCCGAGCCCCTAGGGGTACCCCATAGGGTCCGGCACGAAAATTGAAGCTCTTTGTTCAGCACGATGGACAGGAATACCGATCATTACGGGTCTTAGGCCTTTAGATAAGGATTCTGTGGACATAAAGATCGACCCGAATCGGGCGAGTAATGAAGAAGTTATGGCCAAAATAGTTTTTAGCCCAGGCCCCTAGGGGGTACTCCTAGGGCCCGGCCCAAAAATTGGAGCTCTTTGTTCCGCACGATGGATAGGAATTCCAATCATGCGGGTTTTGGCCTCATTAGATAAGGATTCCGTCGACATAAAGATCGACCGAATCGGGCGAGAAACGAAGAAGTTATGGCCAAAATAGTTTTTGCGTCGGGTCCCATTTTTCGCAGTTCCACTATTTTCGCCATAACTTCTAGGCTATTTGTCCGATTTGGCCGATTCAAGCGGCGTTGGAAACCTTATTCCAAGGGCTATCCCCCATAAAGTGAAAATCCACTTTTTCTATTATTTTGCTTTACGCGAACTTCGTGAAGAGTCCAAAACAAGCGAAAAAGTGACTATTTTGGGGCTTATTCGGCCGATTTACCCGCGATCTGGGCCTTCAAATTACGCAAGCTCACTTTAAAATGCCATAAGTACATGTGAATGTGCTAATGTGCGAAAAAAACAACATTTCATTTCGGATGATTTTTCAGCTCCCGAGCCCCTAGGGGTACCCCATAGGGTCCGGCACGAAAATTGAAGCTCTTTGTTCAGCACGATGGACAGGAATACCGATCATTACGGGTCTTAGGCCTTTAGATAAGGATTCTGTGGACATAAAGATCGACCGAATCGGGCGAGTAATGAAGAAGTTATGGCCAAAATAGTTTTTAGCCCAGGCCCCTAGGGGGTACTCCTAGGGCCCGGCCCAAAAATTGGAGCTCTTTGTTCCGCACGATGGATAGGAATTCCAATCATGCGGGTTTTGCCCTTTAGATAAGGATTCCGTCGACATAAAGATCGACCGAATCGGGCGAGAAACGAAGAAGTTATGGCCAAAATAGTTTTTGCGTCGGGTCCCATTTTTCGCAGTTCCACTATTTTCGCCATAACTTCTAGGCTATTTGTCCGATTTGGCCGATTCAAGCGGCGTTGGAAACCTTATTCCAAGGGCTATCCCCCATAAAGTGAAAATCCACTTTTTCTATTATTTTGCTTTACGCGAACTTCGTGAGAGTCCAAAACAAGCGAAAAAGTGACTATTTTGGGGCTTATTCGGCCGATTTACTCCGCGATCTGGGCCTTCAAATTACGCAAGCTCACTTTAAAATGCCATAAGTACATGTGAATGTGCTAATGTGCGAAAAAAACAACATTTCATTTCGGATGATTTTTCAGCCCCCGAGCCCCTAGGGGTACCCCATAGGGTCCGGCACGAAAATTGAAGCTCTTTGTTCAGCACGATGGACAGGAATACCGATCATTACGGGTCTTTGGCCTTTAGATAAGGATTCTGTGGACATAAAGATCGACCGAATCGGGCGAGTAATGAAGAAGTTATGGCCAAAATAGTTTTTAGCCCAGGCCCCTAGGGGGTACTCCTAGGGCCCGGCCCAAAAATTGGAGCTCTTTGTTCCGCACGATGGATAGGAATTCCAATCATGCGGGGTCTTGGACCTTTAGATAAGGATTCCGTCGACATAAAGATCGACCGAATCCGGCGAGAAACGAAGAAGTTATGGCCAAAATAGTTTTTGCGTCGGGTCCCGTTTTTCGCAGTTCCACTATTTTCGCCATAACTTCTAGGCTATTTGTCCGATTTGGCCGATTCAAGCGGCGTTGGAAACCTTATTCCAAGGGCTATCCCCCATAAAGTGAAATCCACTTTTTCTATTATTTTGCTTTACGCGAACTTCGTGAGAGTCCAAAACAAGCGAAAAAGTGACTATTTTGGGGCTTATTCGGCCGATTTACCCGCGATCTGGGCCTTCAAATTACGCAAGCTCACTTTAAAATGCCATAAGTACATGTGAATGTGCTAATGTGCGAAAAAAACAACATTTCATTTCGGATGATTTTTCAGCCCCCGAGCCCCTAGGGGTACCCCATAGGGTCCGGCACGAAAATTGAAGCTCTTTGTTCAGCACGATGGACAGGAATACCGATCATTACGGGTCTTTAGGCCTTTAGATAAGGATTCTGTGGACATAAAGATCGACCGAATCGGGCGAGTAATGAAGAAGTTATGGCCAAAATAGTTTTTAGCCCAGGCCCCTAGGGGGTACTCCTAGGGCCCGGCCCAAAAATTGGAGCTCTTTGTTCCGCACGATGGATAGGAATTCCAATCATGCGGGGTCTTGGACCTTTAGATAAGGATTCCGTCGACATAAAGATCGACCGAATCCGGCGAGAAACGAAGAAGTTATGGCCAAAATAGTTTTTGCGTCGGGTCCCGTTTTGCGCAGTTCCACTATTTTTGCCATAACTTCTAGGCTATTTGTCCGATTTGGCCGATTCAAGCGGCGTTGGAAACCTTATTCCAAGGGCTATCCCCCAAAAAGTCGAAATCCACTTTTCCTATTATTTTGCTTTACGAGAACTTCGTGAGAGTCTAAAACAAGCGAAAAAGTGACTATTTTGGGGCGTATTTGGCCGATTTACTCGCGATCTGGGCCTCCAAATTAAGCAAGCTCACTTTAAAATGCCATAAATATATGTTTATATGCTAATGTGCAAAAAAATCAACATTTCGTTTCGGATGATTTTTCAGCCCCCGAGCCCCTAGGGGTACCCCATAGGGTCCGGCACGAAAATTGAAGCTCTTTGTTCAGCACGATGGACAGGAATACCGATCATTACGGGTCTTAGGCCTTTAGATAAGGATTTTGTGGACATAAAGATCGACCGAATCGGGCGAGTAATGAAGAAGTTATGGCCAAAATAGTTTTTAGCCCAGGCCCCTAGGGGGTACTCCTAGGGCCCGGCCCAAAAATTGGAGCTCTTTGTTCCGCACGATGGATAGGAATTCCAATCATGCGGGGTCTTGGGCCTTTAGATAAGGATTCCGTCGACATAAAGATCGACCGAATCCGGCGAGAAACGAAGAAGTTATGGCCAAAATAGTTTTTGCGTCGGGTCCCGTTTTGCGCAGTTCCACTATTTTCGCCATAACTTCTAGGCTATTTGTCCGATTTGGCCGATTCAAGCGGCGTTGGAAACCTTATTCCAAGGGCTATTCCCCATAAAGTCGAAATCCACTTTTTCCTATTATTTTGCTTTACGAGAACTTCGTGAGAGTCTAAAACAAGCGAAAAAGTGACTATTTTGGGGCGTATTTGGCCGATTTACTCGCGATCTGGGCCTCCAAATTACGCAAGCTCACTTTAAAATGCCATAAATATATGTTTATATGCTAATGTGCAAAAAAATCAACATTTCGTTTCGGATGATTTTTCAGCCCCCGAGCCCCTAGGGGTACCCCATAGGGTCCGGCACGAAAATTGAAGCTCTTTGTTCAGCACGATGGACAGGAATACCGATCATTACGGGTCTTAGGCCTTTAGATAAGGATTCTGTGGACATAAAGATCGACCGAATCGGGCGAGTAATGAAGAAGTTATGGCCAAAATAGTTTTTAGCCCAGGCCCCTAGGGGGTACTCCTAGGGCCCGGCCCAAAAATTGGAGCTCTTTGTTCGCACGATGGATAGGAATTCCAATCATGCGGGGTCTTGGGCCTTTAGATAAGGATTCCGTCGACATAAAGATCGACCGAATCGGGCGAGAAACGAAGAAGTTATGGCCAAAATAGTTTTTGCGTCGGGTCCCGTTTTGCGCAGTTCCACTATTTTCGCCATAACTTCTAGGCTATTTGTCCGATTTGGCCGATTCAAGCGGCGTTGGAAACCTTATTCCAAGGGCTATCCCCAAAAGTCGAAAATCCACTTTTCCTATTATTTTGCTTTACGAGAACTTCGTGAGAGTCCAAAACAAGCGAAAAAGTGACTATTTTGGGGCGTATTCGGCCGATTTACCTCGCGATCTGGGCCTTCAAATTACGCAAGCTCACTTTAAAATGCCATAAAGTACATGTTAATATGCTAATGTGCGAAAAAAATCAACATTTCGTTTCGGATGATTTTTCAGCCCCCGAGCCCCTAGGGGTACCCCATAGGGTCCGGCACGAAAATTGAAGCTCTTTGTTCAGCACGATGGACAGGAATACCGATCATTACGGGTCTTAGGCCTTTAGATAAGGATTCTGTGGACATAAAGATCGACCGAATCGGGCGAGTAATGAAGAAGTTATGGCCAAAATAGTTTTTAGCCCAGGCCCCTAGGGGGGTACTCCTAGGGCCCGGCCCAAAAATTGGAGCTCTTTGTTCAGCACGATGGATAGGAATTCCAATCATGCGGGGTCTTGGGCCTTTAGATAAGGATTCCGTCGACATAAAGATCGACCGAATCGGGCGAGAAACGAAGAAGTTATGGCCAAAATAGTTTTTGCGTCGGGTCCCGTTTTGCGCAGTTCCACTATTTTTCGCCATAACTTCTAGGCTATTTGTCCGATTTGGCCGATTCAAGCGGCGTTGGAAACCTTATTCCAAGGGCTATCCCCCATAAAGTGAAAATCCACTTTTCCTATTATTTTGCTTTACGAGAACTTCGTGAGAGTCTAAAACAAGCGAAAAAGTGACTATTTTGGGGCGTATTTGGCCGATTTACTCGCGATCTGGGCCTCCAAATTACGCAAGCTCACTTTAAAATGCCATAAATATATGTTTATATGCTAATGTGCAAAAAAAATCAACATTTCGTTTCGGATGATTTTTCAGCCCCCGAGCCCCTAGGGGTACCCCATAGGGTCCGCACGAAAATTGAAGCTCTTTGTTCAGCACGATGGACAGGAATACCGATCATTACGGGTCTTAGGCCTTTAGATAAGGATTCTGTGGACATAAAGATCGACCGAATCGGGCGAGTAATGAAGAAGTTATGGCCAAAATAGTTTTTAGCCCAGGCCCCTAGGGGGTACTCCTAGGGCCCGGCCCAAAAATTGGAGCTCTTTGTTCTGCACGATGGATAGGAATTCCAATCATGCGGGGTCTTGGGCCTTTAGATAAGGATTCCGTCGACATAAAGATCGACCGAATCGGGCGAGAAACGAAGAAGTTATGGCCAAAATAGTTTTTGCGTCGGGTCCCGTTTTGCGCAGTTCCACTATTTTTGCCATAACTTCTAGGCTATTTGTCCGATTTGGCCGATTCAAGCGGCGTTGGAAACCTTATTCCAAGGGCTATCCCCCAAAAGTCGAAATCCACTTTTCCTATTATTTTGCTTTACGAGAACTTCGTGAGAGTCCTAAAACAAGCGAAAAAGTGACTATTTTGGGGCGTATTTGGCCGATTTACTCGCGATCTGGGCCTCCAAATTACGCAAGCTCACTTTAAAATGCCATAAATATATGTTTATATGCTAATGTGCAAAAAAATCAACATTTCGTTTCGGATGATTTTTCAGCCCCCGAGCCCCTAGGGGTACCCCATAGGGTCCGGCACGAAAATTGAAGCTCTTTGTTCAGCACGATGGACAGGAATACCGATCATTACGGGTCTTAGGCCTTTAGATAAGGATTCTGTGGACATAAAGATCGACCGAATCGGGCGAGTAATGAAGAAGTTATGGCCAAAATAGTTTTTAGCCCAGGCCCCTAGGGGGTACTCCTAGGGCCCGGCCCAAAAATTGGAGCTCTTTGTTCCGCACGATGGATAGGAATTCCAATCATGCGGGGTCTTGGGCCTTTAGATAAGGATTCCGTCGACATAAAGATCGACCGAATCGGGCGAGAAACGAAGAAGTTATGGCCAAAATAGTTTTTGCGTCGGGTCCCGTTTTGCGCAGTTCCACTATTTTTCGCCATAACTTCTAGGCTATTTGTCCGATTTGGCCGATTCAAGCGGCGTTGGAAACCTTATTCCAAGGGCTATCCCCCATAAAGTGAAAATCCACTTTTTCCTATTATTTTGCTTTACGAGAACTTCGTGAGAGTCTAAAACAAGCGAAAAAGTGACTATTTTGGGGCGTATTTCGGCCGATTTACTCCGCGATCTGGGCCTCCAAATTACGCAAGCTCACTTTAAAATGCCATAAGTATATGTTTATATGCTAATGTGCGAAAAAAATCAACATTTCAGTTTCGGATGATTTTTCAGCCCCCGAGCCCCTAGGGGTACCCCATAGGGTCCGGCACGAAAATTGAAGCTCTTTGTTCAGCACGATGGACAGGAATACCGATCATTACGGGTCTTAGGCCTTTAGATAAGGATTCTGTGGACATAAAGATCGACCGAATCGGGCGAGTAATGAAGAAGTTATGGCCAAAATAGTTTTTAGCCCAGGCCCCTAGGGGGTACTCCTAGGGCCCGGCCCAAAAATTGGAGCTCTTTGTTCCGCACGATGGATAGGAATTCCAATCATGCGGGGTCTTGGCCTTTAGATAAGGATTCCGTCGACATAAAGATCGACCGAATCGGGCGAGAAACGAAGAAGTTATGGCCAAAATAGTTTTTGCGTCGGGTCCCGTTTTGCGCAGTTCCACTATTTTTCGCCATAACTTCTAGGCTATTTGTCCGATTTGGCCGATTCAAGCGGCGTTGGAAACCTTATTCCAAGGGCTATCCCCCATAAAGTCGAAAATCCACTTTTCCTATTATTTTGCTTTACGAGAACTTCGTGAGAGTCCAAAACAAGCGAAAAAGTGACTATTTTGGGGCGTATTTCGGCCGATTTACTCGCGATCTGGGCCTTCAAATTACGCAAGCTCACTTTAAAATGCCATAAATATATGTTTATATGCTAATGTGCGAAAAAAATCAACATTTCAGTTTCGGATGATTTTTCAGCCCCCGAGCCCCTAGGGGTACCCCATAGGGTCCGGCACGAAAATTGAAGCTCTTTGTTCAGCACGATGGACAGGAATACCGATCATTACGGGTCTTAGGCCTTTAGATAAGGATTCTGTGGACATAAAGATCGACCGAATCGGGCGAGTAATGAAGAAGTTATGGCCAAAATAGTTTTTAGCCCAGGCCCCTAGGGGTACTCCTAGGGCCCGGCCCAAAAATTGGAGCTCTTTGTTCCGCACGATGGATAGGAATTCCAATCATGCGGGGTCTTGGCCTTTAGATAAGGATTCCGTCGACATAAAGATCGACCGAATCCGGCGAGAAACGAAGAAGTTATGGCCAAAATAGTTTTTGCGTCGGGTCCCAGTTTTTCGCAGTTCCACTATTTTCGCCATAACTTCTAGGCTATTTGTCCGATTTGGCCGATTCAAGCGGCGTTGGAAACCTTATTCCAAGGGCTATCCCCCATAAAGTGAAAATCCACTTTTCTATTATTTTGCTTTACGCGAACTTCGTGAGAGTCCAAAACAAGCGAAAAAGTGACTATTTTGGGGCTTATTCGGCCGATTTACCCGCGATCTGGGCCTTCAAATTACGCAAGCTCACTTTAAAATGCCATAAGTACATGTGAATGTGCTAATGTGCGAAAAAAATCAACATTTCATTTCGGATGATTTTTCAGCCCCCGAGCCCCTAGGGGTACCCCATAGGGTCCGGCACGAAAATTGAAGCTCTTTGTTCAGCACGATGGACAGGAATACCGATCATTACGGGTCTTAGGCCTTTAGATAAGGATTCTGTGGACATAAAGATCGACCGAATCGGGCGAGTAATGAAGAAGTTATGGCCAAAATAGTTTTTAGCCCAGGCCCCTAGGGGGTACTCCTAGGGCCCGGCCCAAAAATTGGAGCTCTTTGTTCCGCACGATGGATAGGAATTCCAATCATGCGGGTCTTGGCCTTTAGATAAGGATTCCGTCGACATAAAGATCGACCGAATCGGGCGAGAAACGAAGAAGTTATGGCCAAAATAGTTTTTGCGTCGGGTCCCAGTTTTTCGCAGTTCCACTATTTTTCGCCATAACTTCTAGGCTATTTGTCCGATTTGGCCGATTCAAGCGGCGTTGGAAACCTTATTCCAAGGGCTATCCCCCATAAAGTGAAAATCCACTTTTTCTATTATTTTGCTTTACGCGAACTTCGTGAGAGTCCAAAACAAGCGAAAAAGTGACTATTTTGGGGCGTATTCGGCCGATTTACTCGCGATCTGGGCCTTCAAATTACGCAAGCTCACTTTAAAATGCCATAAGTACATGTGAATGTGCTAATGTGCGAAAAAAATCAACATTTCGTTTCGGATGATTTTTCAGCCCCCGAGCCCCTAGGGGTACCCCATAGGGTCCGGCACGAAAATTGAAGCTCTTTGTTCAGCACGATGGACAGGAATACCGATCATTACGGGTCTTAGGCCTTTAGATAAGGATTCTGTGGACATAAAGATCGACCGAATCGGGCGAGTAATGAAGAAGTTATGGCCAAAATAGTTTTTAGCCCAGGCCCCTAGGGGGTACTCCTAGGGCCCGGCCCAAAAATTGGAGCTCTTTGTTCCGCACGATGGATAGGAATTCCAATCATGCGGGGTCTTGGGACCTTTAGATAAGGATTCCGTCGACATAAAGATCGACCGAATCCGGCGAGAAACGAAGAAGTTATGGCCAAAATAGTTTTTGCGTCGGGTCCCGTTTTGCGCAGTTCCACTATTTTTCGCCATAACTTCTAGGCTATTTGTCCGATTTGGCCGATTCAAGCGGCGTTGGAAACCTTATTCCAAGGGCTATCCCCCATAAAGTCGAAATCCACTTTTTCCTATTATTTTGCTTTACGAGAACTTCGTGAGAGTCCAAAACAAGCGAAAAAGTGACTATTTTGGGGCGTATTCGGCCGATTTACTCGCGATCTGGGCCTTCAAATTACGCAAGCTCACTTTAAAATGCCATAAGTACATGTTAATGTGCTAATGTGCGAAAAAAATCAACATTTCAGTTTCGGATGATTTTTCAGCCCCCGAGCCCCTAGGGGTACCCCATAGGGTCCGGCACGAAAATTGAAGCTCTTTGTTCAGCACGATGGACAGGAATACCGATCATTACGGGTCTTAGGCCTTTAGATAAGGATTCTGTGGACATAAAGATCGACCGAATCGGGCGAGTAATGAAGAAGTTATGGCCAAAATAGTTTTTAGCCCAGGCCCCTAGGGGGTACTCCTAGGGCCCGGCCCAAAAATTGGAGCTCTTTGTTCCGCACGATGGATAGGAATTCCAATCATGCGGGGTCTTGGACCTTTAGATAAGGATTCCGTCGACATAAAGATCGACCGAATCCGGCGAGAAACGAAGAAGTTATGGCCAAAATAGTTTTTGCGTCGGGTCCCGTTTTGCGCAGTTCCACTATTTTCGCCATAACTTCTAGGCTATTTGTCCGATTTGGCCGATTCAAGCGGCGTTGGAAACCTTATTCCAAGGGCTATCCCCCAAAAGTCGAAATCCACTTTTCCTATTATTTTGCTTTACGAGAACTTCGTGAGAGTCTAAAACAAGCGAAAAAGTGACTATTTTGGGGCGTATTTGGCCGATTTACTCGCGATCTGGGCCTCCAAATTACGCAAGCTCACTTTAAAATGCCATAAATATATGTTTATATGCTAATGTGCAAAAAAATCAACATTTCGTTTCGGATGATTTTTCAGCCCCCGAGCCCCTAGGGGTACCCCATAGGGTCCGACACGAAAATTGAAGCTCTTTGTTCAGCACGATGGACAGGAATACCGATCATTACGGGTCTTAGGCCTTTAGATAAGGATTCTGTGGACATAAAGATCGACCGAATCGGGCGAGTAATGAAGAAGTTATGGCCAAAATAGTTTTTAGCCCAGGCCCCTAGGGGGTACTCCTAGGGCCCGGCCCAAAAATTGGAGCTCTTTGTTCCGCACGATGGATAGGAATTCCAATCATGCGGGGTCTTGGGCCTTTAGATAAGGATTCCGTCGACATAAAGATCGACCGAATCGGCGAGAAACGAAGAAGTTATGGCCAAAATAGTTTTTGCGTCGGGTCCCGTTTTGCGCAGTTCCACTATTTTTGCCATAACTTCTAGGCTATTTGTCCGATTTGGCCGATTCAAGCGGCGTTGGAAACCTTATTCCAAGGGCTATCCCCATAAAAGTCGAAAATCCACTTTTTCCTATTATTTTGCTTTACGAGAACTTCGTGAGAGTCCTAAAACAAGCGAAAAAGTGACTATTTTGGGGCGTATTTCGGCCGATTTACTCGCGATCTGGGCCTTCCAAATTACGCAAGCTCACTTTAAAATGCCATAAATATATGTTTATATGCTAATGTGCAAAAAAATCAACATTTCGTTTCGGATGATTTTTCAGCCCCCGAGCCCCTAGGGGTACCCCATAGGGTCCGGCACGAAAATTGAAGCTCTTTGTTCAGCACGATGGACAGGAATACCGATCATTACGGGTCTTAGGCCTTTAGATAAGGATTCTGTGGACATAAAGATCGACCGAATCGGGCGAGTAATGAAGAAGTTATGGCCAAAATAGTTTTTAGCCCAGGCCCCTAGGGGGTACTCCTAGGGCCCGGCCCAAAAATTGGAGCTCTTTGTTCCGCACGATGGATAGGAATTCCAATCATGCGGGGTCTTGGGCCTTTAGATAAGGATTCCGTCGACATAAAGATCGACCGAATCCGGCGAGAAACGAAGAAGTTATGGCCAAAATAGTTTTTGCGTCGGGTCCCGTTTTGCGCAGTTCCACTATTTTTGCCATAACTTCTAGGCTATTTGTCCGATTTGGCCGATTCAAGCGGCGTTGGAAACCTTATTCCAAGGGCTATCCCCCAAAAAGTCGAAAATCCACTTTTCCTATTATTTTGCTTTACGAGAACTTCGTGAGAGTCTAAAACAAGCGAAAAAGTGACTATTTTGGGGCGTATTTCGGCCGATTTACTCGCGATCTGGGCCTCCAAATTACGCAAGCTCACTTTAAAATGCCATAAGTATATGTTTATATGCTAATGTGCAAAAAAATCAACATTTCGTTTCGGATGATTTTTCAGCCCCCGAGCCCCTAGGGGTACCCCATAGGGTCCGGCACGAAAATTGAAGCTCTTTGTTCAGCACGATGGACAGGAATACCGATCATTACGGGTCTTAGGCCTTTAGATAAGGATTCTGTGGACATAAAGATCGACCGAATCGGGCGAGTAATGAAGAAGTTATGGCCAAAATAGTTTTTAGCCCAGGCCCCTAGGGGGTACTCCTAGGGCCCGGCCCAAAAATTGGAGCTCTTTGTTCAGCACGATGGATAGGAATTCCAATCATGCGGGGTCTTGGGCCTTTAGATAAGGATTCCGTCGACATAAAGATCGACCGAATCGGGCGAGAAACGAAGAAGTTATGGCCAAAATAGTTTTTGCGTCGGGTCCCGTTTTGCGCAGTTCCACTATTTTTGCCATAACTTCTAGGCTATTTGTCCGATTTGGCCGATTCAAGCGGCGTTGGAAACCTTATTCCAAGGGCTATCCCCAAAAAGTCAAAATCCACTTTTCCTATTATTTTGCTTTACGAGAACTTCGTGAGAGTCTAAAACAAGCGAAAAAGTGACTATTTTGGGGCGTATTTGGCCGATTTACTCGCGATCTGGGCCTCCAAATTACGCAAGCTCACTTTAAAATGCCATAAATATATGTTTATATGCTAATGTGCAAAAAAATCAACATTTCGTTTCGGATGATTTTTCAGCCCCCGAGCCCCTAGGGGTACCCATAGGGCCCGCACGAAAATTGAAGCTCTTTGTTCAGCACGATGGACAGGAATACCGATCATTACGGGTCTTAGGCCTTTAGATAAGGATTCTGTGGACATAAAGATCGACCGAATCGGGCGAGTAATGAAGAAGTTATGGCCAAAATAGTTTTTAGCCCAGGCCCCTAGGGGGTACTCCTAGGGCCCGGCCCAAAAATTGGAGCTCTTTGTTCCGCACGATGGATAGGAATTCCAATCATGCGGGGTCTTGGGCCTTTAGATAAGGATTCCGTCGACATAAAGATCGACCGAATCCGGCGAGAAACGAAGAAGTTATGGCCAAAATAGTTTTTGCGTCGGGTCCCGTTTTGCGCAGTTCCACTATTTTTGCCATAACTTCTAGGCTATTTGTCCGATTTGGCCGATTCAAGCGGCGTTGGAAACCTTATTCCAAGGGCTATCCCCAAAAAGTCGAAATCCACTTTTCCTATTATTTTGCTTTACGAGAACTTCGTGAGAGTCTAAAACAAGCGAAAAAGTGACTATTTTGGGGCGTATTTGGCCGATTTACTCGCGATCTGGGCCTCCAAATTACGCAAGCTCACTTTAAAATGCCATAAATATATGTTTATATGCTAATGTGCAAAAAAATCAACATTTCGTTTCGGATGATTTTTCAGCCCCCGAGCCCCTAGGGGTACCCCATAGGGTCCGACACGAAAAATTGAAGCTCTTTGTTCAGCACGATGGACAGGAATACCGATCATTACGGGTCTTAGGCCTTTAGATAAGGATTCTGTGGACATAAAGATCGACCGAATCGGGCGAGTAATGAAGAAGTTATGGCCAAAATAGTTTTTAGCCCAGGCCCCTAAGGGGGTACTCCTAGGGCCCGGCCCAAAAATTGGAGCTCTTTGTTACGCACGATGGATAGGAATTCCAATCATGCGGGGTCTTGGGCCTTTAGATAAGGATTCCGTCGACATAAAGATCGACCGAATCCGGCGAGAAACGAAGAAGTTATGGCGAAAATAGTGGAACTGCGAAAAATGGGACCCGACGCAAAAACTATTTTGGCCATAACTTCTTCGTTTCTCGCCCGATTCGGTCGATCTTTATGTCGACGGAATCCTTATCTAAAGGCCCAAGACCCCGCATGATTGGAATTCCTATCCATCATACTGAACAAAGAGCTCCAATTTTTGGGCCGGGCCTTAGGAGTACCCCCCTAGGGGCCTGGGCTAATAACTATTTTGGCCATAACTTCTTCATTACTCGCCCGATTCGGTCGATCTTTATGTCCACAAAATCATTATCTAAGGGCTAAGACCCGTAATGATCGGTATTCCTGTCCATCGTGCTGAACAAAGAGCTTCAATTTTCGTGCCGGACCCTATGGGGTACACCTAGGGGCTCGGGGGCTGAAAAATCATCCGAAACGAAATGTTGATTTTTTTGCACATTAGCATATAAACATATATTTATGGCATTTTAAAGTGCGCTTGCTTAATTTGGAGGCCCAGATCGCGAGTAAATCGGCCAAATACGCCCCAAAATAGTCACTTTTTCGCTTGTTTTAGACTCTCACGAAGTTCTCGTAAAGCAACATAATAGGAAAAGTGGATTTCGACTTTTAGGGGGATAGCCCTTGGAATAAGGTTTCCAACGCCGCTTGAATCGGCCAAATCGGACAAATAGCCTAGAAGTTATGGCGAAAATAGTGGAACTGCGAAAAACGGGACCCGACGCAAAAACTATTTTGGCCATAACTTCTTCGTTTCTCGCCCGATTCGGTCGATCTTTATGTCGACGGAATCCTTATCTAAAGGCGCAAGACCCCGCATGATTGGAATTCCTATCCTTCGTGTGGAACAAAGAACTCCAATTTTAGGGCCGGGCCCTAGGAGTACCCCCTAGGGGCCTGGGCTAAAAACTATTTTGGCCATAACTTCTTCATTACTCGCCCGATTCGGTCGATCTTTATGTCCACAGAATCGTTATCTAAAGGCCTAAGACCCGTAATGATCGGTATTCCTATCCATCGTGCTGAACAAAGAGCTTCAACTTTCGTGCCGGACCCTATGGAGTACCCCTAGGGGCTCGGGGGCTGAAAAATCATCCGAAACGAAATGTTGATTTTTTTGCACATTAGCATATAAACATATATTTATGGCATTTTAAAGTGCACTTGCTTAATTTGGAGGCCCAGATCGCGAGTAAATCGGCCAAATACGCCCCAAAATAGACACTTTTTCGCTTGTTTTAGACTCTCACGAAGTTCTCGTAAAGCAAAATAATAGGAAAAGTGGATTTCGACTTTTAGGGGGATAGCCCTTGGAATAAGGTTTCCAACGCCGCTTGAATCGGCCAAATCGGACAAATAGCCTAGAAGTTATGGCAAAAATAGTGGAACTGCGCAAAACGGGACCCGACGCAAAAACTATTTTGGCCATAACTTCTTCATTTCTCGCCGGATTCGGTCGATGTTTATGTCGACGGAATCCTTATCTAAAGGCCCAAGACCCCGCATGATTGTAATTCCTATCCATCGTACTGAACAAAGAGCTCCAATTTTTGGGCCGGGCCTTAGGAGTACCCCCCTAGGGGCCTGGGCTAATAACTATTTTGGCCATAACTTCTTCATTACTCGCCCGATTCGGTCGATCTTTATGTCCACAAAATCCGTATCTAAGGGGCTAAGACCCGTAATGATCGGTATTCCTGTCCATCGTGCTGAACAAAGAGCTTCAATTTTCGTGCCGGACCCTATGGGGTACCCCTAGGGGCTCGGGGGCTGAAAAATCATCCGAAACGAAATGTTGATTTTTTTGCACATTAGCATATAAACATATATTTATGGCATTTTAAAGTGAGCTTGCTTAATTTGGAGGCCCAGATCGCGAGTAAATCGGCCAAATACGCCCCAAAATAGTCACTTTTTCGCTTGTTTTAGACTCTCACGAAGTTCTCGTAAAGCAAAATAATAGGAAAAGTGGATTTCGACTTTTTGGGGGATAGCCCTTGGAATAACGTTTCCAACGCCGCTTGAATCGGCCAAATCGGACAAATAGCCTAGAAGTTATGGCAAAAATAGTGGAACTGCGCAAAACGGGACCCGACGCAAAAACTATTTTTGCCATAACTTCTTCGTTTCTCGCGGGATTCGGTCGATCTTTATGTCGACGGAATCTTTATCTAAAGGTCCAAGACCCCGCATGATTGGAATTCCTATCCATCGTGCGGAACAAAGAGCTCCAATTTTTGGGCCGGGCCCTAGGAGTACCCCCTAGGGGCATGGGCTAAAAACTATTTTGGCCATAACTTCTTCATTACTCGCCCGATTCGGTCGATCTTTATGTCCACAGAATCCTTATCTAAAGGCCAAAGACCCGTAATGATCGGTATTCCTGTCCATCGTGCTCAACAAAGAGCTTCAATTTTCGTGTCGGACCCTATGGGGTACCCCTAGGGGCTCGGGGGCTGAAAAATCATCCGAAATGAAATGTTGTTGTTTTCGCACATTAGCACATTTACATGTACTTATGGCATTTTAAAGTGAGCTTGCGTAATTTGGAGGCCCAGATCGCGGGTAAATCGGCCGAATAAGCCCCAAAATAGTCACTTTTTCGCTTGTTTTGGACTCTCACGAAGTTCGCGTAAAGCAAAATAATAGAAAAAGTGGATTTTCACTTTATGGGGGATAGCCCTTGGAATAAGGTTTCCAACGCCGCTTGAATCGGCCAAATCGGACAAATAGCCTAGAAGTTATGGCGAAAATAGTGGAACTGCGAAAAACGGGACCCGACGCAAAAACTATTTTGGCCATAACTTCTTCGTTTCTCGCCGGATTCGGTCGATCTTTATGTCGACGGAATCCTTATCTAAAGGTTCAAGACCCCGCATGATTGGAATTCCTATCCATCGTGCGGAACAAAGAGCTCCAATTTTTGGGCCGGGCCCTAGGAGTACCCCCTAGGTGCCTGGGCTAAAAACTATTTTGGACATAACTTCTTCATTACTCGCCCGATTCGGTCGATCTTTATGTCCACAGAATCCTTATCTAAAGGCCAAAGACCCGTAATGATCGGTATTCCTGTCCATCGTGCTGAACAAAGAGCTTCAATTTTCGTGTCGGACCCTATGGGGTACCCCTAGGGGCTCAGGGGCTAAAAAATCATCCGAAATGAAATGTTGTTTTTTTCGCACATTAGCACATTCACATGTACTTATGGCATTTTAAAGTGAGCTTGCGTAATTTTAAGGCCCAGATCGCGGATAAATCGGCCGAATAAGCCCCAAAATAGTCACTTTTTCGCTTGTTTTGGACTCTCACGAAGTTCGCGTAAAGGAAAATAATAGAAAAAGTGGATTTTCACTTTAGGGGGGATAGCCCTTGGAATAAGGTTTCCAACGCCGCTTGAATCGGTCAAATCGGACAAATAGCCTAGAAGTTATGGCGAAAATAGTGGAACTGCGAAAAACGGGACCCGACTCAAAAACTATTTTGGCCATAACTTCTTCGTTTCTCGCCCGATTCGGTCGATCTTTATGTCGACGGAATCCTTATCTAAAGGGGCAAAACCCCGCATGATTGGAATTCCTATCCATCGTGCGGAACAAAGAGCTCCAATTTTTGGGCCGGGCCCTAGGAGTACCCCCTAGGGGCTTGGGTTAAAAACTATTTTGGCCATAACTTCTTCATTACTCGCCCGATTCGGTCGATCTTTATGTCCACAAAATCCCTATCTAAAGGCCTAAGACCCGTAATGATCGGTATTCCTGTCCATCGTGCTGAACAAAGAGCTTCAATTTTCGTGCCGGACCCTATGGAGTACCCCTAGGGGCTCGGGGGCTGAAAAATCATCCGAAATGAAATGTTGTTTTTTTCGCACATTAGCACATTCACATGTACTTATGGCATTTTAAAGTAAGCTTGCGTAATTTGAAGGCCCAGATCGCGGGTAAATCGGCCGAATCAGCCCCAAAATAGTCACTTTTTCGATTGTTTTGGACTCTCACGAAGTTCGCGTAAAGCAAAATAATAGAAAAAGTGGATTTTCACTTTATGGGGATAGCCCTTGGAATAAGGTTTCCAACGCCGCTTGAATCGGCCAAATCGGACAAATAGCCTAGAAGTTATGGCGAAAATAGTGGAACTGCGAAAAATGGGACCCGACGCAAAAACTATTTTGGCCATAACTTCTTCGTTTCTCGCCCGATTCGGTCGATCTTTCTGTCGACGGAATCCTTATCTAAAGGCCCAAGACCCCGCATGATTGGAATTCCTATCCATCGTGCTGAACAAAGAGCTCCAATTTTTGGGCCGGGCCTTAGGAGTACCCCCCTAGGGGCCTGGGCTAATAACTATTTTGGCCATAACTTCTTCATTACTCGCCCGATTCGGTCGATCTTTATGTCCACAAAATCCTTATCTAAGGGGCTAAGACCCGTAATGATCGGTATTCCTGTCCATCGTGCTGAACAAAGAGCTTCAATTTTCGTGCCGGACCCTATGGGGTACCCCTAGGGGCTCGGGGGCTGAAAAATCATCCGAAACGAAATGTTGATTTTTTTGCACATTAGCATATAAACATATATTTATGGCATTTTAAAGTGCGCTTGCTTAATTTGGAGGCCCAGATCGCGAGTAAATCGGCCAAATACGCCCCAAAATAGTCACTTTTTCGCTTGTTTTAGACTCTCACGAAGTTCTCGTAAAGCAAAATAATAGGAAAAGTGGATTTCGACTTTTAGGGGGATAGCCCTTGGAATAAGGTTTCCAACGCCGCTTGAATCGGCCAAATCGGACAAATAGCCTAGAAGTTATGGCGAAAATAGTGGAACTGCGAAAAACGGGACCCGACGCAAAAACTATTTTGGCCATAACTTCTTCGTTTCTCGCCCGATTCGGTCGATCTTTATGTCGACGGAATCCTTATCTAAAGGCGCAAGACCCCACATGATTGGAATTCCTATCCATCGTGGGGAACAAAGAACTCCAATTTTAGGGCCGGGCCCTAGGAGTACCCCCTAGGGGCCTGGGCTAAAAACTATTTTGGCCATAACTTCTTCATTACTCGCCCGATTCGGTCAATCTTTATGTCCACAGAATCGTTATCTAAAGGCCTAAGACCCGTAATGATCGGTATTCCTATCCATCGTGCTGAACAAAGAGCTTCAACTTTCGTGCCGGACCCTATGGAGTACCCCTAGGGGCTCGGGGGCTGAAAAATCATCCGAAACGAAATGTTGATTTTTTTGCACATTAGCATATAAACATATATTTATGGCATTTTAAAGTGCGCTTGCTTAATTTGGAGGCCCAGATCGCGAGTAAATCGGCCAAATACGCCCCAAAATAGACACTTTTACGCTTGTTTTAGACTCTCACGAAGTTCTCGTAAAGCAAAATAATAGGAAAAGTTGATTTCGACTTTTTGGGGGATAGCCCTTGGAATAAGGTTTCCAACGCCGCTTGAATCGGCCAAATCGGACAAATAGCCTAGAAGTTATGGCGAAAATAGTGGAACTGCGAAAAACGGGACCCGACGCAAAAACTATTTTGGCCATAACTTCTTCGTTTCTCGCCCGATTCGGTCGATCTTTATGTCGACGGAATCCTTACCTAAAGGGGCAAAACCCCGCATGATTGGAATTCCTATCCATCGTGCAGAACAAAGATCTCCAATTTTTGGGCCGGGCCCTAGGAGTACCCCCTAGGGGCCTGGGCTAAAAACTATTTTGGACATAACTTCTTCATTACTCGCCCGATTGGGTCGATCTTTATGTCCACAGAATCCTTATCTAAAGGCCTAAGACCCGTAATGATCGGTATTCCTGTCCATCGTGCTGAACAAAGAGCTTCAATTTTCGTGCCGGACCCTATGGAGTACCCCTAGGGGCTCGGGGGCTGAAAAATCATCCGAAATGAAATGTTGTTTTTTTTCGCACATTAGCACATTCACATGTACTTATGGCATTTTAAAGTAAGCTTGCGTAATTTGAAGGCCTAGATCGCGGGTAAATCGGCCGAATAAGCCCCAAAATAGTCACTTTTTCGCTTGTTTTGGACTCTCACGAAGTTCGCGTAAAGCAATATAATAGAAAAAGTGGATTTTCACTTTATGGGGGATAGCCCTTGGAATAAGGTTTCCAACGCCGCTTGAATCGGCCAAATCGGACAAATAGCCTAGAAGTTATGGCGAAAATAGTGGAACTGCGAAAAACGGGACCCGACGCAAAAACTATTTTGGCCATAACTTCTTCGTTTCTCGCCCGATTCGGTCGATCTTTATGTCGACGGAATCCTTACCTAAAGGGGCAAAACCCCGCATGATTGGAATTCCTATCCATCGTGCAGAACAAAGATCTCCAATTTTTGGGCCGGGCCCTAGGAGTACCCCCTAGGGGCCTGGGCTAAAAACTATTTTGGACATAACTTCTTCATTACTCGCCCGATTGGGTCGATCTTTATGTCCACAGAATCCTTATCTAAAGGCCTAAGACCCGTAATGATCGGTATTCCTGTCCATCGTGCTGAACAAAGAGCTTCAATTTTCGTGCCGGACCCTATGGAGTACCCCTAGGGGCTCGGGGGCTGAAAAATCATCCGAAATGAAATGTTGTTTTTTTTCGCACATTAGCACATTCACATGTACTTATGGCATTTTAAAGTAAGCTTGCGTAATTTGAAGGCCTAGATCGCGGGTAAATCGGCCGAATAAGCCCCAAAATAGTCACTTTTTCGCTTGTTTTGGACTCTCACGAAGTTCGCGTAAAGCAAAATAATAGAAAAAGTGGATTTTCACTTTATGGGGGATAGCCCTTGGAATAAGGTTTCCAACGCCGCTTGAATCGGCCAAATCGGACAAATAGCCTAGAAGTTATGGCGAAAATAGTGGAACTGCGAAAAACGGGACCCGACGCAAAAACTATTTTGGCCATAACTTCTTCGTTTCTCGCCCGATTCGGTCGATCTTTATGTCGACGGAATCCTTACCTAAAGGGGCAAAACCCCGCATGATTGGAATTCCTATCCATCGTACTGAACAAAGAGCTCCAATTTTTGGGCCGGGCCTTAGGAGTAACCCCCTAGGGGCCTGGGCTAATAACTATTTTGGCCATAACTTCTTCATTACTCACCCGATTCGGTCGATCTTTATGTCCACAAAATCCGTATCTAAGGGGCTAAGACCCGTAATGATCGGTATTCCTGTCTATCGTGCTGAACAAAGAGCTTCAATTTTCGTGCCGGACCCTATGGGGTACCCCTAGGGGCTCGGGGGCTGAAAAATCATCCGAAACGAAATGTTGATTTTTTTGCACATTAGCATATAAACATATATTTATGGCATTTTAAAGTGAGCTTGCTTAATTTGGAGGCCCAGATCGCGAGTAAATCGGCCAAATACGCCCCAAAATAGTCACTTTTTCGCTTGTTTTAGACTCTCACGAAGTTCTCGTAAAGCAAAATAATAGGAAAAGTGGATTTCGACTTTTTGGGGGATAGCCCTTGGAATAACGTTTCCAACGCCGCTTGAATCGGCCAAATCGGACAAATAGCCTAGAAGTTATGGCAAAAATAGTGGAACTGCGCAAAACGGGACCCGACGCAAAAACTATTTTTGCCATAACTTCTTCGTTTCTCGCGGGATTCGGTCGATCTTTATGTCGTCGGAATCTTTATCTAAAGGTCCAAGACCCCGCATGATTGGAATTCCTATCCATCGTGCGGAACAAAGAGCTCCAATTTTTGGGCCGGGCCCTAGGAGTACCCCCTAGGGGCATGGGCTAAAAACTATTTTGGCCATAACTTCTTCATTACTCGCCCGATTCGGTCGATCTTTATGTCCACAGAATCCTTATCTAAAGGCCAAAGACCCGTAATGATCGGTATTCCTGTCCATCGTGCTGAACAAAGAGCTTCAATTTTCGTGCCGGACCCTATGGGGTACCCCTAGGGGCTCGGGGGCTGAAAAATCATCCGAAACGAAATGTTGATTTTTTTGCACATTAGCATATAAACATATATTTATGGCATTTTAAAGTGAGCTTTCTTAATTTGGAGGCCCAGATCGCGAGTAAATCGGCCAAATACGCCCCAAAATAGTCACTTTTTCGCTTGTTTTAGACTCTCACGAAGTTCTCGTAAAGCAAAATAATAGGAAAAGTGGATTTCGACTTTTTGGGGGATAGCCCTTGGAATAAGGTTTCCAACGCCGCTTGAATCGGCCAAATCGGACAAATAGCCTAGAAGTTATGGCGAAAATAGTGGAACTGCGAAAAACGGGACCCGACGCAAAAACTATTTTGGCCATAACTTCTTCGTTTCTCGCCCGATTCGGTCGATCTTTATGTCGACGGAATCCTTACCTAAAGGGGCAAAACCCCGCATGATTGGAATTCCTATCCATCGTGCAGAACAAAGATCTCCAATTTTTGGGCCGGGCCCTAGGAGTACCCCCTAGGGGCCTGGGCTAAAAACTATTTTGGACATAACTTCTTCATTACTCGCCCGATTGGGTCGATCTTTATGTCCACAGAATCCTTATCTAAAGGCCTAAGACCCGTAATGATCGGTATTCCTGTCCATCGTGCTGAACAAAGAGCTTCAATTTTCGTGCCGGACCCTATGGAGTACCCCTAGGGGCTCGGGGGCTGAAAAATCATCCGAAATGAAATGTTGTTTTTTTTCGCACATTAGCACATTCACATGTACTTATGGCATTTTAAAGTAAGCTTGCGTAATTTGAAGGCCTAGATCGCGGGTAAATCGGCCGAATAAGCCCCAAAATAGTCACTTTTTCGCTTGTTTTGGACTCTCACGAAGTTCGCGTAAAGCAATATAATAGAAAAAGTGGATTTTCACTTTATGGGGGATAGCCCTTGGAATAAGGTTTCCAACGCCGCTTGAATCGGCCAAATCGGACAAATAGCCTAGAAGTTATGGCGAAAATAGTGGAACTGCGAAAAACGGGACCCGATGCAAAAACTATTTTGGCCATAACTTCTTCGTTTCTCGCCCGATTCGGTCGATCTTTATGTCGACGGAATCCTTACCTAAAGGGGCAAAACCCCGCATGATTGGAATTCCTATCCATCGTACTGAACAAAGAGCTCCAATTTTTGGGCCGGGCCTTAGGAGTACCCCCCTAGGGGCCTGGGCTAATAACTATTTTGGCCATAACTTCTTCATTACTCACCCGATTCGGTCGATCTTTATGTCCACAAAATCCGTATCTAAGGGGCTAAGACCCGTAATGATCGGTATTCCTGTCTATCGTGCTGAACAAAGAGCTTCAATTTTCGTGCCGGACCCTATGGGGTACCCCTAGGGGCTCGGGGGCTGAAAAATCATCCGAAACGAAATGTTGATTTTTTTGCACATTAGCATATAAACATATATTTATGGCATTTTAAAGTGAGCTTGCTTAATTTGGAGGCCCAGATCGCGAGTAAATCGGCCAAATACGCCCCAAAATAGTCACTTTTTCGCTTGTTTTAGACTCTCACGAAGTTCTCGTAAAGCAAAATAATAGGAAAAGTGGATTTCGACTTTTTGGGGGATAGCCCTTGGAATAACGTTTCCAACGCCGCTTGAATCGGCCAAATCGGACAAATAGCCTAGAAGTTATGGCAAAAATAGTGGAACTGCGCAAAACGGGACCCGACGCAAAAACTATTTTTGCCATAACTTCTTCGTTTCTCGCGGGATTCGGTCGATCTTTATGTCGTCGGAATCTTTATCTAAAGGTCCAAGACCCCGCATGATTGGAATTCCTATCCATCGTGCGGAACAAAGAGCTCCAATTTTTGGGCCGGGCCCTAGGAGTACCCCCTAGGGGCATGGCCTAAAAACTATTTTGGCCATAACTTCTTCATTACTCGCCCGATTCGGTCGATCTTTATGTCCACAGAATCCTTATCTAAAGGCCAAAGACCCGTAATGATCGGTATTCCTGTCCATCGTGCTGAACAAAGAGCTTCAATTTTCGTGCCGGACCCTATGGGGTACCCCTAGGGGCTCGGGGGCTGAAAAATCATCCGAAACGAAATGTTGATTTTTTTGCACATTAGCATATAAACATATATTTATGGCATTTTAAAGTGAGCTTGCTTAATTTGGAGGCCCAGATCGCGAGTAAATCGGCCAAATACGCCCCAAAATAGTCACTTTTTCGCTTGTTTTAGACTCTCACGAAGTTCTCGTAAAGCAAAATAATAGGAAAAGTGGATTTCGACTTTTTGGGGGATAGCCCTTGGAATAACGTTTCCAACGCCGCTTGAATCGGCCAAATCGGACAAATAGCCTAGAAGTTATGGCAAAAATAGTGGAACTGCGCAAAACGGGACCCGACGCAAAAACTATTTTTGCCATAACTTCTTCGTTTCTCGCGGGATTCGGTCGATCTTTATGTCGACGGAATCTTTATCTAAAGGTCCAAGACCCCGCATGATTGGAATTCCTATCCATCGTGCGGAACAAAGAGCTCCAATTTTTGGGCCGGGCCCTAGGAGTACCCCCTAGGGGCATGGGCTAAAAACTATTTTGGCCATAACTTCTTCATTACTCGCCCGATTCGGTCGATCTTTATGTCCACAGAATCCTTATCTAAAGGCCAAAGACCCGTAATGATCGGTATTCCTGTCCATCGTGCTCAACATAGAGCTTCAATTTTCGTGTCGGACCCTATGGGGTACCCCTAGGGGCTCGGGGGCTGAAAAATCATCCGAAATGAAATGTTGTTGTTTTCGCACATTAGCACATTTACATGTACTTATGGCATTTTAAAGTGAGCTTGCGTAATTTGAAGGCCCAGATCGCGGGTAAATCGGCCGAATAAGCCCCAAAATAGTCACTTTTTCGCTTGTTTTGGACTCTCACGAAGTTCGCGTAAAGCAAAATAATAGAAAAAGTGGATTTTCACTTTATGGGGGATAGCCCTTGGAATAAGGTTTCCAACGCCGCTTGAATCGGCCAAATCGGACAAATAGCCTAGAAGTTATGGCGAAAATAGTGGAACTGCGAAAAACGGGACCCGACGCAAAAACTATTTTGGCCATAACTTCTTCGTTTCTCGCCGGATTCGGTCGATCTTTATGTCCACGGAATCCTTATCTAAAGGTCCAAGACCCCGCATGATTGGAATTCCTATCCATCGTGCGGAACAAAGAGCTCCAATTTTTGGGCCGGGCCCTAGGAGTACCCCCTAGGTGCCTGGGCTAAAAACTATTTTGGCCATAACTTCTTCATTACTCGCCCGATTCGGTCGATCTTTATGTCCACAGAATCCTTATCTAAAGGCCAAAGACCCGTAATGATCGGTATTCCTGTCCATCGTGCTGAACAAAGAGCTTCAATTTTCGTGTCGGACCCTATGGGGTACCCCTAGGGGCTCAGGGGCTAAAAAATCATCAGAAATGAAATGTTGTTTTTTTCGCACATTAGCACATTCACATGTACTTATGGCATTTTAAAGTGAGCTTGCGTAATTTTAAGGCCCAGATCGCGGATAAATCGGCCGAATAAGCCCCAAAATAGTCACTTTTTCGCTTGTTTTGGACTCTCACGAAGTTCGCGTAAAGCAAAATAATAGAAAAAGTGGATTTTCACTTTATGGGGGATAGCCCTTGGAATAAGGTTTCCAACGCCGCTTGAATCGGCCAAATCGGACAAATAGCCTAGAAGTTATGGCGAAAATAGTGGAACTGCGAAAAATGGGACCCGACGCAAAAACTATTTTGGCCATAACTTCTTCGTTTCTCGCCCGATTCGGTCGATCTTTATGTCGACGGAATCCTTATCTAAAGGCCCAAGACCCCGCATGATTGGAATTCCTATCCATCGTACTGAACAAAGAGCTCCAATTTTTGGGCCGGGCCTTAGGAGTACCCCCCTAGGGGCCTGGGCTAAAAACTATTTTGGCCATAACTTCTTCATTACTCGCCCGATTGGGTCGATATTTATGTCCACAAAATCCTTATCTAAAGGCCTAAGACCCGTAATGATCGGTATTCCTGTCCATCGTGCTGAACAAAGAGCTTCAATTTTCGTGCCGGACCCTATGGAGTACCCCTAGGGGCTCGGGGGCTGAAAAATCATCCGAAATGAAATGTTGTTTTTTTTCGCACATTAGCACATTCACATGTACTTATGGCATTTTAAAGTAAGCTTGCGTAATTTGAAGGCCCAGATCGCGGGTAAATCAGCCGAATAAGCCCCAAAATAGTCACTTTTTCGCTTGTTTTGGACTCTCACGAAGTTCGCGTAAAGCAAAATAATAGAAAAAGTGGATTTTCACTTTATGGGGGATAGCCCTTGGAATAAGGTTTCCAACGCCGCTTGAATCGGCCAAATCGGACAAATAGCCTAGAAGTTATGGCGAAAATAGTGGAACTGCGAAAAACGGGACCCGACGCAAAAACTATTTTGGCCATAACTTCTTCGTTTCTCGCCGGATTCGGTCGATCTTTATGTCGACGGAATCCTTATCTAAAGGTCCAAGACCCCGCATGATTGGAATTCCTATCCATCGTGCGGAACAAAGAGCTCCAATTTTTGGGCCGGGCCCTAGGAGGTCCTAGGTGCCTGGGCTAAAAACTATTTTGGCCATAACTTCTTCATTACTCGCCCGATTCGGTCGATCTTTATGTCCACAGAATCCTTATCTAAAGGCCAAAGACCCGTAATGATCGGTATTCCTGTCCATCGTGCTGAACAAAGAGCTTCAATTTTCGTGTCGGACCCTATGGGGTACCCCTAGGGGCTCAGGGGCTAAAAAATCATCCGAAATGAAATGTTGTTTTTTTCGCACATTAGCACATTCACATGTACTTATGGCATTTTAAAGTCAGCTTGCGTAATTTAAAGGCCCAGATCGCGGATAAATCGGCCGAATAAGCCCCAAAATAGTCACTTTTTCGCTTGTTTTGGACTCTCACGAAGTTCGCGTAAAGCAAAATAATAGAAAAAGTGGATTTTAACTTTATGGGGGATAGCCCTTGGAATAAGGTTTCCAACGCCGCTTGAATCGGTCAAATCGGACAAATAGCCTAGAAGTTATGGCGAAAATAGTGGAACTGCGAAAAACGGGACCCGACTCAAAAACTATTTTGGCCATAACTTCTTCATTTCTCGCCCGATTCGGTCGATCTTTATGTCGACGGAATCCTTATCTAAAGGGGCAAAACCCCGCATGATTGGAATTCCTATACATCGTGCGGAACAAAGAGCTCCAATTTTTGGGCCGGGCCCTAGGAGTACCCCCTAGGGGCCTGGGTTAAAAACTATTTTGGCCATAACTTCTTCATTACTCGCCCGATTCGGTCGATCTTTATGTCCACAGAATCCCTATCTAAAGGCCTAAGACCCGTAATGATCGGTATTCCTGTCCATCGTGCTGAACAAAGAGCTTCAATTTTCGTGCCGGACCCTATGGAGTACCCCTAGGGGCTCGGGGGCTGAAAAATCATCCGAAATGAAATGTTGTTTTTTTCGCACATTAGCACATTCACATGTACTTATGGCATTTTAAAGTAAGCTTGCGTAATTTGAAGGCCCAGATCGCGGGTAAATCGGCCGAATCAGCCCCAAAATAGTCACTTTTTCGCTTGTTTTGGACTCTCACGAAGTTCGCGTAAAGCAAAATAATAGAAAAAGTGGATTTTCACTTTATGGGGGATAGCCCTTGGAATAAGGTTTCCAACGCCGCTTGAATCGGCCAAATCGGACAAATAGCCTAGAAGTTATGGCGAAAATAGTGGAACTGCGAAAAACGGGACCCGACGCAAAAACTATTTTGGCCATAACTTCTTCGTTTCTCGCCGGATTCGGTCGATCTTTATGTCGACGGAATCCTTATCTAAAGGTCCAAGACCCCGCATGATTGGAATTCCTATCCATCGTGCGGAACAAAGAGCTCCAATTTTTGGGCCGGGCCCTAGGAGTACCCCCTAGGTGCCTGGGCTAAAAACTATTTTGGCCATAACTTCTTCATTACTCGCCCGATTCGGTCGATCTTTATGTCCACAGAATCCTTATCTAAAGGCCAAAGACCCGTAATGATCGGTATTCCTGTCCATCGTGCTGAACAAAGAGCTTCAATTTTCGTGTCGGACCCTATGGGGTACCCCTAGGGGCTCAGGGGCTAAAAAATCATCCGAAATGAAATGTTGTTTTTTTCGCACATTAGCACATTCACATGTACTTATGGCATTTTAAAGTCAGCTTGCGTAATTTTAAGGCCCAGATCGCGGATAAATCGGCCGAATAAGCCCCAAAATAGTCACTTTTTCGCTTGTTTTGGACTCTCACGAAGTTCGCGTAAAGCAAAATAATAGAAAAAGTGGATTTTAACTTTATGGGGGATAGCCCTTGGAATAAGGTTTCCAACGCCGCTTGAATCGGTCAAATCGGACAAATAGCCTAGAAGTTATGGCGAAAATAGTGGAACTGCGAAAAACGGGACCCGACTCAAAAACTATTTTGGCCATAACTTCTTCATTTCTCGCCCGATTCGGTCGATCTTTATGTCGACGGAATCCTTATCTAAAGGGGCAAAACCCCGCATGATTGGAATTCCTATACATCGTGCGGAACAAAGAGCTCCAATTTTTGGGCCGGGCCCTAGGAGTACCCCCTAGGGGCCTGGGTTAAAAACTATTTTGGCCATAACTTCTTCATTACTCGCCCGATTCGGTCGATCTTTATGTCCACAGAATCCCTATCTAAAGGCCTAAGACCCGTAATGATCGGTATTCCTGTCCATCGTGCTGAACAAAGAGCTTCAATTTTCGTGCCGGACCCTATGGAGTACCCCTAGGGGCTCGGGGGCTGAAAAATCATCCGAAATGAAATGTTGTTTTTTTCGCACATTAGCACATTCACATGTACTTATGGCATTTTAAAGTAAGCTTGCGTAATTTGAAGGCCCAGATCGCGGGTAAATCGGCCGAATCAGCCCCAAAATAGTCACTTTTTCGCTTGTTTTGGACTCTCACGAAGTTCGCGTAAAGCAAAATAATAGAAAAAGTGGATTTTCACTTTATGGGGGATAGCCCTTGGAATAAGGTTTCCAACGCCGCTTGAATCGGCCAAATCGGACAAATAGCCTAGAAGTTATGGCGAAAATAGTGGAACTGCGAAAAACGGGACCCGACGCAAAAACTATTTTGGCCATAACTTCTTCGTTTCTCGCCGGATTCGGTCGATCTTTATGTCGACGGAATCCTTATCTAAAGGTCCAAGACCCCGCATGATTGGAATTCCTATCCATCGTGCGGAACAAAGAGCTCCAATTTTTGGGCCGGGCCCTAGGAGTACCCCCTAGGTGCCTGGGCTAAAAACTATTTTGGCCATAACTTCTTCATTACTCGCCCGATTCGGTCGATCTTTATGTCCACAGAATCCTTATCTAAAGGCCAAAGACCCGTAATGATCGGTATTCCTGTCCATCGTGCTGAACAAAGAGCTTCAATTTTCGTGTCGGACCCTATGGGGTACCCCTAGGGGCTCAGGGGCTAAAAAATCATCCGAAATGAAATGTTGTTTTTTTCGCACATTAGCACATTCACATGTACTTATGGCATTTTAAAGTCAGCTTGCGTAATTTTAAGGCCCAGATCGCGGATAAATCGGCCGAATAAGCCCCAAAATAGTCACTTTTTCGCTTGTTTTGGACTCTCACGAAGTTCGCGTAAAGCAAAATAATAGAAAAAGTGGATTTTAACTTTATGGGGGATAGCCCTTGGAATAAGGTTTCCAACGCCGCTTGAATCGGTCAAATCGGACAAATAGCCTAGAAGTTATGGCGAAAATAGTGGAACTGCGAAAAACGGGACCCGACTCAAAAACTATTTTGGCCATAACTTCTTCATTTCTCGCCCGATTCGGTCGATCTTTATGTCGACGGAATCCTTATCTAAAGGGGCAAAACCCCGCATGATTGGAATTCCTATACATCGTGCGGAACAAAGAGCTCCAATTTTTGGGCCGGGCCCTAGGAGTACCCCCTAGGGGCCTGGGTTAAAAACTATTTTGGCCATAACTTCTTCATTACTCGCCCGATTCGGTCGATCTTTATGTCCACAGAATCCCTATCTAAAGGCCTAAGACCCGTAATGATCGGTATTCCTGTCCATCGTGCTGAACAAAGAGCTTCAATTTTCGTGCCGGACCCTATGGAGTACCCCTAGGGGCTCGGGGGCTGAAAAATCATCCGAAATGAAATGTTGTTTTTTTCGCACATTAGCACATTCACATGTACTTATGGCATTTTAAAGTAAGCTTGCGTAATTTGAAGGCCCAGATCGCGGGTAAATCGGCCGAATCAGCCCCAAAATAGTCACTTTTTCGCTTGTTTTGGACTCTCACGAAGTTCGCGTAAAGCAAAATAATAGAAAAAGTGGATTTTCACTTTATGGGGATAGCCCTTGGAATAAGGTTTCCAACGCCGCTTGAATCGGCCAAATCGGACAAATAGCCTAGAAGTTATGGCGAAAATAGTGGAACTGCGAAAAATGGGACCCGACGCAAAAACTATTTTGGCCATAACTTCTTCGTTTCTCGCCCGATTCGGTCGATCTTTATGTCGACGGAATCCTTATCTAAAGGCCCAAGACCCCGCATGATTGGAATTCCTATCCATCGTACTGAACAAAGAGCTCCAATTTTTGGACCGGGCCCTAGGAGTACCCCCTAGGGGCCTGGGCTAAAAACTATTTTGGCCATAACTTCTTCATTACTCGCCCGATTCGGTCGATCTTTATGTCCACAAAATCCTTATCTAAGGGGCTAAGACCCGTAATGATCGGTATTCCTGTCCATCGTGCTGAACAAAGAGCTTCAATTTTCGTGCCGGACCCTATGGGGTACCCCTAGGGGCTCGGGGGCTGAAAAATCATCCGAAACGAAATGTTGATTTTTTTGCACATTAGCATATAAACATATATTTATGGCATTTTAAAGTGCGCTTGCTTAATTTGGAGGCCCAGATCGCGAGTAAATCGGCCAAATACGCCCCAAAATAGTCACTTTTTCGCTTGTTTTAGACTCTCACGAAGTTCTCGTAAAGCAAAATAATAGGAAAAGTGGATTTCGACTTTTAGGGGGATAGCCCTTGGAATAAGGTTTCCAACGCCGCTTGAATCGGCCAAATCGGACAAATAGCCTAGAAGTTATGGCGAAAATTGTGGAACTGCGAAAAACGGGACCCGACGCAAAAACTATTTTGGCCATAACTTCTTCGTTTCTCGCCCGATTCGGTCGATCTTTATGTCGACGGAATCCTTATCTAAAGGCGCAAGACCCCGCATGATTGGAATTCCTATCCATCGTGCGGAACAAAGAGCTCCAATTTTTGGGCCGGACCCTAGGAGTACCCCCTAGGGGCATGGGCTAAAAACTATTTTGGCCATAACTTCTTCATTACTCGCCCGATTCGGTCGATCTTTATGTCCACAGAATCCTTATCTAAAGGCCAAAGACCCGTAATGATCGGTATTCCTGTCCATCGTGCTCAACAAAGAGCTTCAATTTTCGTGTCGGACCCTATGGGGTACCCCTAGGGGCTCGGGGGCTGAAAAATCATCCGAAATGAAATGTTGTTGTTTTCGCACATTAGCACATTTACATGTACTTATGGCATTTTAAAGTGAGCTTGCGTAATTTGAAGGCCCAGATCGCGGGTAAATCGGCCGAATAAGCCCCAAAATAGTCACTTTTTCGCTTGTTTTGGACTCTCACGAAGTTCGCGTAAAGCAAAATAATAGAAAAAGTGGATTTTCACTTTATGGGGGATAGCCCTTGGAATAAGGTTTCCAACGCCGCTTGAATCGGCCAAATCGGACAAATAGCCTAGAAGTTATGGCGAAAATAGTGGAACTGCGAAAAACGGGACCCGACGCAAAAACTATTTTGGCCATAACTTCTTCGTTTCTCGCCGGATTCGGTCGATCTTTATGTCGACGGAATCCTTATCTAAAGGTCCAAGACCCCGCATGATTGGAATTCCTATCCATCGTGCGGAACAAAGAGCTCCAATTTTTGGGCCGGGCCCTAGGAGTACCCCCTAGGTGCCTGGGCTAAAAACTATTTTGGCCATAACTTCTTCATTACTCGCCCGATTCGGTCGATCTTTATGTCCACAGAATCCTTATCTAAAGGCCAAAGACCCGTAATGATCGGTATTCCTGTCCATCGTGCTGAACAAAGAGCTTCAATTTTCGTGTCGGACCCTATGGGGTACCCCTAGGGGCTCAGGGGCTAAAAAATCATCCGAAATGAAATGTTGTTTTTTTCGCACATTAGCACATTCACATGTACTTATGGCATTTTAAAGTGAGCTTGCGTAATTTTAAGGCCCAGATCGCGGGTAAATCGGCCGAATAAGCCCCAAAATAGTCACTTTTTCGCTTGTTTTGGACTCTCACGAAGTTCGCGTAAAGCAAAATAATAGAAAAAGTGGATTTTCACTTTATGGGGGATAGCCCTTGGAATAAGGTTTCCAACGCCGCTTGAATCGGTCAAATCGGACAAATAGCCTAGAAGTTATGGCGAAAATAGTGGAACTGCGAAAAACGGGACCCGACTCAAAAACTATTTTGGCCATAACTTCTTCGTTTCTCGCCCGATTCGGTCGATCTTTATGTCGACGGAATCCTTATCTAAAGGGGCAAAACCCCGCATGACTGGAATTCCTATCCATCGTGCGGAACAAAGAGCTCCAATTTTTGGGCCGGGCCCTAGGAGTACCCCCTAGGGGCCTGGTTAAAAACTATTTTGGCCATAACTTCTTCATTACTCGCCCGATTCGGTCGATCTTTATGTCCACAAAATCCCTATCTAAAGGCCTAAGACCCGTAATGATCGGTATTCCTGTCCATCGTGCTGAACAAAGAGCTTCAATTTTCGTGCCGGACCCTATGGGGTACCCCTAGGGGCTCGGGGGCTGAAAAATCAACCGAAACGAAATGTTGATTTTTTTGCACATTAGCATATAAACATATATTTATGGCATTTTAAAGTGAGCTTGCGTAATTTGGAGGCCCAGATCGCAAGTAAATCGGCCAAATACGCCTCAAAATAGTCAATTTTTCGCTTGTTTTAGACTCTCATGAAGTTCTTGTAATGCAAAATAATAGGAAAACTGGATTTCGACTTTTTGGGGGATAGCCCTTGGAATAAGGTTTCCAACGCCACTTGACTCGGCCAAATCGGACAAATAGCCTAGAAGTTATGGCAAAAATAGTTGAACTGCGCGAAACGGGACCCGACGCAAAAACTATTTTGGCCATAACTTCTTCGTTTCTCGCCGTATTCGTTCGATCTTTATGTCGACGGAATCCTTATCTAAAGGCCCAAGACTCCGCATGATTGGAATTCCTATCCATCGTGCGGAACAAAGAGCTCCAATTTTTGGGCCGGGCCCTAGGAGTACGTACCCCCTAGGGGCCTGGGCTAAAAACTATTTTGGCCCTAACTTCTTCATTACGCGCCCGATTCGGTCGATCTTTATGTCCACAGAATCCTTATCTAAATGCCTAAGACCCATAATTATCGGTATTCCTGTCCATCGTGCCGAACAAAGAGTTTCAATTTTCGGGGCGGGCCCTAGGGGTACCCCTAGGGGTTCGGTGCTGAAAAATAATCCGAAATGAAATGTTGTTTTTTTCGCACATTAGCACATTCACATGTACTTATAGCATTTAAAAGTGAGCTTGCGTAATTTGAAGGCCCAGATCGCGGGTAAATCGGCCGAATACGCCCCAAAATAGTCATTTTTTCGCTTGTTTTGGACTCTCACGAAGTTCGCGTAAAGCAAAATAATAGAAAAAGTGGATTTTCACTTTATGGAGAATAGCCCTTGGAATAAGGTTTCCAACGCCTCTTGAATCGGCCAAATCGGACAAATAGCCTAGAAGTTATGGCGAAAATAGTGGAACTGCGAAAAACGGGATCGGACGCAAAAAACTATTTTGGCCATAACTTCTTCGTTTCTCGCCCGATTCGGTCGATCTTTATGTCGACGGAATCCTTATCTAAAGGCCCAA